>CM028133.1:89692500-89962500 GCA_016271365.2 Neoceratodus forsteri | reverse complement strand
GGACAGAGAGATGGGATAGAGACATGAGAGAGACAGAGACGGGGATACAGAGACAGAGACAGAGACAGAGAGTGAGACAGAGAGAGTGAGACAGAGACAGAGACAGAGGGGCTAGAGACAGAGAGACTGAGAGACAGAGACAGAGACAGAGAGAGAGACAGAGGGACAGAGAGACAGAGAGAGTGAGACAGAGACAGAGACAGAGAGAGAGAGACAGAGACAGATAGAGAGACAGAGAGAGTGAGACAGAGACAGAGAGTCAGAGACAGAGAGAGGTAGAGACAGAGATAGAGAGATGGAGAGACTGAAACAGAGAGACGGGACAGAGATGAGGAGTGACAGAGACTGAGGACAGAGAGAGACGAGACAGACACAGAGACAAGGAGATAGGGGGAGACTGAGAGACAGAGACAGGGAGACTGAGAGCAGAGGAGACAGAGACAGAGACAGAGACAGAGAGACAGAGACAGAGTGCAGAGAGACAGAGATGGAGCCTCAGAGAGAGAGAGACAGATGCAGAGATAGAGGGCAGAGAGACAGAGGGAGAGAGATAGAGAGAGAGACATAGGACAGAGTGATGAGAGATAGAGACAGAGACAGAGAGGCAGAGAGAGGATAGACTAGAGAGAGGAGGATGAGGATGAGGAAATGGAGACAGAGTACAGAGATGGAGACAGAGAGACAGACCGAGTGAGAGACAGGAGACAGAGAGACTGAGAGGCAAGAGACAGAGATAGAGAGAGACAGAGATAGAGACAGAGAGACAGAGACATGAGAGAAGAGACAGAGATGGAGACAGAGAGACTGAGAGAGTCAAAGACAGAGGTTGAGAGACTGAGAGTCAGAAACAGAGACAGAGAGGGACTGAGAAGTGAGACAGAGATAGAGCAGAGAGACAAGTGACAGAGACTGAGACAGAGACAGAGACAGAGACAGAGACAGAGAGAGAGAGAGTGAGAGGGGCAGAGAAAGAGAGAGAGACAGAGACAGAGAGACAGAGACAGAGACAGAGACAGAGACTGAGACAGAGAGACAGAGAGAGAGAGACAGAGACAGAGACAGAGAGACAGAGAGAGAGAGACAGAGACAGAGAGAGAGATGGAGACAGAGAGACAGAGAGACAGAGACAGAGGATAGAGAGACAGAGACAGAGAAAGAGAGAGACAGAGACAGAGACTGGATCTGAGACAGAGAGCAGAGGACCGAGACAGAGACAGAGAGAGAGAGATCGTGACAGAGAGAGAGACGGAGAGACAGAGACAGAGACAGAGGGACAGAGACTGGAGACAGAGACAGAGAGAGACCCATAGAGAGAGAGAGAGACAGAGAGAGACAGAGAGAGAGTGACAGAGATTGAGACAGAGAGACAGGACAGAGACAGAGAGAAGAGACAGAGGGACAGAGAAAGAGAGACAGAGACAGAGAGAGAGCAGATACAGAGACAGAGACAGAGAGGACAGAGGACAGAGACAGAGACAGAGGCAGACAGAGGACAGAGACAGAGACAGAGGACAGAGAGAGAGAGAGAGACAGAGATCGAGAGGCAGAGAGACAGAGAGAGAGGGAGAGACAGAGACTGAGACAGAGACAGAGAGAGATAGAGACTGAGAGGGACAGAGAGCGGCAGAGAGAGAGAGACAGAGAGAGACAGAGAGAGAGACAGAGACAGAGACAGAGACAGAGTGACAGAGATGGAGACAGAGAGACAGAGAGACAGAGACAGAGAGACAGAGACAGAGAGAGAGAGAAAGAGAGACAGAGACAGAGAGATAGAGAGACAGAGATACAGAGAGACAGAGAGAGAGAGACAGAGAGAGAGACAGAGACAGAGAGATGAGATGAGAGAGATAGAGAGGCAGAGAGACAGAGAGAGAGGAGCCTGAGAGAGACAGAGACAGAGACAGAGACAGAGAGAGTGAGACAGAGAGAGAGAGACAGAGACAGAGAGAGAGAGAGACAGAGAGACAGAGAGAGAGAGTGAGAGACAGAGAGAGAGAGACAGAGAGTAGAGGGACAGAGGCAGAGAGAGAGGACAGAGGTGAGAGACAGAGAGAGAGAGGCAGAGACAGAGAGATGTGAGAGACAGAGAGAGTGAGACACAGAGAGAGAGACTGAGAGACAGAGACACAGAGACAGAGAGACAGACAGAGAAAGAGAGAGAGAGTGATAGAGACAGAGGACAGAGAGATGAGACAGATAGAGAGGCAGAGACAGGGAGACAGAGACAGAGATCAGAGAGCAGAGACAGAGACAGAGATAGAGAGATAGAGAGATCCTGAGACAGAGACAGAGAGTCAGAGACAGAGAGACAGAGAGAGATGAGAGACAGAGACAGAGAGTGAGAGAGATCCAGAGAGACAGAGATCGGGAGACAGAGACATGAGAGACAGAGGGATGAGAGACAGAGACAGAGAGACAGAGAGACTGAGGAGACAGAGACAGAGAGCCTGAGAGAGCAGAGAGACAGAGACAGGATGGCAGAGACAGAGACAGAGGTTGACAGAGACAGATTGACTGAGAGACAGAGACAGAGAGACAGATATAGAGACAGAGGGACAGAGAGACGAGAGAGAGAGAGAGACAGAGACAGAGATTACAGTTTTGACTCAATGATGTCACTGTGCTTTATTTAGTATAGATCTTGGCTCAGCTAATGTCATAATTTTTATTTCACTATATTCTGCTGACTGATGTCATTGTTTATTTCATTATAGTTTTTGGCTCAGCTGATGTCACTGTGCTTTTCTTCACTATAGTTGTTCCTCAGCTGATGTCACTGGTCTTTATTTCATTACAGTTTTTCACTCAGCTGATGTCACAGTGCTTTATTTCTTTATAGTTTTTGGCTCAGCTGGTGTCGCTGGGCTTTATTTCATTACAGTTTTTGGCACAGCAGATGTCACTGTACTTTATTTCATTATTGTTTTTGGCTCTGTTGATTTCACTGTGCTTTATTTCAATACAGTTTTTGGCTCAGCTGATCTCACTGGGCTTTATTTCATTACAGTTTTTGACTCAGATGATGTAACTGGGCTTTATTTCATTATAGTTCTTAGCTCATCTGATGTCACTGGGCTATAATTAACTAAAGATTGTGGCTCAGCTGATGTCATTGGGCTGTATTTCACTACAGTTTTTGTCTCAGCTGATATCACTGGGTTTATTTCATTACAGCTTTATAGCTCAGCTGATGTCATTGTCCTTTATTTCATTATTGTTTATGTCTCAGCTAATTTCACTGGGCTTTATTTCATTGCAGTTTTTGGCTCAGCTGATGTCACTGGACTTTATTTCATTACAGTTTTTGGCTCAGCTGATGTCACTGTACTTTATTTTTTATTGTTTTTGGCTCTGTTGATTTCACTGTGCTTTATTTCATTACAGTGTTTGGCTCAGCTGATCTCACTGTGTTTTATTTCAATACTGTTTTTGACTCAGCTGATGTCACTGGGCTTTGTTTCCCTGTAATGAAATAAAGTGACATCACCTGAGGCAAAATCTAAAATGAAACAATGCACTGTAATGAAATAAAGACCAGTGACATAAGATGAGAAAAAACTATTGAGAAGAAAAGCACAGTGTCATCAGCTGAGCCAAAAACTATAATGAAATAAATCCAAGTGACATGAGCTGTGCCAGAATCTATAGTGAAATAAAGGCCAGTGACATCAGCTGAGCCAAGATCTATACTAAAATAAAGCACAGTGACATCAGCTGAGCCAAAAACGGTAATGAAATAAAGCCCAGTAACATCACCTGAGCCATAAAACTGTAATGAAATAATGCACAGTGATATCACCTGAGCCAAAAACTACAATGAAACAATCCACTGTGACATCAGATGTGCCAAAAACTATAATGAAATAAAGCACAGTGACATCATTGAGCCCACAACTGCACTGAAATAAAGCAGAGTGACATCATCAGAGGAAAACTGTAATGAAATAAAGTCCGGTGACGTCAGCTGAGAGAAAACTGTATTGAAATAAAGCACAGTGACATCAGCTCAATCAAAATCTATAGTGAAATAAAGACCAGTGTCATCAGCTGAGTCAAGAACTATAATGAAATAAAGTACAATGGCATCAGCTGAGCAAAAAACTGTATTGAAATAAAGCACAGTGACATCAGCTGAGGAAAAAGTGTAATGAAATAAAGTTAGTGACATCAGATGAGTAAAAAACTAAAGTGAAATAAAGCCCAGTGACATCAGCTGAGCCAAAAACTGTAATGAAATAATGCCCAGTGACATCAGCTGAGCCAGAAAGTATAACGAAATAAAGCAGAGTGACATCAGCGGAGGCAAAAACTATAGTGAAATAAAGCCCAGTGATATCAGCTGAGCCAAAACTATAGAAAAACAGCCCAGTGACATCAGTGGGCCAAAACTATAGTGAAATAAGCGCAGTGACATCAGATGAGTGAAATCAAATGAATTAAAAAGCCCAGTGACATCAGCTGAGGAAAACTATAGTGAAAAAGCTACCGCGGGACATCAATATTTCAAAACTGTACTGAAATAAAGCTCTGTGACATCAGCTGACCTAATAACTGTAATGAAATAAAGTTCATGACATCAGCCGAGCCAAAACTGTATTGAAATAACTCACAACGACATTACTAAGGAAAACTGTAATGAATACCCAGTGACATCAGCTGAGCAAAACCTATAGGGAAGTGAAGCACAGTGACATTGAGCCGAGCCAAAAACTAAAATGAAATAAAGCATCAGTGAGATCAGCTAAGTCAAGTTCACAGTGAAATATATCCTTGTCACATCAACTCAGCTAAAAATTGTAATGAAATAAAGCCCAGTGACATCAGCTGAGCCAAAAACTGTTTTAAAATAAAGCCCAGTGACATCAGCTGAACCAAAAACTATAGAGAAACAAAGCACAGTGACATCAGCTGAGCCAAAAACTGTAATGAAATAATGCCCAGTGACATCAGCTGAGCCAAAAAGTATAATGAAATAAAGCAGAGTGACATCAGCGGAGGCAAAAACTATAGTGAAATAAAGCCCAGTAATATCAGCTGAGCCAAAACTATGGTGAAAAACAGCCCAGTGACATCAGCTGAGCCAAGAAATATACTAAAATAAAGCACAGTGACATCAACTGAGACAAAAACTGTAATGAAATAAAGCCCAGTGACATCAGCTAAGCAAAAGTTTACAGTGAAATAAAGCTCTGTGAGATCAGCTGAGCAAAAAACTGTAATGAAACAAAATCCAGTGACATCAGCTGAGCCAAAAACTGTACTGAAATAAAGTACAGTGACATCAGCTGAGGAAAATCATTGAAATAAAGCCCAGTGACATCAGTTAAGGCAAATCTATAGGAAGAAAGACAGTGACATTGCTGAGCCAATTATAATGAATAGCACAGTGACAATACTTAAGCCAAAGTCTACAGTGAAATAAAAGTCTCAGGGTATCAGCTGAGATCAATACTGTAATGTGAAAATAGTCTCAGTGACATCAGCTGAGCTAAAGATGTACTGAATAAAGTACAGTGACATCAGCTGAGGAAAATTCATGAAATAAAGCCTAGTGACATCAGCTGAGCCAAAAACTATATGGAAATAAAGCCCATTGACATCAGCTGAGCCAAAAACTAAAAGGAAATAAAACACAGTGACATCAACTGAGCCAAAAACTGTAATGAAATAAAGGCCAGTGACATCAGCTGAGCCAAAAAGTATAATGAAATAAAGCACAGAGACTTCATCTGAGCCAAAACTTGTAATGAAATAAAGCACAGTGACATCTGCTGAGGAAATACTGTAATGAAATAAAACCCAGTAACATCAGCAGAGCCAAAAACTATGGTGACATAAAGCCCAGTGACATCAGCTGAGCCATAAACTATAGTGAATTAAAGCACAGTGACATCAGCTGAGCCAAAAAATGTGAAGAAATAAAGCACAGAGACATCAGCTGAGCCAAAAACTGTATTGAGATAAAGCAAAGTGACATTGTCTGAGGCAAAAACATGTCACCATATTTGTTGGCTCCGCTGATGTCACTGGGCTTTATTTCATTACAGTTTTTCCTCAGCAGATGTCACTGTGCTTTATTTCATTAAAATTTTTGGCTCAGATGAAGTCATTGTGCTTTATTTCATTATAGTTTTTGGCTCAGCTGATGTCACTGGCCTTTATTTCATTAGAGTTTTTTGGCTCAGCTGATGTCACTGTGTTTTATTTCCTTTTAGCTTTTGGCTCAGCTGATGTCACTGTGCATTATTTCATTTTAGTTTCAGGCTCTGCTGATGTCACTGGGCTTTATTTCACTATAGTTTTTGCTTCCGCTGATGTCACTGTGCTTTTTTTCACTATAGTTTTTCCTTAGCTGATGTCACTGTGCTTTATTTCAATACAGTTTTTTGCTCAGCTGAAATCTCTCTCCTTTATTTCTTCACAGTTTCTGGCTCAGCTGATGTCACTGTGTCATATTTCATTATAGTTTTTGGCTCAGTTCATGTCAATGGGCTTTATTTAATTATAGTTTTTGGCTCAGCTAACATCACTGTGCTTTTATTCACTATAGTTGTTCCTCCACTGATGTCACTAGGCTTTATTTCATTACAGTTTTTCACTCAGCTGATGTCACAGTGCTTTATTTCACTATGGTTTTTGGCTCAGATGATGTCACTGGGCTGTATTTCACTTCAGTTTTGTCTCAGCTGATGTCACTGGGCTTTATTTCACTACAAAGTTTGGCTCAGCTGATGTCACTGTGCTTTATTTCATTATAGTTTTTGGCTCAGCTGATGTCACTGTGCAGTATTTCATTAAACTTCTGGCTCAGCTGATGACACTGGCCTTTTTTTCATTATAGTTATTAGCTCAGCTGATTTCAGAGGGCTTTATTTCACTGTAGAATTTGGCTTAGCTGATGTCACTGGGCTTTATTTCATTATAGTTTTGGGCTCAGCAGATGTCACTGTGCTTTTTTTCACTATTGTTTATTCTCAGCTGATGTCACTGGGCTTTATTTCATTATAGTTTTTAGCTTAGCTGATGTCACAGGGCTTTATTTCACTATGGACTATGGCTTAGCTGATGTCACTATGCTTTTTTGCATTTTATTTTTTGGCTCAGCTGATGTCACTGTGCTTTATTTCCCTATAGTTTTTGGCTCAGCTGATGCCACTGGGTTTTATTTCGTTACAGTTTTTCCTCAGCTGATGTCACAGTGCTTTATTTCAATACAGTTTTTGGCTCAGCTGATGCCACTGGCCTTTATTTCATTACAGTTATTAGCTCAGCTGATTTCAGAGGGCTTTATTTCACTGTAGACTTTGGCTTAGCTGATGTCACTGGGCTTTATTTCATTATAGTTTTGGCTCAGCAGATGTCACTGTGCGTCGAGACAAATTTCACCTCCTGTTGCTAGCCTTGCTTGTTGAGCAGAAAGCAGCTAACAAAAGAAGCTACATTTTCTTATTAATTTAAAACTTATATCTCAGCAGGAGTCAGTGACTGTTAAGATTAAGAAGACAGATAACTTGTTAGAAGTAGAAGGGGTCTTATTTAGGGTTAAAAAAAAGAAAGGAAAGAAAAGTCAGTGTGTGTTCTGTGCAGGGAAGGGTACTGTATCAGCTGACTTTGCTAAACCAGTAGGAGGAAGGAGAGCTTTCCTGGGGGCAAGGTTTAGACACCATAAACGCAGGTGAGTCAAGTATAGCTTCCTGTTGTTAGGCTTACTTGTAGAGCAGAAAGCAGCTAACTAAAAGAAGCTACATTTTCTTATTAATTTAAAACTTATATCTCAGCAGGAGTCAGTGACTGTTAAGATTAACTAGACAGATAATTTTTTTAGAAGTAGAGGAGGTCTTATTTAGGGTTAAAGAAAGATAAGAAAGATAAGAAAGAAAGTCAGTCTGTGTTCTGTGCAGGGAAGGGTACTGTATCAGCTGACTTTGCTAAACCAGTAGGAGGAAAGAGTGCTTACCTGGGGTTGTGGTTTAGACACCATAAAAGCTGATGAGTCAATTACACCTTCCTGATGCTAGCCTTGATGTAGAGCAGAAAACAACTAACTGAAAGAAGCTGCATTTTCTTATTAAATTAAAACTTATATCACAGCAGGAGTCAGTGACTGTTACGATTAAGAAGACAGATAACTTTATTAGAAGTAGAAGGGGTTTTATTTGGGGTTAAAAAAAGGAAGAAATGAAAGAAAGTCACTGTGTGTTCTGTGCAGGGAAGGGTACTGTATCAGCTGACTTTGCTACAAAAGAAGGAGGAAAGAGAGCTTACCTGGGGGTGTGGTTTATGCACTATAGAAGCAGATGAGTCAAATTTCAACATCCTGTTGCTAGCCTTGCTTGTAGAGCAGAAAGCAGCTATCTAAAAGAAGCTACATTTTTTTATTAATTTAAAAAATATCTCAGCAGGAGTCAGTGACTGTTTAGATTAAGAAGACAGATAAGTTTATTAAGTTGAATGTGTCTTATTTAGGATTAAAAAGAAAAGAGAAAGTGAGTCAATGTGTGTTCAGAAGGAAGGGTACTGTGTCAGCTGACTTTGCTAAGCCAGTAGGAGGGAAAGAGAGCTTACTCTGGGTGTGTATTGTAGACACCATAAAAGCAGGTGAGTCAAATTACATTTCAGTTGCTGCCTTGTTTGTAGAGCAGAATGCAGCTAACTAAAAGAAGCTACATTTTCTTATTAATTTAAAACTCATATCTCAGCAGGAGTCAGTGACTGTTAAGATTAAGAAGACAGATAACTTTCTTGGAAGTAGATGGGGTCTTATTTAGGGTTAAAAAAGAAACAAAAGAAAGAAAGTCAGTGTGTGTTCTGTGCAGGGAAGGGTACTTTATCAGCTGACTTTGCTAAAGTAGATGGAGGAAAGAGAGCTGATGTGGTGGTGTGGTTTAGACAAAATAAAAGCAGGTAAGTCAAATTACAACTTCCTGATGCTAGCCTTGATTGTAGAGCAGAAAGCAGGTAACTAAAAGAAGCTACATTTTCTTGTTAATTTGAAATAAATATCTCAGCAGGAGTCAGTGAATGTTAAGATTAAGCAGACAAATAACTTTACTAGAAGTAGAAGGTGTCTGATTTAGTTTTAAAAAAGAAAGAAAAGAAAGAAAGTCAGTGTGTTTTCTGTGTGGAGAAGGGAACTGTGTCAGCTGACTTTGCTATACCAGTAGGAGGAAAGTGAGCTTACCTGAGAGCGTGGTTTAGACACAACAAAAGCAGGTGTATCAACTTATATCTCAGCCGGAGTCAGAGTCTGTTACGAATAAGAAGACAGATAACTTTATTCGAAGTAGAAGGCCGACGGAGTTAAAAAAAGGGAGAAAAGAAAGAAAGTCAGTATGTGTTCTGTGCCAGGAAGGGTACTGTATCAGCTGACTTTGCTAAACTTGTAGGAGGAAAGAGAGCTTACCTGGGAGTGTGGTTTAGACACTATAGAAGGAGGTGAGTCAAATTTCAACTTCCTGTTTGTAGCCTTGCTAGAAAAGAAGAAGGCTGCTAACTAAAAGAAGCTACATTTTCTTATTAATTTAAAACTTATATCTCATCAGGAGTCAGTGACTGTTAAGATTAAGTAGACAGATATCTTTATTAGAAGTAAAAGGGGTCTTATTTAGGGTTAAAAAAGAAAGAAAAGTAAGAAAGTCAGAGTGTGTTCTGTGCAGGGAAGGGACTCATCAGCTGACTTTGACTAAACCAGTGGGAGGAAGGAGGGTTAAGCATGGGGGTGTTGTTTGACACCATATTAGTATGGGCCAAATTACAGCTCTTTGGTTAGCCTTGTTGTAGAGTAGAAAGAAGCAACTAAAAGTAGCTACATTTTCTTATTAATTTAAACTATATCTCAGCAGTGAGTCAGTACTGTTGAGATTAAGTAGACAGATTACTTTATTAGAAGTTGAAGGGGTCTTATTTACATTAAAAAAAAAAGGAAAAGAGAGAAAGTCAGTGTGTCTTCTGTGTTGGAACGGTACAGAATCAGCTGACTTTGCTAAACCAGTAGGAGGAATGAAAGCTTACCTGTGAGTGTTGTTCAGTCACAATAAAAGTTGGTGAGTCAAATTACAACTTCCTGTTGCTAGCCTTGCCTGTATAGCAGAAAGCAGCTAACTAAAAGAAGCTACATTTTCTTATTAATTTAAAACTAATATCTCAGGAGGAGTCAGTGACTGTTAAGATTAAGTAGACAGATAAGTTTATTAGAAGTAGAAGGGGTCTTATTTAGGGCTAAAAAAGAAAGAAAAGAAAGAAAGACAGTGTGTGTTCTGCGCAGGGAAGGGTACTGTGTCAGTTGACTTATGTCCAGTAGGTAGAAAGAGCTTTCTGGTGGTGTGGTTAGACAACGTGCCAGCAGGTAAGTCAAATTACAACTTCCACTGCTTGCCTTGCTTGTAGAGCAGAAAGCAGCTAACTAAAAGAAGCTACATTTTCTTATTAATTTAAAACTTGTATCTCAGCAGGAGTCAGTGACTGTTAAGATTAAGTAGACAGACAACTTTACTAGAAGCAGAAGGGGTCATATTTAGTGTTAAAAAAAGAAAGAGAAAGAAAGTCAGTGTGTGTTCTGTGCAGGGATGGATACTGTATCAGCTAACTTTCTTAAACCAGTAGGTAGAAAGAGCTTACCTCTGGGTGTGGTTTAGACACCATGAAAGCAGGTGAGGTCAAATTACAACTTCCTATTGCTAGCCTTGTTTGTAGAGCAGAAAGCAGTTAATCAAAAGCTTCCACATTTTCTTAATAATCTGAAACTTGGTATCTCAGCAGAGTCTGTGACTGTTAAGATTAAGTATGCAGACACCTTTATTAGAAGTAGAAGGGTCTTATTTAGGTTAAAAACAAAGAAAAGAAAGAAATTCAGTGTGTGTTCCTTTGAGGGAAGGGTACTGTATCTGACTTTGCTGAACAGTAGGAGGAAAGAGTGCTTTACCTGGGAGTGGTTTAGACACAATTCATAAAAGCAGATGAGTCAAATTGTGCTTCCTGTTGCTATTGCTTGTAGAGCAGAAAGCAGCTAACTAAAAGAGGCTACATTTTCTTATTACTTTAAAACTTACATCTCAGCAGGAGTCAGTGACTGTTAAGATTAAGTAGACAGGTAACTATATTAGAAGTAGAAGGGGTCTCATTTAAGTTAAAAAAAGAAAGAAAAGAAAGAAAGTCAGTGTGTGTTCTGAGTAGGGAAGGATACTGTATCAGCTGCCTTTGTTAAACCAGTAGGAGGAAAGAGAGAGCTTATCTGGGGTGTAGTTTAGACACTATAAAAAGGTGAGTCAAATTACAATCTCCAGTTGCTAGCTCGTTTGTAGAACAGAAAGAGCTAATTAAAAAGGAAGCTACATTTTATTTCAGAATTTAAACTTACATATCTGCAGGAGTCAGACAGTTATGTTAAGAAGACAGATTACTTAATTATAAGTAGAAGGGTTTATTTTGGGTTAAAAAGAGAAGAAAAGAAAAAGTCAGTGTGTGTTCTTGCAGGTAAATGGTACTGTATCTGCTGACTTTGCTAAATCAGTAGGAGTGAACTAGAGCTTTCCTGGGTGTGGTTTGACACTAGTAGAAGCAGGTGATCAAATTTCAACTTCCTTGTAGCCATGCTTTTTTAGAGCAGAAAGTAGATAACTAAAAGTAGATACATTTTCATTAATTTAAAACTTATATCTCAGCAAGAGTCAGTTATTGTTGTGGACTCAGTTTGACAGATAACTTTATTAGTAGTTGAAGGTGTCTTATTTACGGTTTAAAAAGAAAAGAAAAAGGTTGTTGCAGTGTTTGTTCCATGCAGGAAAGTTACTGTATCAGCTGACTTTTGCAAAGCAGTGAGGAGAGAGCTTTCCTGGTGGTGTGATTTGGACACCATGAAAGCAGGTGAGTGAAATTACAACTTCCTGTTGCTAGCCTTGCTTGTAGAGCAGAAAGCAGTTAACTAAAAGAAGCTACATTTTCTTAATAATTTGAAACTTATATCTCAGCAGAGTCAGTGACTGTTAAGATTAAGCAGGCAGATAACTTTATTAGAAGTTGAAGGGGTTTTATTTAGGGTTAAAAAACAAAGAACAGAAAGAAAGTCAGTGTGTGTTCCTGCAGGGAAGGGTACTGTATCAGCTGACTTTGCTGAAAAGTAGGAGGAAAGAGTGCTACCTGGGGAGTGGTTTAGACACTAAAAGCAGGAGTCGTAAATCACAACCTGCTGTTTGCCTTGCTTGTAGAGCAGAAAGCAGCTAATTAAGTAGCTATATTTTTTATGCTTAATTTAAAACTACATATCTGCAGAAGTCAGAGATAGTTAAGATTGGGTATAGACCGATTACTTAATTAGAAGTAGAAGGGTTTTATTTGGGTTTAAAAAAGGAAGAAAGAAAGAAGTCAGTGTGTGTTATGTGCAGGAAGGGTACTGTATTTGCTGACTTCTATAAACCAGTAGAGGAAAGAGAGCTTAAGGGGTGTGGTTTAGACACTATAGAAGCAGGTGAGTCAAATTTCAACTTCCTGTTGCTAGCTTGCTTGTAGAGCAGAAAGCAGCTAACTAAAAGAAGTCACATTTTCTTATTAATTTAAAACTTATATCTCAGCAGGAGTCAATGACTATTAAGATTAAGTAGACAGATAACTTTATTGGAAGTAAAAGGGGTCTTATTTAGGTTAAAAAAAGATAGAAAGAGGAAAGTCTGTGTGTGTTCTGTGTTGTAAGGTACAGAATCAGCTGATTTGCTCAACCAGTAGAGGAATGAAAGCTTACCTGTGAGTGTTGTTCAATCACTAGCAGATGAGTCAAATTACAACTTGTCGCTAGCCTTGCTTGTAGAGTAGAAAGTAGCAATCAAAAGAAGTATTTTCTAATTAATTTAAAACTAATATCTTAGGAGGAGTTAGTGACTGTTAAGATTAAGTAGACAGATAACTTTATTAGAAGTGCAGAAGGGTCTTATTTAGGGCTAAAAGAAAGAAAGAAAGAAAGTCAGTGTTTGTCTGTGCAGGAAAGGTACTGTGTCGCTGACTTTGCTAAACCAGTAGGGGGAAGGAGAGCTACCTGGGGTGTGGTTTAGACACCCAAAAGCAGGTGAGTCAACATAACTTCCTGTTGCTACCCTTGCTTGTAGAGCAAAAGCAACAAACTAAAAGAAGCTACATTTTCTTCTTAATGTGAAACTTATATCTCTGCAGGAGTTAGTGATATTAAAGATAAGTAGACAGATAAACTTCATTAAGAGGTAGAAAGAGGTCTTAGTGGGGTTTAAAAAAAAGAAATAAAAAAAGAAAGTCAGTGTGTGTTATGTACAGGAAGGTACTGTATCATCTGACTTTGCTAAACCAGGAGGAAGAGAGCATACCTGGGGTGTAGTTTAGACACTGTAGTGGCAGGTGGAGTCAAATTTCCAGCTTCCTTTTTGTATGTGTTTAACATAGGCAAGCAGCTAACTAAAGAAGACATTTTTTATTAAATTAAAACTTATATCTCAGCAGGAGTCAGTGACTGTTGAGGTTGTTGACAGATAACTTTATAGTAGTTGAAGGTGTCTTATTCACGGTTTAAAAAGAAGAAAGAAAGAAAATCAGTGTGTTCCATGCAGGAAAGGTACTGTATCAGCTGACTTTGCTAAACCTGTAGGAGAAAGAGAGTTTTCCTGGTGGTGTTGGTTTGGACACCATAAAGTGTTAAGACAAATTACAACTTCCATGTTGGTAGCATTGCCTTCTAGAGCCAGAAACAACTAAGTAGCTTCTAATTTCTTATTAATTTAAAAGCTTATATCTCAGCAGGAGTATGTGACTGTTAAGATTAAGTAGACGATAACTTTATTAGAAGTAGAAGTGAAGGGGTCTTATTTAGGCTAAAAGAAAGAAAGGAAAGAAAGTCAGTGTGTGATCTTGCAGGAAGGGTACTGTGTCAGCTGACTTGTTCAACCAGTAGGGAGGAAAGAGAGCTTACCTTGGGGTGTGGTTAGACACCATAAAAAGCTAGTTGAGTCAAATTACAACTTACTGTTGCTAGGCCATGCTTGTAGAGCAGAAAGCAGCAAATTAAGAAGTTACTTTTTTCTTGTGAAACTTATATCTCAGCAGGAGCTGTGACTGTTAGATTATGCAGACAGATAACTTTATTAGAAGTAGAAGGGTCTTATTAAGGTTAAAAAGAAAGAAAGAAAGAAAGTCAGTGTGTGTTCTGCATAGGAAAGGGTACTGATTCAGCTGACTTTGCTAAACCATTAGGAGGAAAGAGAGCTTTCCTGGGGGTGTGGTTTAGACACCATAAAAGCAGGTGAGTCAATTTATACCTTCCTCTTGCTAGGCTTACTTGTACAGCGGAAAGCAGCTAACTAAAAGAAGCTACATTTTCTTATTAATTTAAAACTTATATCTCAGCAGGATTCAGTGACTGTTAAGATTAAGTAGACAGATAATTTTATTAGAAGTAGAAGGGGTCTTATTTAGGGTTAAAGAAGATAAGAAAGAAAGTCAGTGTGTGTTTTCTGCAGGAAGGTACTGTATTAGCTGACTTTGCTATACCAGTAGGAGGAAAGAGAGCTTACAGGGTGGTGCGGTTTAAACACCATTAAAGCAGGTGAGTCAAAATACAACTTTCTGTTACTATCCTTGCTTGTATAGCAGAAAGGAGCAAACTAATAGAGGCTACATTTTCTTATTAATTTGATACTTATGTCTCAGCAGGAGTCAGTGACTGTTAAGATTAGGAAGACAGATAAGTTTACCAGAAGTAGAAGGTGTCTGATTTAGTGTTAAAAAAAGAAAGAAAAGAAAGAAAGTTAGTGTGTGTTCTGTGCAAAGAAAGGTACTGTATCAGCTGACTTTGCTTATACAGTAGAGGAACAGAGCTTATCTAGAGCGTGGGTTTAGACACTAAAAAGCAGGTGTAACAATTATAACTCTGTTGCTAGCCTGTATTGAGCGAAAGCAGCTTCTTCAAAAAGGAAGCTACATTATCTTATTAATTTAAAATTATATATCAACTTAAGGGAATGATGACTGTTAAGATTAAGTAGACAGATAACTTTTATTAGTAGTAGAAGGGTCTTATTTAAGGTTTAAAAAGGAAGAAAGAAAAAAGTCAATGTGTTCTGTGTTGGAAGTGTACAGAATCAATGACTTGCTAAACCAGTAGGAGGAAAGAGAACTTACCTGGGGGTGTGGGTTTATTAATCAGAATGCAGGTGAGTCAACGTACAACTTCCTATTGCTAGCCTTACCTGTAAGGCAGAAAGCAGCAACTAAAAGAAGCTACATTTTATTAATTTAAAACTTATCTCAGCAAGAGTCAGTGACCGTTAAGATTAAGTAGAAGATAACTTTATTAGAAGTAGTAGGGCTCAGTCAAGTTAAAAAGAAAGAAAGGAAAGAAAGTCAGCATGATTTCTGCAGGAAGGTACTGTATCAGTTCATTTGCTTAAACAGTAGAGGAAAGAGTGCTTACCTAGAGGTGGTTGAACACCATAAAAAAGGTGAGTCAAATTACAACTTCCTATTGCTAGCCTTGCTTCTAGAGACAGAATGCAGCTAACTAAAGAAGATACATTTTAATTTAAAACATATCTCAGCAGGATTCAGTGACTGTTAAGATTGCTGACAGATAACTTATTAGAAGTAGAAGGGATCTTATTTGGGTTAAAGAAAGAAAGAAAGAAATTCATGTGTGTTCTGCAGGAAGGGTATTGTCAATGGCTTTTGCACAAACCAGTAGGAGGGAAGAGGGCCTGGGGAAGTAAAACCCAGGAGCAGCATTAAAGCAGGTGAGAGTCAAAATACAACTTTCTGTTACTAGCTGCTTATAGAACAGAAAGCAGCTAACTAAAAGAAGCTTGCATTTTCTTATTAATTTAAAACTTATATCTCTACAGAGCCAGTGATCAGAAGATTGGCAACAGATAACTAATTAAGTAGAAGGGATCTTATTTAGGGTTAAAAAGAAAAAGAAAAGATTGTGTGTTCTGCAGGGAAAGTACTGTATCAACCGTTGCTAAACCAGTAGGATGAATAAGTTCTTACCCAGCAGTGTAGTTTAGACACAATAAAACAGGTGAGTCAACACAAACTTTTGTTGCTAGACTTACAGAGCAGAAAGCAGCTAACTAAAGAAGCTCACATTTTCTTACAATTAAAATCATATCTAAGCAGTCAGTGATTAAGATTAAGCAGACTAATAACTATTAGAAAAGAAGGGTCTTATTAAGGGTTAAAAGGAAGAAAGAAAGAAAGTCAGTGTATATTCCAGGAGGAAGGTACTGTATCAGCTGGGACTTTGCTATGCCAGTGGAGGAAAGAGAGCTTCACCTGAGAGCGTTTTTGTGGACATAATAAAACACTTGAGTCAAAATTACAACTTCCTGATGCTAGCCTAGCATGAGGCAGAAAGCAGTTAACTAAAAAAAATACATTTTCTTAATAATTTGAAACTTATATCTCAGCAGAGTCAGTGACTATTAAGATAAGTAGACAGATAACTTTACTAAAAGCAGAAGCGCCTGAGAAAGAAAAAAAGAAAGAAAAGAAAAAATCAGTGTATGTTCTTGGAAAGGGTACTGTATCAGCTGACTTCAACATACCAGTATCAGGAAGAGAGCTTGCTAAAGGCGTTTTTTAGACACTGCAAAAGCAGGTGTATCAAATTACAACTTCCCTGTTGTGCCTTGCTTTAGAGCGAAAGCAGCTAATTAAAAAAACTACATTTTCTTAATTTAAAACCCATATCTCAGCTGGAGTCAGTGACTGTTAAGATTACAGACAGATCTTATTAGAAGTAGAAAGGAGCTCTTATTGAGGTTAAAAAGAAAGAAAAAAAGAAAGTTCTTGTGTGTTCTGTGAGGGAAGGTGCTGTATCAGCTGACTTTACTAAACCAGTAGGGAGGAGAAAAGAGCTTACCTGGGATGAAGTTTAGACACAATAAAACAGGTGAGTCAAATTACAAATCCTGTTAGCAACACTTGTTGAGAGAAAGCAGCTAAAAAGAAGCTACATTTTCTAATAAAGTCAAGAAATATATATCTGCGCAGGAGTCAGTGACATTTAAGATCAATTAGACAAATAACTTTATTAGATGTGAAAGGGTCTTATTAAGATTAAAAAAGAAAAGAAAAATAAAAGTCAGAGTATGTTCTACTCTCGGGAAGGAGTATTGTATCGGATGACTTTACTAAACAAAGTAGCAGGAAAGACAGCTTACCTGGGGTGTTTTTGGAAGACCATAAATCAGGTGAGTCAAATTACAACTTCCTGTTGCTAGCCTGGCCTGTTGAGCAGAAAGCAGCTTACTAAAAGAAACCACATTTTCTTATTAATTTAAAACTTATATCTCAGCAGGAGTCACTGACTGTTAAGATTAAGAAGACATCAACTTTATTAGAAGTAGAAGGGGTCTTATTTAGGGTTAAAAAAAAGAAAAGAAAGAAAGTCAGTGTGTGTTCTGTGCAGGGAAGGGTACTGTATCAGCTGACTTTGCCTAAACAAAAAAGGAGGAAGGAGCATACCTGGGGGTGTGGTTTAGACACTTATAGAAGAAGGGTGAGTTAAATTTCAACATCCTGTCATAGCCTTGCTTGCAGAGCAGAAGCACCTAAATCAGCGAAGATACATCTGCTCATATTATACAAAACTTAATATCTCAGCAGGAGTCAGTGACTGTTGAAGATTAAGATGAGCAGATAACTTTATTAGAAGTTGAAGGTGTTCATTTAGGGTTTAAAATGAAAGAAAAGAAAGAAAGTCAGTGGTGTGTTCTGCAGGAAAGGTACAGTATCAGCTGACTTTGCTAAACCAGTAGGAGGAAAGAGAGCTTTATGGGGTGTGGCTTAGACATAATAAAAACAGGTGAGTCAAATTACAAACTACAGATGCTAGTGCTTCATAGAGCAGAAAGCAGCTAACTAAAAGATGCTACATTTTCTTATTAATTTAAAACTTACCATCTCAGCAGGGAGTAGGAGACTGTTAAAGATTATAGACAGATAACTTTATTAGAAGTAGAAGGGTCTTTGTTTCAGGTTAAAATTGAAAAGAAAAGAATGAAGGTCAGGGGTGTGGCTCCCAGTGGGCGGAGGGGCTCTATCAGCTGACTTTGCTAAACCAGTAGGAGGAAGAGGAAGCTTACCTAGGGGAGATCAGTTTAGACACCATAAACACAGGTGAGTCAAATTACAACACCTGATGCTAGCCTTGCTTCCTAGAGGCAGAAGCAGCTAACTAAGATGCTACATTTTCATATAATTTAAAACTTCACATCTCAACAGGTCGGAGACTATTAAGATTATGAACAGAATAACTTCAGTGTAGAGTAGAAGGGATCTTATTTAGGGTTAAAAAAAAAGAAAAGAAAGAAAGTCTGTATGTTCTGTGCAGGAAGGGTACTGTAATCGGCTGACTTTACTAAACCAAGTGGGAAAAATTCTTACTGTGGTTGTGAAACACACATATTAATGCAAGGTGAGTCAAAATACAACTTTCTGCCTTGCTTGTAGAACAGAAAGCAGCAAACTAAAAGAAGCTACATTTTCTTATTAATTTAAAACTTATATCTCTACAGGAGTCAGTGACTGTGAAGATTAAGTAGACAGATAACTTTATTAGTAGTAGAAGGGATCTTATTTAGGGTTAAAAAAAGAAAGAAAAGAAAGAAAGTTCATGTGTGTTCTGTGCAGGGAAGGGTACTGTATCAGCTTACGTTGCTAAACCAGTAGGATGAATAAGTTCTTACCTGGCGGTGTGGTTTAGACACAAAAACAGGTGATTCAAATTACAACTTCTTGTTGCTAGCCTTGCTTGTAGAGCAGAAAGCAGCTAACTAAAAGAAGCTCACATTTTCTTATTAATTTAAAACTTATATCTAAGCAGGAGTCAGTGACTGTTAAGATTAAGTAGACTAATAACTTTATTAGAAGTAGAAGGGGTCTTATTAAGGGTTAAAAAGGAAGAAAAGAAAGAAAGTCAGTGTGTGTTCTGTGCAGGGAAGGGTACTGTATCAGCTGACTTTGCTATACCAGTAGGAGGAAAGAGAGCTTACCTGAGAGCGTTTTTTAGACATAATAAAAACAGGTGAGTCAAATTACAACTTCCTGTTGCTTGCCTTGCTTCTAGAGCAGAAAGCAGCTAATTAAAAGAAGCTACATTTTCTTATTAATTTAAAACCTATATCTCAGCTGGAGTCAGTGACTGTTAAGATTAAGTAGACAGATAACGTTATTAGAAGTAGAAGGGATCTTATTTAGGGTTAAAAAAAGAAAGAAAAAAAAGAAAGTTCTTGTGTGTTCTGTGGAGGGAAGGGTACTGTATCAGCTGACTTTACTAAACCAGTAGGAGGAAAAAGAGCTTACCTGGGGGTGTAGTTTAGACACAATAAAAACAGGTGAGTCAAATTACAACTTCCTGTTGCTAGCCTTGCTTGTAGAGCAGAAAGCAGCTAACTAAAAGAAGCTACATTTTCTTATTAAATTAAAACTTATATCTGCTCAGGAGTCAGTGACATTTAAGATCAATTAGACAGATAACTTTATTAGATGTAGAAAGGGTCTTATTAAGGATTAAAAAAAGAAAGAAAAGTAAGAAAGTCAGAGTGTGTTCTTTTCAGGGAAGGGTATTGTATCGGATGACTTTGCTAAACAAGTAGCAGGAAAGACAGCTTACCTGGGGGTGTTTTTAGACACCATAAATCAGGTGAGTCAAATTACAACTTCCTGTTGCTAGCCTGGCCTGTTGAGCAGAAAGCAGCTTACTAAAAGAAACCACATTTTCTTATTAATTTAAAACTTATATCTCAGCAGGAGTCACTGACTGTTAAGATTAAGTAGACTAATAAATTTATTAGAAGTAGAAGGGGTCTTATTAAGGGTTAAAAAGGAAGAAAAGAAACAGTTTTTGGCTCAGCTGATCTCACTGGGCTTTATTTCATTACGGTTTTTGACTCAGCTGATGTCACTGGGCTTTAATTAACTAAAGATTTTGGCACAGCTGATCTCACTGTAGATTATTTCACTATAATTTTTGGCTCAGCTGATGTTACTGTGCTTTGTTTCCCTATAGTTTTTGGTTCAGCTGATGTCACTGGGCTTTATTTTAAAAACAATTTTTGGCTCAACTGATGTCACTGGGCTTTGATTCATTACAGTTTTAGCTGAGTTGATGTGACAGGGATATATATCACTGTAGACTTTGACTTTGCTGATGTCACTGTGCTTTATTTCATTTTAGTTTTTGGTTCTGCTGATGTCACTGTGCTTTACTTCCCTATAGTTTTTTGCTCAGCTGATGTCACTGGGCTTTATTTCATTACAGTTTTTCCTTAGATGATGTCATTGTGATTTGTTTCAATAGAGTTTTTGGCTCAGCTGATCTCACTGGGCTTTATTTCATTACGGTTTTTTATTTTATTTCATTACAGTCCAGTGACATCAGGTGAGCCAAAAACTATAGTGAACTAAAGCAAATTGACATCAGTTGAGCCAAAAACTATAGTGAAATAAAGCACAGTGACATCAGCTGAGCCAAACACTACAGTGAAATAAAGTACAGTGACATCTGCTGAACCAAGAACTATAGAGAAATAAAGCACAGAGACATTAGCTAAGCCAAAAACTCTAATGAAATAAAGCCCAGTGACATCAGTTGAGCCCAAAACTGTAATGAAATAAAGTCCAGTGACATCAACTGAGCCAAAAACTATTCTGAAATAAAGCACAGTGACATCTGCTGAGCCAAAAAGTGTAATGAAATAAAGCCCAGCGACACCAGCTGAGCCAAAAAACTGTAAAGAAATAAAGCACTGTGACATCAGCTGAGTGAAAAACTGTAATGAAATAAAGACCAGTGACATCAGCTGAGGAAAAACTATAGCGAAGAAAAGCACAGTGACATCAGCTGAGCCAAAAACTATAATGAAATAAATCCGGGTGATATCAGCTGTGCCAGAATCTATAGTGAAATAAAGGCCAGTGACATCAGCTGAGCCAAGATCTATACTAAAATAAAGCACAGTGACATCAGCTGAGCCAAAAACGGTAATGAAATAAAGCCCAGTAACATCACCTGAGCCATAAAACTGAAATGAAATAATGCACAGTGACATCACCTGAGGCAAAATGTATAATGAAATAATGCACAGTGACATCAGCTGTGCCAAAAACTATAATGAAATAAAGCACAGTGACATCAGCTGAGCCACAACTGCATTGAAATAAAGAAGAGTGACATCATCAGAGGAAAACTGTAATGAAATAAAGCCCGGTGACGTCAGCTGAGAGAAAACTATAGTGAAATAAAGCACAGTGACATCAGCTCAGTCAAAATCTATAGTGAAATAAAGACCAGTGTCATCAGCTGAGTCAAGAACTATAATGAAATAAAGTACAATGACATCAGCTGAGCCAAAAACTGTACTGAAATAAAGCACAGTGACATCAGCTGAGGAAAAAGTGTAATGAAATAAAGCCAGTGACACCAGATGAGTAAAAAACTGAAGTGAGATAAAGCCCAGTGACATCAACTGAGCCAAAAACTATAATGAAATAATGCCCAGTGACATCAGCTGAGCCAAAAAGTATAATGAAATTAAGCAGATAGACATCAGCGGAGGCAAAAACTATACTGAAATAAAGCCCAGTGATATCAGCTGAGCCAAAAACTATGGTGAAAAACAGCCCAGTGATATCCGCTGAGCCAAAAACTATAGTGAAATAAAGCACAGTGACATCAGATGAGCGAAAAACTGTAATGAAATAAAGCCCAGTGACATCATCTGAGGAAAAACTATAGTGAAAAAAAGCACAGTGACATCAGCTGAGCCAAAAACTGTAATGAAATAAAGCCCTGTGACATCAGCTGAGCTAATAACTGTAATGAAATAAAGGCCAGTGACATCAGCTGAGCCAAAAACTGTATTGAAATAAATCACAATGACATCAGCTAAGGAAAAACTGTAATGAAATAAAGCCCAGTGACATCAGCTGAGCAAAAAACTATAGGGAAGTAAAGCACAGTGACATCAGCTGAGCCAAAAACTAAAATGAAATAAAGCACAGTGACATCAGCTAAGTCAAAGTCTACAGTGAAATATATCCCTGTCACATCAACTCAGCTAAAAACTGTTATGAAATAAAGCCCAGTGACATCAGATGAGCCAAAAACTGTTTTAAAATAAAGCCCAGTGACATCAGCTGAACCAAAAACTATAGGGAAACAAAGCACAGTGACATCAGCTGAGCCAAAAATTATAGTGAAATAATGCACAGTGAGATCAGCTGTGCCAAAATCTTTAGTTAATTAAAGCCCAGTGACATCAGCTGAGTCAAAAACCGTAATGAAATAAAGCCCAGTGAGATCAATTGAGCCAAAAACTGTAATGAAATAAAGCACAGTGAAATAAACAGAGCCAAAAACAATAATGAAATAAAGTACAGTGACATCTGCTGAGCCAAAAATTTTAATGAAATAAAGCCCAGTGATATCAGCTTAGCCAAAAACTGCAATGAAATAAAGCCCAGTGAAATCAGCTGAGTCAAAAACTGTAATGAAATAAAGGACAATGACATCAGCTGAGCTATAAAACTGTAATGAAATAAAGCCAAGTGACATCAGCTGAGCCAAAAACTACAGTGAAATAAAGCACAGTGACATAAGCTGAGCCAAACTCTATAGTGAAATAAAGCACAGTGACATCTGCTGAACCAAGAACTATAGTGAAATAAAGCCCAGTAACATCAGCGGAGGCAAACACTATAGTGAAATAAAGCCCAGTGACATCAGCTGAGCCCAAAATTATAATGAAATAAAGCACTGTGACATCTGCTGAAGAAAAACTGTAATGAAATAAAGCCCAGTGACGTCAGCTGAGCCAAAAACTATGGTTACATAAAGCCCAGTGACATTAGCTGAGCCAAAAACTACAGTGAAATAAAGGACAGTGACATCAGCAGAGCCAAAAACTGTAATGAAATAAAGCCCAGTGACATCAGCTGAGACAAAAACTATAATGAAATCTGACACAGTGACATCAGCAGAGCCAAAAACGGTGAAGAAATAAAGCACATAGACATCAGCTGAGCCAAAAACTGTAATGAAATAAGGCACAGTGAAATCAGCTGAGGCAAAAACTATAGTGAAGTAAAGCCCAGTGTCATCAGCTGAGCCAAAAACTGTAATGAAGTAAAGCACAGTGACATCAGCTGAGGAAAAACTATGGTGAAAAACAGCCCAGTGACATCAGCTGAGCCAAAAAATATAGTGAAATAAAGCACATTGACATCAGCTGAGCCAAAAACTATAATGAAGTAGAGCACAGTGACATCAGCTGAGGAGAAACTATGGTGAGAAACAGCCCAGTGACATCAGCTGAGCCAAAAACTATAGTGAAATAAAGCACAGTGACATCAGCTGAGCCAAACACTATAGTGAAATAAAGTTCAGTGACATCTGCTGAACCAAGAACTATGGTGAAATAAAGCACAGAGACATCAGCTAAGCCAAAAACTGTAATGAAATAAAGCCCAGTGACACCAGCTGAGCCAAAAACTATAATGAAATAAAGCACTGTGACATCAGCTGAGTGAAAAACTGTAATGAAATAGAGACCAGTGACATCAGCTGAGGAAGAACTATAGAGAAGAAAAGAACAGTGACATCAGCTGAGCCAAAAACTACAATGAAATAAATCCGAGTGACATCAGCTGTGCCAGAATCTGTAGTGAAATAAAGGCCAGTGACATCAGCTGAGCCAAGATCTATACTAAAATAAAGCACAGTGACATCAGCTGAGCCAAAAACGGTAATGAAATAAAGCCCAGTAACATCACCTGAGCCATAAAACTGAAATGAAATAATGCACAGTGACATCACCTGGGGCAAAATCTATAATGAAATAATGCGCAGTGACATCAGCTGTGCCAAAAACTATAATGAAATAAAGCACAGTGACATCAGCTGAGCCACAACTGCATTGAAATAAAGCAGAGTGACATCATCAGAGGAAAACTGTAATGAAATAAAGCCCGGTGACATCAGCTGAGAGAAAACTATAGTGAAATAAAGCACAGTGACATCAGCTCAGTCAAAATCTATAGTGAAATAAAGACCAGTGTCATCAGCTGAGTCAAGAACTATAATGAAATAAAGTACAATGACATCAGCTGAGCAAAAAACTGTATTGAGATAAAGCACAGTGACATCAGCTGAGGAAAAAGTGTAATGAAATAAAGCCAGTGACATCAGATGAGTAAAAAACTAAAGAGAAATAAAGCCCAGTGACATCAGCTGAGCCAAAAACTGTAATGAAATAATGCCCAGTGACATCAGCTGAGCCAAAAAGTATAATGAAATAAAGCAGAGTGACATCAGCGGAGGCAAAAACTATAGTGAAATAAAGCCCAGTGATATCAGCTGAGCCAAAAACTATGGTGAAAAACAGCCCAGTGACATCAGCTGAGCCAAAAACTATAGTGAAATAAAGCACAGTGACATCAGATGAGCGAAAAACTGTAATGAAAAAAAGCCCAGTGATATCAGCTGAGGAAAAACTATAGTGAAAAAAAGCACAGTGACATCAGCTGAGACAAAAACTGTAATGAAATAAAGCCCTGTGACATCAGCTGAGCTGATAACTGTACTGAAATAAAGGCCAGTGACATCAGCTGAGCCAAAAACTGTATTGAAATAAAGCCCAGTGACACCAGCTGAGCCAAAAACTATAATGAAATAAAGCACTGTGACATCAGCTGAGTGAAAAACTGTAATGAAATAAAGACCAGTGACATCAGCTGAGGAAAAACTATAGAGAAGAAAAGCACAGTGACATCAGCTGAGCCAAAAACTATAATGAAATAAATCCGAGTGACATCAGCTGTGCCAGAATCTATAGTGAAATAAAGGCCAGTGACATCAGCTGAGCCAAGATCTATACTAAAATAAAGCACAGTGACATCAGCTGAGCCAAAAACGGTAATGAAATAAAGCCCAGTAACATCACCTGAGCCATAAAACTGAAATGAAATAATGCACAGTGACATCACCTGAGGCAAAATCTATAATGAAATAATGCACAGTGACATCAGCTGTGCCAAAATCTATAATGAAATAAACACAGTGACATCAGCTGAGCCACAACTGCATTGAAATAAAGCAGAGTGACATCATCAGAGTAAAACTGTAATGAAATAAAGCCCAGTGACATCAGCTGAGAGAAAACTGTAGTGAAATAAAGCACAGTGACATCAGCTCAGTCAAAATCTATAGTGAAATAAAGACCAGTGTCATCAGCTGAGTCAAGAACTATAATGAACTAAAGTACAATGACATCAGCTGAGCCAAAAACTGTATTGAAATAAAGCACAGTGACATCAGCTGAGGAAAAAGTGTAATGAAATAAAGCCAGTGACATCAGATGAGTAAAAAACTAAAGTGAAATAAAGCCCAGTGACATCAGCTGAGCCAAAAACTGTAATGAAATAATGCCCAGTGACATCAGCTGAGCCAAAAAGTATAATGAAATAAAGCAGAGTGACATCAGCGGAGGCAAAAACTATAGTGAAATAAAGCCCAGTGATATCAGCTGAGCCAAAAACTATGGTGAAAAACAGCCCAGTGACATCAGCTGAGCCAAAAACTATAGTGAAATAAAGCACAGTGACATCAGATGAGCGAAAAACTGTAATGAAATAAAGCCCAGTGACATCAGCTGAGGAAAAACTATAGTGAAAAAAAGCACAGTGACATCAGCTGAGCCAAAAACTGTAATGAAATAGAACCCTGTGACATCAGCTGAGCTAATAACTGTAATGAAATAAAGGCCAGTGACATCAGCTGAGCCAAAAACTACAGTGAAATAAAGCACGGTGACATAAGCTGAGCCAAACTCTATAGTGAAATAAAGCACAGTGACATCTGCTGAACCAAGAACTATAGTGAAATAAAGCCCAGTAACATCAGCGGAGGCAAACACTATAGTGAAATAAAGCCCAGTGACATCAGCTGAGCCCAAAATTATAATGAAATAAAGCACTGTGACATCTGCTGAGGAAAAACTGTAATGAAATAAAGCCCAGTGACATCAGCTGAGCCAAAAACTATAGTTACATAAAGCCCAGTGACATTAGCTGAGCCAAAAACTACAGTGAAATAAAGGACAGTGACATCAGCAGAGCCAAAAACTGTAATGAAATAAAGCCCAGTGACATCAGCTGAGCCAAAAACTATAATGAAATTTGACACAGTGACATCAGCAGAGCCAAAAACGGTGAAGAAATAGAGCATAGACATCAGCTGAGCCAAAAACTGTAATGAAATAAGGCACAGTGAAATCAGCTGAGAAAACTATAGTGAAGTAAGTTTAGTGTCATCAGCTGAGACAAAACTAGAATGAAGTAAAGCACAGTGACATCAGCTGAGGAAAAACTATGGTGAAAATCAGCCCAGTGACATCAGCTGAGCCAAAAACTATAGTGAAATAAAGCACATTGACATCAGCTGAGCCAAAAACTATAATGAAGTAAAGCACAGTGACATCAGCTGAGGGAGAAACTATGGTGAAAAACAGCCCAGTGACATCAGCTGAGCCAAAAACTATAGTGAAATAAAGCACAGTGACATCAGCTGAGCCAAACACTATAGTGAAATAAAGTTCAGTGACATCTGCTGAACCAAGAACTATGGTGAAATAAAGCACAGAGACATCAGCTAAGCCAAAAACTGTAATGAAATAAAGCCCAGTGACACCAGCTGAGCCAAAAACTATAATGAAATAAAGCACTGTGACATCAGCTGAGTGAAAAACTGTAATGAAATAAAGACCAGTGACATCAGCTGAGGAAGAACTATAGAGAAGAAAAGAACAGTGACATCAGCTGAGCCAAAAACTACAATGAAATAAATCCGAGTGACATCAGCTGTGCCAGAATCTAGTAGTGAAATAAAGGCCAGTGACATCAGCTGAGCCAAGATCTATACTAAAATAAAGCACAGTGACATCAGCTGAGCAAAAACGGTATTGAACAGCCCAGTAACATCACCTGAGCTACAAACTGAATGAAATAATGGCAGTGACATCACCTGGGGCAAAATCTATAATGAAATAATGCACAGTGACATCAGCTGTGCCAAAAACTATAATGAAATAAAGCACAGTGACATCAGCTGAGCCACAACTGCATTGAAATAAAGCAGAGTGACATCATCAGAGGAAAACTGTAAAGAAATAAAGCCCAGTGACGTCAGCTGAGAGAAAACAATAGTGAAATAAAGCACAGTGACATCAGCTCAGTCAAAATCTATAGTGAAATAAAGACCAGTGTCATCAGCTGAGTCAAGAACTATAATGAAATAAAGTACAATGACATCAGCTGAGCCAAAAACTGTATTGAAATAAAGCACAGTGACATCAGCTGAGGAAAAAGTGTAATGAAATAAAGCCAGTGACATCAGATGAGTAAAAAACTAAAGTGAAATAAAGCCCAGTGACATCAGCTGAGCCAAAAACTGTAATGAAATAATGCCCAGTGACATCAGCTGAGCCAAAAAGTATAATGAAATAAAGCAGAGTGACATCAGCGGAGGCAAAAACTATAGTGAAATAAAGCCCAGTGATATCAGCTGAGCCAAAAAACTATGGTGAAAAACAGCCCAGTGACATCAGCTGAGCCAAAAACTATAGTGAAATAAAGCACAGTGACATCAGATGAGCGAAAAACTGTAATGAAGTAAAGCCCAGTGACATCAGCTGAGGAAAAACTATAGTGAAAAAAAGCACAGTGACATCAGCTGAGCCAAAACTGTAATGAACAAAGCTCCTGTGACATCAGCTGAGCTGATAACTGTAATGAAATAAAGGCCAGTGACATCAGCTGAGCCAAAAACT
Organism: Neoceratodus forsteri; assembly: GCA_016271365.2. Classification (NCBI taxonomy): domain Eukaryota; kingdom Metazoa; phylum Chordata; order Ceratodontiformes; family Ceratodontidae; genus Neoceratodus; species Neoceratodus forsteri. The sequence continues at coordinate 89,934,664 of CM028133.1, read as the reverse complement.
GTAGTGAAATAAAGCCCAGTGACACCAGCTGAGCCAAAAACTATAATGAAATAAAGCACTGTGACATCAGCTGAGTGAAAAACTGTAATGAAATAAAGACCAGTGACATCAGCTGAGGAAAAACTATAGCGAAGAAAAGCACAGTGTCATCAGCTGAGCCAAAAACTATAATGAAATAAATCTGAGTGACATGAGCTGTGCCAGGATCTATAGTGAAATAAAGGCCAGTGACATCAGCTGAGCCAAGATCTATACTAAAATAAAGCACAGTGACATCAGCTGAGCCAAAACGTAATGAAATAAAGCCCAGTAACATCACCTGAGCCATAAAACTGAAATGAAATAATGCACAGTGACATCACCTGAGGCAAAATCTATAATGAAATAATGCACAGTGACATCAGCTGAGCCAAATACTATAATGAAATAAAGCACAGTGACATCAGCTGAGCCACAACTGCATTGAAATAAAGCAGAGTGACATCATCAGAGGAAAACTGTAATGAACTAAAGCCCGGTGACATCAGCTGAGAGAAAACTGTAGGGAAATAAAGCACAGTGACATCAGCTCAGTCAAAATCTATAGTGAAATAAAGACCAGTGTCATCAGCTGAGTCAAGAACTATAATGAAATAAAGTACAATGACATCAGCTGAGCCAAAAACTGTATTGAAATAAAGCACAGTGACATCAGCTGAGGAAAAAGTGTAATGAACTAAAGCCAGTGACATCAGATGAGTAAAAAACTAAAGTGAAATAAAGCCCAGTGACATCAGCTGAGCCAAAAACTGTAATGAAATAATGCCCAGTGACATCAGCTGAGCCAAAAAGTATAATGAAATAAAGCAGAGTGACATCAGCGGAGGCAAAAACTATAGTGAAATAAAGCCCAGTGATATCAGCTGAGCCAAAAACTATGGTGAATAAAGCACAGTGACATCAGATGAGCGAAAAACTGTAATGAAATAAAGCCCAGTGAAATCAGCTGAGGAAAAACTATAGTGAAAAAAAGCACAGTGACATCAGATGAGCCAAAATCTGTAATGAAATAAAGCCCTGTGACATCAGCTGAGCTAATAACTGTAATGAAATAAAGGCCAGTGACATCAGCTGAGGCGAAAACTGTATTGAAATAAATCACAATTACATCAGCTAAGGAAAAACTGTAATGAAATAAAACCCAGTGATAGCAGCTGAGCAAAAAACTATAGGGAAGTAAAGCACAGTGACATCAGCTGAGCCAAAAACTAAAATGAAATAACGCACAGTGACATCAGCTAAGTCAAAGTCTACAGTGAAATATAGCCCTGTCACATCAACTCAGCTAAAAACAGTAATGAAATAAAGCCCAGTGACATCAGCTGAGCCCAAAACTGTTTTAAAATAAAGCCCAGTGACATCAGCTAAACCAAAAACTATAGGGAAACAAAGCACAGTGACATCAGCTGAGCCAAAAATTATAGTGAAATAATGCACAGTGAGATCAGCTGTACCAAAATCTTTAGTTAATTAAAGCCCAGTGACATCAGCTGAGCAAAGAACTATAATGAAATAAAGCACAGTGACATCAGCTGAGTCAAAAACTGTAATGAAATTAAGCCCAGTGAGATCAGCTGAGCCAAAAACTGTAATGAACTAAAGCACAGTGAAATCAACAGAGCCAAAAACAATAATGAAATAAAGTACAGTGACATCTGCGAGCCAAAACTATAATGAACAGTTCGCGTGATATCAGCTGAGCCAAAAACTGCAATGAAATAAAGCCCAGTGAAATCAGCTGAGTCAAAAACTAATGCAATAAAGGACAATGACATCAGCTGAGCTGTAAAACTGTAATGAAATAAAGCCAAGTGACATCAGCTGAGACAAAAACTGTAGTGAAATACAACCCAGTGACATCAGCTGAGCCAAAAACTACAGTGAAATAAAGCACGGTGACATAAGCTGAGCCAAACTCTATAGTGAAATAAAGCACAGTGACATCTGCTGAACTAAGAACTATAGTGAACTAAAGCCCAGTGACATCAGCGGAGGCAAACACTATAGTGAAATAAAGCCCAGTGACATCAGATGAGCCCAAAATTATAATGAAATAAACCACTGTGAATGCATGCTGAGATCAATCCTGTAATGAAATAAAGCCCAGTGACATCAGCTGACCCAAAAACTATGGTTACATAAAGCCCAGTGACATTAGCTGAGCCAAAAACTACAGTGAAATAAAGGACAGTGACATCAGCAGAGTCAAAAACTGTAATGAAATAAAGCCCAGTGACATCAGCTGAGCCAATAACTATAATGAAATCTGACACAGTGACATCAGCAGAGCCAAAAACAGTGAAGAAATAAAGCGCATAGATATCAGCTGACCCAAAAACTGTAATGAAATAAGGCACAATGACATCAGCTGAGGCAAAAACTATAGAGAAGTAAGCCCAGTGTCATCAGCTGAGAGAAAAACTGTAATGAAGTAAAGCACAGTGACATCAGCTGAGGAAAAACAATGGTGAAAAACAGCCCAGTGACATCCGCTGAGCCAAAAACTACAGTGAAATAAAGCACAGTGACATCAGCTGAGCCAAACACTATAGTGAAATAAAGTACAGTGCCATCTGCTGAGCCAAGAACTATAGTGAAATAAAGCACAGAGACATCAGCTAAGCCAAAAACTGTAATGAAATAAAGTCCAGTGACATCAACTCATCCAAAAACTATACTGAAATGAAGCACAGTGACATCTGCTGAGCCAAAAACTGTAATGAAATTAAGACCAGTGACATCAGCTGAGGAAAAACTATGGTGAAAAACAGCCCAGTGACATCAGCTGAGCCAAAAACTACAGTGAAATAAAGCACAGTGACATCAGCTGAGCCAAACACTATAGTGAAAAGCCAAGAAGTAAAGTGAAGTAAAGCCCAGTGACATCAGTTGAGCCAAAAACTGTAATGAAATAAAGTCCAGTGACATCAACTGAGCCAAAAACTATACTGAAATGAAGCACAGTGACATCTGCTGAGCCAAAAACTGTAATGAAATAAAGACCAGTGACATCAGCTGAGGAAAAACTATAGAGAAGAAAAGCACAGTGTCATCAGCTGAGCCAAAAACTATAATGAAACAAATCCGAGTGACATCAGCTAAAGCTAGAATCTAGTGAACAAAGCGCCAGTGACATCAGCTGAGCCAAGAACTATACTAAAATAAAGCACAGTGACATCAGCTGAGCCAAAAACGGTAATGAAATAAAGCCCAGTAACATCACATGAGCCATAAAACTGTAATGAAATAATGCACAGTGACATCACCTGAGGCAAAATCTATAATGAAATAAAGCACAGTGACATCAGCTGTGCCAAAAAACTATAATGAACTAAAGCACAGTGACATCAGCTGAGCCACAAACTGCATTGAAATAAAGCAGAGTGACATCATCAGAGTAAAACTGTAATGAAATAAAGCCCAGTGACATCAGCTGAGAGAAAACTGTAGTGAAATAAAGCACAGTGACATCAGCTCAGTCAAAATCTATAGTGAAATAAAGACCAGTGTCATCAGCTGAGTCAAGAACTATAATGAAATAAAGTACAATGACATCAGCTGAGCCAAAAACTGTATTGAAATAAAGCACAGTGACATCAGCTGAGGAAAAAGTGTAAATGAATAAAGCCAGTGACATCAGATGAGTAAAAAACTAAAGTGAAATAAAGCCCAGTGACATCAGCTGAGCCAAAACTGTAATGAAATAATGCCCAGTGACATCAGCTGAGCCAAAAAGTATAATGAAATAAAGCAGAGTGACATCAGCGGAGGCAAAAACTATAGTGAAATAAAGCCCAGTGATATCAGCTGAGCCAAAAACTATGGTGAAAAACAGCCCAGTGACATCAGCTGAGCCAAAAACTATAGTGAAATAAAGCACAGTGACATCAGATGAGCGAAAAACTGTAATGAAATAAAGCCCAGTGACATCAGCTGAGGAAAACCTATAGTGAAAAAAAGCACAGTGACATCAGCTGAGCCAAAAACTGTAATGAAATAGAACCCTGTGACATCAGCTGAGCTAATAACTGTAATGAACTAAAGGCCAGTGACATCAGCTGAGCCAAAAACTACAGTGAAATAAAGCACGGTGACATAAGCTGAGCCAAACTCTATAGTGAAATAAAGCACAGTGACATCTGCTGAACCAAGAACTATAGTGAAATAAAGCCCAGTGACATCAGCGGAGGCAAACACTATAGTGAAATAAAGCCCAGTGACATCAGCTGAGCCCAAAATTATAATGAAATAAAGCACTGTGACATCTGCTGAGGAAAAACTGTAATGAAATAAAGCCCAGTGACGTCAGCTGAGCCAAAAACTATGGTTACATAAAGCCCAGTGACATTAGCTGAGCCAAAACCTACAGTGAAATAAAGGACAGTGACATCAGCAGAGCCAAAAACTGTAATGAAATAAAGCCCAGTGACATCAGCTGAGACAAAAACTATAATGAAATCTGACACAGTGACATCAGCAGAGCCAAAAACGGTGAAGAAATAAAGCACATAGACATCAGCTGAGCCAAAAACTGTAATGAAATAAGGCACAGTGAAATCAGCTGAGGCAAAAACTATAGTGAAGTAAAGCCCAGTGTCATCAGCTGAGCCAAAAACTATAATGAAGTAAAACACAGTGACATCAGCTGAGGAAAAACTATGGTGAAAAACAGCCCAGTGACATCAGCTGAGCCAAAAAATATAGTGAAATAAAGCACATTGACATCAGCTGAGCCAAAAACTATAATGAAGTAAAGCACAGTGACATCAGCTGAGGAGAAACTATGGTGAGAAACAGCCCAGTGACATCAGCTGAGCCAAAAACTATAGTGAAATAAAGCACAGTGACATCAGCTGAGCCAAACACTATAGTGAAATAAAGTTCAGTGACATCTGCTGAACCAAGAACTATGGTGAAATAAAGCACAGAGACATCAGCTAAGCCAAAAACTGTAATGAAGTAAAGCCCAGTGACACCAGCTGAGCCAAAAACTATAATGAACTAAAGCACTGTGATATCAGCTGAGTGAAAAACTGTAATGAAATAAAGACCAGTGACATCAGCTGAGGAAAAACTATAGCGAAGAAAAGCACAGTGACATCAGCTGAGCCAAAAACTATAATGAAATAAATCCGAGTGACATCAGCTGTGCCAGAATCTGTAGTGAAATAAAGGCCAGTGATACATCAGCTGAGCCAAGATCTATACTAAAATAAAGCACAGTGACATCAGCTGAGCCAAAACCGGTAATGAAATAAAGCCCAGTAACATCACCTGTGGCATAAAACTGTAATGAAATAATGCACAGTGACATCACCTGAGGCAAAATCTATAATGAAATAATGCGCAGACATCAGCTGTGCCAAAAACTATAATGGAAGGTAAAGCATAGTGACATCAGCTGAGCCACAACTGCATTGAAATAAAGCAGAGTGACATCATCAGAGGAAAAGCTGTAAAGAACAGTCTCCAGTGACGTAGCTGAGAGAAAACTATAGTGAAATAAAGCACAGTGACATCAGCTCAGTCAAAATCTATAGTGAAATAAAGACCAGTGTCATCAGCTGAGTCAAGAACTATAATGAAATAAAGTACAATGACATCAGCTGAGCAAAAAACTGTATTGAGATAAAGCACAGTGACATCAGCTGAGGAAAAAGTGTAATGAAATAAAGCCAGTGACATCAGATGAGTAAAAAACTAAAGTGAAATAAAGCCCAGTGACATCAGCTGAGCCAAAAACTGTAATGAAATAATGCCCAGTGACATCAGCTGAGCCAAAAGTATAATGAAATAAAGCAGAGTGACATCAGCGGAGGCAAAAACTATAGTGAAATAAAGCCCAGTGATATCAGCTGAGCCAAAAACTATGGTGAAAAACAGCCCAGTGACATCAGCTGAGCCAAAAACTATAGTGAAATAAAGCACAGTGACATCAGATGATGCCAAAACTGTTATGTCGAAAAGCCCAGTGATATCAGCTGAGGAAAACTGGTGCAAAAGCACAGTGACATCAGCTGAGACAAAAACTGTAATGAAATAAAGCCCTGTGACATCAGCTGAGCTGATAACTGTAGTGAAATAAAGGCCAGTGACATCAGCTGGGAGCCAAAAACTGTGGTATTGAAAATAAAGCCCAGTGACACCAGCTGAGCCAAAACTATAATGAACAAAGCATCAGACATCAGCTGAGTGAAAACTGTAATGAAATAAAGACCAGTGACATAAACTGAGGAAAAACTATAGAGAAGAAAGCAGTGTCATCAGCTGAGCCAAAATCCAATGAAATAACCAGTGACATGAGCTGCAAGGATCTATAGTGAAATAGTACAGTGACATCAGCTGAGCCAAGATTCATACTAAATAAAGCACAGTGACATCAGCTGGGAGCCTGCAAACGGCACGAATTAAAGCCCAGTAACATCACCTGAGCCATAAAACTGAAAAATGAAATAATGGCTAGTGACATCACTCTGAGGCAAAATCTATAATGAAATAATGCACAGTGACATCAGCTGTGCCAAAATCATAATGAAACAATAAAGCATAGTGACATCAGCTGAGCCACAACTGATTGAAATAAAGCAGAGTGACATCACTCAGAGTAAAATCCGTAATGAAATAAAGCCCAGTGACATCAGCTGAGAGAAACTATAGTGAAATAAAGCACAGTGACATCAGCTCAGTCAAAATCTATAGTGAAATAAAGACCAGTGTCATCAGCTGAGTCAAGAACTATAATGAAATAAAGTACAATGACATCAGCTGAGCCAAAAACTGTATTGAAATAAAGCACAGTGACATCAGCTGAGGAAAAAGTGTAATGAAATAAAGCCAAGTGACATCAGATGAGTAAAAAACTAAAGTGAAATAAAGCCCAGTGACATCAGCTGAGCCAAAAACTGTAATGAAATAATGCCCAGTGACATCAGCTGAGCCAAAAAGTATAATGAAATAAAGCAGAGTGACATCAGCGGAGGCAAAAACTATAGTGAAATAAAGCCCAGTGATATCAGCTGAGCCAAAACTATGGTGAAATAAAGCACAGTGACATCAGATGAGCGAAAACTGTAATGAAATAAAGCCTAGTAGAAATCAGCTGAGGAAAACTTATCGTGAAAAAGCACAGTGACATCAGATGAGCCAAAACTGTAATGAAATGAAGCCCCGTGACACGGGCTGAGCTAATAACTGTAATGGAACAAAGTCCAGTGACATCATTGAGCAATAAAACTGCATTGGAAATAAATCACAACCAGGATCAGCTAAGGAAAAACTTTGCAATGAAGCAAAACCCAGGATAGGCAGCTGAGCAAAAACTATAGGAAGTAGAAGCACAGTGACATCAGCTGAGCCAAAAACTAAAATGAAATAACGCACAGTGACATCAGCTAAGCTTCAAAGTTCAGGCGAAATATGTTCGTCACATCAACTCAGCTAAAAACAGTAATTTAATTAGCCAGTGACATCGTTTGAGCCCAAAACTGTTTTAAATAAAGCCCAGTGACATTAGCTAAAACCAAAAACTATAGGAACAAAGCACAGTGACATCAGCTAGCCAAAATTGGTAGTGAAATAATGCACAGTGAGATCAGCTGTACCAAATTCTTTAGCTCGAGCTTCCGGTAACAGGCTGAGCAAAGAACTATAATGAACAGCAAGGTGACATCAGCTGAGTCAAAACTGCATTGAAATTGCTTCCAGTGAATTTAAATGGCCAAAACTGTAATGAAACAAAGCACAGTGAAATCAACAGAGCCAAAACAATAATGAAATAAAGTACAGTGACATCTGCTGAGCCAAAACTATAATGAAATAAAGCCTCAGTGATATCAGCTGAGCCAAAACTGCAATGAATAGTTTGAGTCGAAATCAGCTGAGTCAAAAACTAATGCAATAAAGGACAATGACATCAGCTGACTGTAAACTGTAATGAACAAAGCCAAGTGAGCTGGAGATACAAAAACTGTAGTGAAATACAGCCCAGTGACATCAGCTGAGCCAAAAACTACAGGGAAATAAAGCACGGTGACATAAGCTGAGCCAAACTCTATAGTGAAATAAAGCACAGTGACATCTGCTGAACTAAGAACTATAGTGAACTAAAGCCCAGTGACATCAGTGGAGGCAAACACTATAGTGAAATGAAGCCCAGTGACATCAGATGAGCCCAAAATTATAATGAAATAAAGCACTGTGACATCTGCTGAGGAAAAACTGTAATGAAATAAAGCCCAGTGACATCAGCTGAGCCAAAAACTATGGTTACATAAAGCCCAGTGACATTAGCTGAGCCAAAAACTACAGTGAAATAAAGGACAGTGACATCAGTAGAGCCAAAAACTGTAATGTGAATAAAGCCCAGGACATCAGCTGAGCCAATAATTATGGGTCAAACTGACATATGACACCAGCAGAGCCAAAACAACAGTGAAGAAATAAAGCGATAGATATCAGCTGACCCAAAACTGTAATGAAATAAGGCACTATCGATATCAGCTGAGGCAAAACTATAGAGAAGTAATGCCCAGTGTCATCAGCTGAGCGAAAAACTGTAATGAAGTAAAGCACAGTGACATCAGCTGAGGAAAAACAATGGTGAAAAACAGCCCAGTGACATCAGCTGAGCCAAAAACTATAGTGAAATAAAGCACAGTGACATCAGCTGAGCCAAACACTATAGTGAAATAAAGTACAGTGCCATCTTCTGAGCCAAGAACTATAGTGAAACAAAGCACGAGACATCAGCTGCTTCAAAAACTGTAATGAAATAAAGTCCAGTGACATCAACTCATCCAAAACTATACTGAAATGAAGCACAGTGACATCTGCTGAGCCAAAAACTGTAATGAAATTAAGACCAGTGACATCAGCTGAGGAAAAACTATGGTGAAAAACAGCCCAGTGACATCAGCTGAGCCAAAAACTATAGTGAAATAAAGCACAGTGACATCAATGGGCCAAATTATATGAAAAGGCAAGAAAGAGTGAAGTAAGGCCTATGACATCAGTTGAGCCAAAACTGTAATGAAATAAAGTCAGTGACATCAACTGGGCCAAAAACTATACCAGTGAAGTGCAGTGACATCTGGGCCAAAACTGTAATGAACAGATCAGTACATCAGCTGAGGAAAACTATAGAGAAGAAAAGCACAGTGTCATCGGCTGAGCTAAAACTATAATGAATGAATCTGGGTGACATCAGCTGTGCCAGAATCTATAGAATAAAGGCCAGTGACATCAGCTGAGCCAAGATCTATACTAAAATAAAGACAGTGACAATGTTGAGCCAAAACGGTAATGAAATAAAGCCCAGTAACATCACATGAGCTATAAAACTGAAATGAAATAATGCACAGTGACATCACTTGAGGCAAAATCTATAATGAAAAATGCAGTGACATCAGCTGTGCTGGCTATAATCTGTATCAGCTGACTTTGCTAAACCAGTAGGAGGAAAGAGAGCTTACCTGGGAGGGTGAATTAGACACAATGGCCCGGATATTCAAACTTCGCCATTCATAGGCACAAGTCCTTGTGCTGCACAAAATAGATGCCCAGGGGTGTGTCCCGTGTGATATTCAAAGGAGTTGCGCTACTGAGCAACTCCTTTGAATATCGCTCCCCAGCCATAGCCACTGTGCATGGCGCAGTGGAACTTGCGCAAGCGCAAGTTGACAGAGTGGAGCAGTCAACTTGCGGTGGTGCAAGTACCATTGTGCCATGTGCAAAATCATGATACTCAAAAGGTGACATGCAAATGGGGCCATAATACATGCAAGGTGCAGGGGGGGCCATTTGCATGTCATTATAGCCCCATTTGCATGCCATTAGCATGTAGGTGGACCGATCCCCGAAGACTTGCACCTGGCACCCTGCCAGGCAGCAGCCGTTGGGGACTGACTCACCCTGCAGCCCAATCTCGGGCAGAAATGTGGCTCCCCCACTTCCTCCCTTACATCTCCCTGGTGATCCAGTGGACCAAAATGCCTGATCGCGGGCAGAAACTATACAACCCCCCCACATCCCATGTGCCCAATCGCTTGCAGAAAGTATACAGCCCCCCCACATCCCATGTGCCCGATCGCGGGCAGAAAGTATACAGACCCCCCACACATCCCATGTGCCCGATCGTGGGCAGAAAGTATACAGACCCCCCAACCCGAATATCTCCCTGGTGGTCCAGTGGACCGTAATGCCCGATCACGGGCAGAATGTATATTGACAACCCCCCACCCAAACATCTCCCTGGTGTCTAGTGTGGCCCCACCCACCCACCATGAAGCCCCACCACACCGCTCCCCCCTGCAGCCAGCGGGCAGCAGCATCCCACCCACCAGCCACCCACCGACTGGCGGTAGGGCTGCAGCCCATTGGTGCAGAGCTAGAGCCAATGGGCGTGCAGCCCATACTGTAATGACAGTCCAGATTTGTGAATGAAGTCATTCACAAATCTGGACTGTCATGTACGGTATGGGCTGCACGCCCATTGGCTCTAGCTCTGCACCAATGGGCGTGCAGCCCTACTGGACAGTCAGTCGGCGGGCGGCGGGGCAGCAGGTGGGTGGGATGCTGCCACCCGCCGTCTGCCGGGGGAGCGGGGTGGTGGGGCCTCATGGGTTGGTGGGGTGGGGGCCACACTAGACACCAGGGAGATGTTTGGGTGGGGGGGTTGTCAATATACATTCTGCCCACGATCAGGCATTACACTCCACTGGACCACCAGGGAGATATTCGGGTTGTGGAGGTTCTTATTACATTCTGCCCACGATCGGGTATTACAGTCCACTGGACCATGAGGGAGATATTAGGGTTGGAGGGCTTCTTATTACATTCTGCCCATGATTGGGCACTGGGGGGTTCTTATGACATTCTGTCCATGATCGGGCACTGGGGAGGGCAGTTCTTAATACATTCTTCTGGCGATCAGGCACAGGGGGCAGTTCTTATTACATTCTGCCTGCGATCGGGCACCAGAGGGGTGGTTCTTATTACATTCTGTACGCGATCGGGCATTACGGTCCACTGGACCACCAGGGATGTGAATGGGAGGGGGGCCACATTGATGCCCACAATCGGGCTGGTGGGGCGGCACAGGGACTGAGTTGGGGGCCAGCCACGGGTGGCAGCTGCTGTGTTGTGCCTTGCAATACAGCAGCTCACCTGTGGGTGGCCCTCAACTTAGGCCTATTTTTGGCTCAAAGATGTGCAGGCACAGGTTGGGGGTTGCGCCTGCACAACTCTGCACAGCCTGACTGAATATCAGGCTGTGCAGTTTATGCATGGTTCCCCCCTTCCTGTTGAGCATGCATTCAATTGCATTGTGCTGTTGCTCAGGCTGTTTTCAGTGGCGCAACTGCCTCCTGCTGAATATCGCAGAATGGCGCAATGTTGGACTTGAGCATGTGCAACCCTATTGAGCATGGCGCAACCCTTTTGAATATCTGGGCCAATAAATGCAGGTGAGTCAAATTACAACTTCCTGTTGCTAGCCTTGCTTGTAGAACAGAAAGCAGCTAACTAAAAGAAGCTACATTTTCTTATTAATTTAAATTTATATCTCAGCAGGAGTCAGTGACTGTTAAGATTAAGTAGACAGATAACTTTATTAGAAGTAGAAGGGGTCTTATTTAGGGATAAAAAAAGAAAGAAAAGAAAGAAAGTCAGTATGTGTTCTGTGCAGGGAAGGATACAGTATCAGCTGACTTTGCTAAACCAGGTGGAGGAAAGAGAGCTTACCTGGGAGTGTGGTTTAGACACCATAAAAGCAGGAGATTCAAATTACAGCTTCCTGTTGCAAGGCTTGCTTATAGAGCAGAAAGCAGCTAACTAAAAGATGCTACATTTTCTTATTAATTTAAAACTTACATCTCAGCAGGAGTCAGTGACTGTTAAGATTAAGTAGACAGATAACTTTATTAGAAGTAGAAGGGGTCTTATTTAGGGATAAAAAGAAAGAAAAGAAAGAAAGTCAGTATGTGTTCTGTGCAGGGAAGGATACAGTATCAGCAGACTTTGCTAAACCAGGTGGAGGAAAGAGAGCTTACCTGGTGGTGTGGTTTAGACACCATAAAAGCAGGTAAGTCAAATTACAACTTCCTGATGCTAGCCTTCCTTGTAGAGCAGAAAACAGCTAACTAAAAGAAGCTACACTTTCTTATTAATTTGAAACTTATATCTCAGCAGGAGTCAGTGACTGTGAAGATTAAGAAGACAGATATCTTTACTAGAAGAAGAAGGTGTCTGATTTAGTGTTAAAAAAGAAAGAAAAGAAAGAAAGTCAGTGTGTGTTCTGTGCAGAGAAGGGAACTGTATCAGCTGACTTTCTTATACCTGTAGGAGGAAAGAGAGCTTACCTGAGAGCGTGGTTTAGACACTACAAAAGCAGATGTATCAAATTACAACTTCCTGTTGCTAGCCTTGCTTGTAGAGCAGAAAGCAGCTAACTAAAAGAAGCTACATTTTCTTATTAATTTGAAACTTATATCTCAGCAGGAGTCAGTGACTGTTAAGATTAAGTAGACAGATAACTTTACTAGAAGTACAGGTGTCTGATTTAGTGTTAAAAAAAGAAAGAAAAGAAAGAAAGTCAGTGTGTGTTCTTTGCGGAAGGGTACTGTATCAGCTGACTTTGCTATACCAGTAGGAGGAAAGAGAGCTTACCTGAGAGCGTTGTTTAGACACTACAAAAGCAGGTGTATCAAATTACAACTTCCTGTTGCTAGCCTTGCTTGTAGAGCAGAAAGCAGCTAACTAAAAGAAGCTACATTTTCTTATTAATTTGAAACTTATATCTCAGCAGGAGTCAGTAACTGTTAAGATTAGGTAGACAGATAACTTTATTAGAAGTAGTAGGGGTCTAATTTAGGGTTATAAAAGAAAGAATAGAAAGAAAGTCAGTGTGTGTTCTGTGCAGGGAAGGGTATGTATCAGCTGACTTTGCTAAACCAGTAGAAGGAAAGAGAGCTTACTTGGGGTGTGGTTTAGACACCATAAAAGCCAGTGAGTCAAATTACAACTTCCTGTTGCTAGCCTTGCTTGTAGAGCATAATGCAGCTAATTAAAAGAAGCTACAATTTCTTATTAATTTAAAACTTACATCTCAGCAGGAGTCAGTGACTGTTAAGATTAAGTAGACAGACAACTTTATTAGAAGTAGATGGGATCTTATTTAGGGTTAAAAAAGAAGGAAAAGAAAGAAAGTCAGTGTGTGTTCTGTGCAGGTAAGGGTTCTGTATCAGCTGACTTTGCTAAACCAGAGGGAGGAAAGAGAGCTTACCTGGGGGTGTGGTTTAGACACCATAAAAACAGGTGAGTTAAATTACAACTTCCTGTAGCAAGCCTTGCTTGTAGACCTCAAAGCAGCTAACTAAAAGAAGCTACATTTTCTAAGTAATTTATAACTTATTTCTCAGCAGGAGTCAGTGTCTGTTGAGATTAAGTTGCTCTGTCTCTGACCCTCTGTCTCTGAGTCTGTCTCTGTCTCTGTCTCTCTGTCTCTCTCTCTCTCTCTCTCTCTCTCTGTCTCTGCCTCTGTCTCTCTGACTCTATCTCTCTGTCTCTGTCTCTCTCTGACTTGGTCTCTCTGTCTCTGACCCACTGTCACTGTCTCTCTGTCTCTCTGTCTCTGTCTCTGTTTCCCTGTCTCTCTTTCTCTGTCTCTGTCTTTGTCTCCCTGTCTCTGTCTCTCTGTCTCTCTGTCTCTCTCTGTCTCTCATTCTCTGTCTCTGTCTCTCTGTCTCTGTCTCTGTCTCTTTCTCTCTTTCTCTGTCTCTCTTTCTCTGTCACTGTCTCTCTGTCTCTGTCTCTCTGTCTCTGTCACTCTGTCTCTCTTTCTCTGTCTCTGTCTCTCTGTCTCAGTCTCTCTGTCTCTCTGTCTCTGTCTCTCCATCTCTCTGTCTCTCTGTCTATCTGTCTCTGTCTCTGTCTCTCTGTCTCTGTCTCTCTTTTCTCTGTCTCTGTCACTCTGTCTCTGTCTCTCTCTCTGCCTCTCTGTCCCTCTGTCTCTATGTCTCTGTCTCTGTCTCTGTCTCTCAGTCTCTGTCTCTCTGTCTGTCTGTCTCTCTGTCTCTCTTTCTCTCTGTCTCTCTATCTCTCTGTCTATCTGTCTTTCTGTCTCTGTCTCTCTGTCTCTGTCTGTGTGTGTCTCTCTCTGTCTGTCTGTGTCTCTGTCTCTCTGTCTCTCTCTCTCCCTCTGTCACTGTTTCTCTCTCTGTCTCTATCTCTCTCTGTCTCTGTCTCTCTGTCTCTCTGTCTCTCAGTCTCTCTGTCTCTCTCTCTTTGTCTCTCTGTCCCTGTCTCTCTGTTTCTGTCTCTCTGTCTCTGTCTCTCTGCATCTCTGTCTCTTTCTCTCTGTCTCTGTCTCAGTCTCTCTGTCACTGTCTCTGTCTCTATTTATCGCTGTCTCAGTCACTCTATCTCTGTCTCTCTCTCTCTCTGCCTCTCTGTCCCTCTGTCTCTGTCTCTCAGTCTCTCTGTCTCTGTCTCTCTTTCTCTGTCTCTGTCTCTGTCAAACACCATAAAAGCAGGTGAGTCAAATTACAACTTCCAGTTGCTTGCCTTGCTTGTAGAGTAGAAAGTAGCTAATTAAAAGAAGCTACATTTTATTCTTAATTTAAAACTTACATATCTGCAGGAGTCAGAGACAGTTAAGATTAAGTAGACAGATTACTTAATTAGAAGTAGAAGGGGTTTATTTGGGGTTAAAAAAAGGAAGAAAGAAAAAAGTCAGTGTGTGTTCTGTGCAGGAAAGGGTACTGTATCTGCTGACTTTGCTAAACTAGTAGGAGGAAAGAGAACTTTCCAGGGGGTGTGGTTTAGACACTATAGAAGCAGGTGAGTCAAATTTCAACTTCCTTTTGCTAGCCTTGCTTGTAGAGGAGAAAGCAGATAACTAAAAGTAGATACATTTTCTTATTATTTTAAAACTTATATCTCAGCAAGAGTCAGTGACTGTTGTGACTAAGTTGACAGATAACTTTATTAGTAGTTGAAGGTGTCTTATTTACGGTTTAAAAAAGAAGGAAAAGAAAGAAAGTCAGTGTGTGTTCCATGCAGGGAAAGGTACTGTATCAGCTGACTTTGCTAAACCAGTAGGAGGAAAGAGAGCTTTCCTGGTGGTGTGATTTAGACACCATAAAAGCAGGTAAGTCAAATTACAACTTCCCATTGCTTGCCTTGCTTGTAGAGCAGAAAGCAGCTAACTAAAATAAGCTACATTTTCTTATTAATTTAAAACTTGTATCTCAGCAGGAGTCAGTGACTGTTAAGATTAAGTAGACAGACAACTTTACTAGGGCTTTATTTCACTTTAGTTTTTTACTCATCTGATGTCACTGGCTTTATTTCATTACACTTTTTCCTCAGCTGATGTCACTGTGCTTTATTTCAATACAGTTTTTGGCTCAGCTGATGTCATTGTACTTTATTTCATTATACATCTTGACTCAGCTGATGACACTGGTCTTTATTTCACTATAGAGTTTTACTGAGCTGATGTCACTGTGCTTTATTTCACTATAGTTTTCTCTCAGCTTACGTCACCGGGCTTTATTTCATTACAGTTTTCCTCTGATGATGTCACTCTGCTTTATTTCAATGCAGTTGTGGCTCAGCTGATGTCACTGTGCTTTATTTCATTATAGTTTTTGGCTCAGCTGATGTCACTGTGCATTATTTCATTATAGATTTTGCCTCAGGTGATGTCACTGTGCATTATTTCATTTCAGTTTTATGGTTGAGGTGATGTTACTGGGCTTTATTTCATTAAAGTTTTTGGCTCAGCTGATGTCACTGTGCTTTATTTTAGAATAGATCTTGGCTCAGCAGATGTCACTGGCCTTTATTTCACTATAGATTCTGGCACAGCTGATGTCACTCGGATTTATTTCATTATAGTTTTTGGCTCAGCTGATGTCACTGTGCTTTTCTTTGCTACAGTTTTTCCTCAGCTGATGTCACTGGTCTTTATTTCATTACAGTTTTTGGCTCAGAAGATATCACTGTGCTTTATTTCAGTATAGTTTTTGGCTCAGTTGATGTCACTGGACTTTATTTCATTACAGTTTTTGGCTCAACTGATGTCACTGGGCTTTATTTCATTAGAGTTTTTGGCTTAGCTGATGTCTCAATGCTTTATTTCACTTTAGTTCTTGGCTCAGCAGATGTCACTGTGCTTTATTTCACTATAGTGTTTGGCTCAGCTGATGTCACTGGGTTGTTTTTCACCATAGTTTTTCCTCAGCTGATGTCACTGTGCTTTACTTCATTACAGTTTTTGGCTCAGCTGATGACACTGGGCTTTACTTCACTATAGTTTTTGCCTCAGCTGATGTCACTGTGCCTTATTTCATTACAGTTTTTGGGTCAGCTGATGTCTATGTGCTTTATTTCTTCACCGTTTTTGGCTCTGCTGATGTCACTGTGTCAAATTTCATTATAGTTTTTGGCTCAGCTGATGTCACTGGGCTTTATTTCATTACACTTTTGGCTCTGCTGATGTCACTGTCCTTTATTTCACTGTAGTTTTTGGCTCAGCTAATGTCACTGCGCTTTATGTAACCATAGTTTTTGGCTCAGCTGATGTCACTGGGCTTTATTTCATTACAGTTTTTCCTCAGCAGATGTCACAGTGCTTTATTTCATTATAATTTTGGGCTCAGCTGATGTCACTGGGCTTTATTTCACTATAGTGTTTGCCTCCGCTGATGTCACTGGGCTTTATTTCACTATAGTTCTTGGTTCAGCAGATGTCACTGTGCTTTATTTCACTATAGAGTTTGGCTCAGCTTATGTCACCGTGCTTTATTTCACTGTAGTTTTTGGCTCAGCTGATGTCACTGGGCTGTATTTCACTACAGTTTTTGTCTCAGCTGATGTCACTTGGCTTTATTTCATTACAGTTTTATAGCTCAGCTGATGTCATTGTCCTTTATTTCATTACAGTTTTTGACTCAGCTGATTTCACTGGGCTTTATTTCATTGCAGTTTTTGGCTCAGCTGATATCACTGGGCTTTATTTCATTAAAGTTTTTGGCTCAGCAGATGTCACTGTACTTTATTTCATTATTGTTTTTGGCTCTGTTGATTTCACTGTGCTTTATTTCATTACAGTTTTTGGCTCAGCTGATCTCTCTGGGCTTTATTTCATTACAGTTTTTGACTCAGCTGATGTCACTGGGCTTTATTTCATTATAGTTCTTGGCTCAGCTGATGTCACTGGGCTTTAATTAACTAAAGATTTTGGCACAGCTGATCTCACTGTGCATTATTTCAGTAGAATTTTTGGCTTAGCTGATGTCACTGTGCTTTGTTTCCCTATAGTTTTTGGTTCAGCAGATGTCGCTTCTTTTAGTTAGCTGCTTTCTGCTCTACAAGCAAGGCAAGCAACAGGAAGATGAAATTTGACTCACCTTCTTCTATAGTGTCTAAACCACACCCCCAGGTAAGCTCTCTTTCCTCCTACTGGTTTAGCAAAGTCAGCAGATACAGTACCCTTCCCTGCACAGAACACACACTGACTTTCTTACTTTTCTTTCTTTTTTTAACCCTAAATAAGACTCATTTTACTTCTAATAAAGTTATCTGTCTTCTTAATCTTAACAGTCACTGACTTCTGCTGAGACATAAGATTTAAATTAATAAGAAAATGTAGCTTCTTTTAGTTAGCTGCTTTCTGCTCTACAAGCAAGGCTAGCAACAGGAAGTTGTAATTTGACTCACCTGCTTTTATAGTGTCTAAATCACACCCCCAGGTAAGCTCTCTTTCCTCCTACTGGTTTAGCAAAGTCAGCTGATACAGTACCCTTCCCTGCACAGAACATACACTGACTTTCTTTCTTTTATTCCTTTTTTAACCCTAAATAACACCCCTTCTACTTCTATTAAAGTTATCTGTCTACTTAATCTTAACAGTCACTGACTCTGCTGAGATATAAGTTTCAAATTATTAAGAAAATGTAGCTTCCTTTAGTTAACTGCTTTCTGCTCTACAAGCAAGGTTAGCATCAGGAAGTTGTAATTTGACTCAACTGTTTTTATTATGTCTAAAAAACGCTCTCAGGTAAGCTCTCTTTCCTCCTACTGGTATAGCAAAGTCAGCTGATACAGTACCCTTCCCTGCACAGAACACACACTGACTTTCTTTCTTTTCTTCCTTTTTAACCCTTAATAAGACCCCTTCTACTTCTAATAAAGTTATTAGTCTACTTAATCTTAACAGTCACTGACTCCTGCTTAGATATAAGTTTTAAATTAATAAGAAAATGTGAGCTTCTTTTAGTTAGCTGCTTTCTGCTCTACAAGCAAGGCTAGCAACAAGAAGTTGTAATTTGACTCACCTGTTTTTATTGTGTCTAAACCACACCGCCAGGTAAGAACTTATTCATCCTACTGGTTTAGCAACGTAAGCTGATACAGTACCCTTCCCTGCACAGAACACACACGAACTTTCTTTCTTTTCTTTCTTTTTTTAACCCTAAATAAGATCCCTTCTACTTCTAATAAAGTTATCTGTCTACTTAATCTTCACAGTCACTGACTCCTGTAGAGATATAAGTTTTAAATTAATAAGAAAATGTAGCTTCTTTTAGTTTGCTGCTTTCTGTTCTACAAGCAAGGCTAGTAACAGAAAGTTGTATTTTGACTCACCTGCTTTAATGGTGTCTAAGCCCCCCCAGTAAGCTCTCTTTCCTCCTACTGGTTTAGCAAAGTCAGCTGATACAGTACCCTTCCCTGCACAGAACACCCATGAACTTTCTTTCTTTTCTTTCTTTTTTTAACCCTAAATAAGATCCCTTCTACTTCTAATAAAGTTATCTGTCTACTTAATCTTAACAGTCACTGACTCCTGCTGAGATATAAGTTTTAAATTAATAAGAAAATGTATCTTCTTTTAGTTAGCTGCATTCTGCTCTACAAGCAAGGCTAGCAACAGGAAGTTGTAATTTGACTCACCTGTTTTTATGGTGTCTAAACCACTCCCCCAGGTAAGCACCCTTTCCTCCTACTGTTTAAGCAAAGTCAGCTGATACAGTACCCTTCCCTGCACAGAACACACGCTGACTTTCTTTCCTTTCTTTCTTTTTTAACCCTAAATAAGACCCCTACTACTTCTAATAAAGTTATCTTTCTACTTAATCTTAACAGTCACTGACTCCTGCTGAGATATAAGTTTTAAATTAATAAGAAAATGTAGCTTCTTTTAGTTAGCTGCTTTCTGCTCTACAGGCAAGGCTAGCAACAGGAAGTTGTACATTGACTCACCTGCATTTACGGTGTCTAAACCACACCCCCAGGTAAGCTCTCTTTCCTCCTACTGGTTTAGCAAAGTCAGCTGATTCTGTACACTTCCAACACAGAACACACACTGACTTTCTTTCTTTTCTTCCTTTTTTAAACCTTAAATAAGACCCCTTCTACTACTAATAAAGTTATCTGTCTACTTAATCTTAACAGTCACTGACTCCTGCTGATATATAATTTTAAATTAATAAGAAAATGTAGCTTCTTTTAGTTAGCTGCTTTCTGCTCAACATGCAAGGCTAGCAACAGGAAGTTGTAATTTGATACACCTGCTTTTTAGTGTCTAAACCACGCTCTCAGATAAGCTCTGTTTCCTCCTACTGGTATAGCAAAGTCAGCTGATACAGTACCCTTCTCTGCACAGAACACACACTGACTTTCTTTCTTTTCTTTCTTTTTTTAACACTAAATCAGACACCTTCTACTTCTAGTAAACTTATCTGTCTTCTTAATCTTAACAGTCACTGACTCCTGCTGAGACATAAGTTTCAAATTAATAAGAAAATGTAGCTTCTTTTAGTTAGCTGCTTTCTGCTCTACAAGCAAGGCTAGCATCAGGAAGTTGTAATTTGACTTACCTGCTTTTATGGTGTCTAAACCACACCACCAGGTATGCTTTCTTTCCTCCTACTAGTTTAGCAAAGTCAGCTGATACAGTACCCTTCCCTGCACAGAACACACACTGACTTTATTTCTTTTCTTCCTTTTTTAACCATTAATAAGACCCCTTCTACTTCTAATAAAGTTATTTGTCTACTTAATCTTAACAGTCACTGACTCCTGCTGAGTTGTAAGTTTTAAATTAATAAGAAAATGTAGCTTCTTTTAGTTAGCTGCTTTCTGCTCTACAGGCAAGGCTAGCAACAGGAAGTTGTAATTTGATACACCTGATTTGTAGTGTCTAAACCACAGCAGCAGATAAGCTCTCTTTCCTCCTACTGGTTTAGCAAAGTCAGCTGATACAGTGCATTTCCCTGCCCAGAACACACACTGACTTTCTTTCTTTTCTTTCTATTTTTAACTCTAAATAAGCCACTTTCAACTTCTAATAAAGTTATCTGTCTACTAAATCTAAACAGTTACTGACTCCTACTGAGATATAGGTTTTAAATTAATAAGTAAATGTAGCCTCTTTTAATTAGCTGCTTTCTGTTCTAGAAGCAAGGCAAGCAAGAGGAAGTTGAAATTTGACTCACCTGCTTCTATAGTGTATAAACCACACCCCCAGGTAAGCTCTCTTTCCTCCTACTGGTTTAGCAAAGTCAGCTGATACAGTACCCTTCCCTGCACAGAACACATAGTGACTTCCTTTCTATTCTTCCTTTTTTAACCCCAAATAAAACCCCTTCTATTTCTAATAAAGTTACCTGTCTACTTAATCTTAACAGTCACTGACTCCTGCTGATATATAATTTTAAATTAATAAGAAAATGTAGCTTCTTTTAGTTAGCTGCTTTCTGCTCAACATGCAAGGCTAGCAACAGGAAGTTGTAATTTGATACACCTGCTTTTCAGTGTCTAAACCACGCTCTCAGATAAGCTCTGTTTCCTCCTACTGGTATAGCAAAGTCAGCTGATACAGTACCCTTCTCTGCACAGAACACACACTGACTTTCTTTCTTTTCTTTCTTTTTTTAACACTAAATCAGACACCTTCTACTTCTAGTAAACTTATCTGTCTTCTTAATCTTAACAGTCACTGACTCCTGCTGAGACATAAGTTTCAAATTAATAAGAAAATGTAGCTTCTTTTAGTTAGCTGCTTTCTGCTCTACAAGCAAGGCTAGCATCAGGAAATTGTAATTTGACTTACCTGCTTTTATGGTGTCTAAACCACACCACCAGGTCAGCTTTCTTTCCTCCTACTAGTTTAGCAAAGTCAGCTGATACAGTGCATTTCCCTGCACAGAACACACACTGACTTTCTTTCTTTTCTTTCTATTTTTAACCCTAAATAAGACACTTTCAACTTCTAATAAAGTTATCTGTCTACTAAATCTAAACAGTTACTGACTCCTACTGAGATATAGGTTTTAAATTAATAAGTAAATGTAGCTTCTTTTAATTAGCTGCTTTCTGTTCTAGAAGCAAGGCAAGCAAGAGGAAGTTGAAATTTGACTCACCTGCTTCTATAGTGTATAAACCACACCCCCAGGTAAGCTCTCTTTTCTCCTACTGGTTTAGCAAAGTCAGCTGATACAGTACCCTTCCCTGCACAGAACACATAGTGACTTCCTTTCTATTCTTCCTTTTTTGACCCCAAATAAAACCCCTTCTATTTCTAATAAAGTTACCTGTCTACTTAATCGTAACAGTCACTGACTCCTGCTGTGATATAAGTTTTAAATTAATAAGAAAATGTAGCTTCTTTTAGTTTGCTGCTTTCTGCTATACAAGCAAGGCTAGTAACAGAAAGTTGTATTTTGACTCACCTGCTTTAATGGTGTTTAAACCGCACCCCCTGTAAGCTCTCTTTCCTCCTACTGGTATAGCAAAGTCAGCTAATACAGTACCCTTCCTGCAGAAAAGACACACTGACTTTCTTTCTTATCTTCTTTTAACCCTAAATAAGACCCCTTCTACTTCTAATAAAATTATCTGTCTACTTAATATTAACAGTCACTGAATCCTGCTGAGATATAAGTTTTAAATTAATAAGAAAACGTAGCTTCTTTTAGTTAGCTGCTTTCCGCTCTACAAGTAAGCCTAGCAAGAGGAAGGTATAATTTAACTCACCAGCTTTTATGGTGTCTAAACCACACCCCCAGGAAAGCTCTCTTTCCTCCTACTGGTTTAGCAAAGTCAGCTGAATCAGTACCCTTCCCTATGCAGAACACACACTGACTTTCTTTCTTTCCTTTCTTTTTTTAACCCTTAATAAGACCCCTTCTACTTCTAATAAAGTTATTTGTCCGCTTAATCTTAACAGTCACTGACTCCTGCTGAGATATAAGTTTCACATTAAGAAGAAAATGTAGCTTCTTTTAGTTTGCTGCTTTCTGCTCTACAAGCAAGGCTAGCAACAGTAAGTTGTAATTTGACTCACCTGCTTTTATGGTGTCTAAACCACACCCCCAGGTAAGCTCTCTTTCCTCCTACTGGTTTAGCAAAGTCAGCTGACACAGTACCCTTCCCTGCACAGAACACACACTGACTTTCTTTCTTTTCTTTCTTTTTAGCCTAAATAAGACCCCTTCTACTTCTCTAATAAAGTTATCTGTCTACTTAATCTTAACAGTCACATACTCCTGCTGAGATATAAGTTTTAAATTAATAAGAAAATGTAGCTACTTTTAGTTAGCTGTTTTCTGCTCTAGAAGCAAGGCTAGCAACAGGAAGTTGTAATTTGACTTACCTGCTTTTATGGTTTCTAAACCACACCCGAAAACTCTCTTTCCTCCTACTGGTATAGCAAAGTCAGCAGATACAGTACCCTTTCCCGCACAGAACACACACTGACTTTTTTTTCCTTTTTTTAACCCCAAATAAACCCCTTCTACTTCTAATTAAGTAATCTGTCTACTTAACCTTAACTGTCTCTGACTCCTGCAGATATGTAAGTTTTAAATTAAGAATAAAATGTAGCTTCTTTTAATTAGCTGCTTTCTGTTCTACAAGCAAGGCTAGCAACTGAAAGTTGTAATTTGACTCACCTGCTTTTATGGTGTCTAAACCACACCCCCAGATAAGCTCTCTTTCCTCCTACTGGCTTAACAAAGGCAGCTGATACAGTACCCTTCCCTGTACATCACACACACTGACTTTCTTTTTTCTTTCTTTTTTAACCCTAATTAAGACCCCTTCTACCTCTAATGAAGTTATCTGTCTACTTAATCTTAACAGTCACTAACTTCTGCAGAGATATAAGTTTCACATTAAGAATAAAATGTAGCTTCTTTTAATTAGCTGCTTTCTGTTCTACAAGCAAGGCTAGCAACAGGAAGTTGTAATTTGACTCACCCGCTTTTATGGTGTCTAAACCACACCCCCAGGTAAGCTCTCCTTCCTTCTACTGGTTTAGCAAAGTCAGCTGACACAGTACCTTTCCCTGCACAGAACGCACACTGACTTTCTTACTTTTCTTTCTTTTTTAGCCCTAAATAAGACCCCTTCTTCTTCTAATAAAGTTATCTGTCTACTTAATCTTAACAGTCACTAACTCCTCCTAAGATATTAGTTTTAAATTAATTAGAAAATGTAGCTTCTTTTAGTTAGCTGCTTTCTGCTCTGCAGGCAAGGCTAGCAACAAGAAGTTGTAATTTGACTCATCTGCCTTTATGGTGATTGAACAACACTCACAGGTAAGCTTTCATTCCTCCTACTGGTTTAGCAAAGTAATCTGATTCTGTACCCTTCCAACACAGAACACACACTGACTTTCCCTCTTTCTTTCTTTTTTTAACCTAAATAAGACCCCTTTTACTTCTAATAAAGTTATCTGTCTACTTAATCTTAACAGTCATTGACTCCTGCTGAGATATAAGTTTTAAATTAATAAGAAAATGTCACTTCTTTTAGTTAGCTGTTTTCTGCTCTACAAGCAAGGCTAGCAACAGGAAGTTGAAATTTGACTCACCTGCATCTATAGTGTCTAATCCACACCCCCTTGAAAGCTCTCTTTCCTCCTACTGGTTTAGCAAAGTCAGCAGATACAGTACCCTTCCCTGCACAGAACACACACTGACTTTCTTTCTTTTCTTCCTTTTTTTAACCCCAAATAAACCCCTTCTTCTTCTAATTAAGTAATCGGTCTACTTAATCTTAACTGTCTCTGACTCCTGCAGATGTGTAAGTTTTAAATTAAGCATAAAATATAGCTTCTTTTAATTAGCTGCTTTCTGCTCTACAAGCAAGGCAAGCAACTGGAAGTTGTAATTTGACTCACCTGCTTTTATGATGTCTAAACCACTCCCCCAGGTAAGCACTCTTTCCTCCTACTTTTCAGCAAAGTCAGCTGATACAGTACCCTTCCCTGCAAGGAACACACACTGACTTTCTTTCTGTTCTTTGTTTTTTAACCCTAAATAAAACCCCTTCTACTTCTAATAAAGTTATCTGTCTACTTCATCTTAACAGTCACTGACTCTGCTGAGATATAAGTTTCAAATTATTAAGAAAATGTAGCTTCTTTTAGTTAACTGCTTTCTGCTCTACAAGCAAGGCTAGCAACAGGAAGTTGTAATTTCACTCACCTGCTTTCATGGTGTCTAAAACCACACCCCCAGGTAAGCTCTCTTTCTACCTACTGGTTTAACAAAGTTAGCTGATACAGTATCCATCCCTGCACAGAACACACACTGACTTTCTTTCTTTTCTTTCTTTTTTTAGCACTAAATAAGACCCCTTCTGCCTCTAGTAAAGTTGTCTGTCTACTTAATCATAACAGTCACTGACTCCTGCTGAGATACAAGTTTTAAATTAATAAGAAAATGTAGCTTCTTTTAGTTAGCTGCTTTCTGCTCTACAAGCAAGGCAAGCAATGGGAGGTTGTAATTTGTCTTACCTGCTTTTATGGTGTCTAAATCACACCACCAGGAAAGCTCTCTTTCCTCCTACTGCTTTAGCAAAGTCAGCTGATACAGTACCTTTCCCTGCATGGAACACACACTGACTTTCTTTCTTTTCTTTCTTTTTTAAACCGTAAATAAGACACCTTCAACTACTAATAAAGTTATCTGTCAAACTTAGTCACAACAGTCACTGACTCTTGCTGAGATATAAGTTTTAAATTAATAAGAAAATGTAGCTTCTTTTAGTTAGCAGCCTTCTACTTTTCTAGCAAGACTAGCAACAGGAAGTTGAAATTTGACTCACCTGCTTCTACAGTGTCTAAACCACACTCCCAGGTAAGCTCTCTTTCCTCCTACAAGTTTAGCAAAGTCAGCTGATACAGTACCCTTCCCGGCACAGAACACACACTGACTTTCTTTCTTTTCTCCCTTTTTTTAACTCCAAATAAAACCCTTCTACTTCTAATAAAGTTATCTGTCTTCTTAATCTTAACAGTCTCTGACTCCGGCTGAGATATAAGTTTTAAATTAATAAGAAAATGTAGCTTCTTATATTTAGCTGCTTTCTACTCAACAAGCAAGGCTAGCAACTGGAGGTGAAATTTGACTCACCTGTTTTTCTAGTGTCTAAGCCACATCCCCTGGTAAGCTCTCCTTCCTCCTACTGGTATAGAAAAGTCAGCTGATACTGTACCCTTCCCTGCACAGAACACACTCTGACTTTCTTCCATTTCTTTCTTTTTTTAACCCTTAATAAGACCCCTACTACTTCTAATAAATTTATCTGTCTACATAATCTTAACAGTCACTGACTCCTGCTGAGATATAAGTTTTAAATTAATAAGAAAATGTAGCTTCTTTTAGTTTGATGCTTTCTGCTCTACAAGCAAGGCTAGCAACAGGAAGTTGTACTTTGACTCACCTACTTCAATGATGTCGAAACCACACCCCCAGGTAAGCTCTCTTTCCTCCTACTAGTTTAGCAAAGTCAGCTGATACAGTACCCTTCCCTGCACAGAACACACACTGACTTTCTTTCTTTTCTTCCTTTTTTAACCATTAATAAGACCCCTTCTACTTCTAATAAAGTTATTTGTCTACTTAATCTTAACAGTCACTGACTCCTGCTGAGTTGTAAGTTTTAAATTAATAAGAAAATGTAGCTTCTTTTAGTTAGCTGCTTTCTGCTCCTCATGCAAGGCTAGCAACAGGAAGTTGTAATTTGATACACCTGATTTGTAGTGTCTAAACCACAACAGCAGATAAGCTCTCTTTCCTCCTACTGGTTTAGCAAAGTCAGCTGATACAGTGCATTTCCCTGCACAGAACACACACTGCTTTCTTTCTTTTCTTTCTATTTTAACCTAAATAAGACACTTTCAACTTCTAATAAAGTTATCTGTCACTAAATCTAAACAGTTACTGACTCCTACTGAGATATAGGGTTTTAAATTAATAAGTAAATGTAGCTTCTTTTAATTAGCTGCTTTCTGTTCTAGAAGCAAGGCAAGCAAGAGGAAGTTGAAATTTGACTCACCTGCTTCTATAGTGTATAAACCACACCCCCAGGTAAGCTCTCTTTACTCCTACTGGTAGCAAAGTCAGCTGATACAGTATCCTTCCCTGCACAGAACACATAGTGACTTCCTTTCTATTCTTCCTTTTTTGACCCCAAATAAAACCCCTTCTATTTCTAATAAAGTTACCTGTCTACTTAATCGTAACAGTCACTGACTCCTGCTGTGATATAAGTTTTAAATTAATAAGAAAATGTAGCTTCTTTTAGTTTGCTGCTTTCTGCTATACAAGCAAGGCTAGTAACAGAAAGTTGTATTTTGACTCACCTGCTTTAATGGTCTTATACCACCCCCCTGTAAACTCACTTTTCTCCTACTGGTATATAAAGTCAGCTAATACAGTACCCTTCCTGCAGAAAGCACACACTGACTTTCTTTCTTATCTTCTTTTAACCCTAAATAAGACCCCTTCTACTTCTAATAAAATTATCTGTCTACTTAATATTAACACTCACTGAATCCTGCTGAGATATAAGTTTTAAATGAATAAGAAAACGTAGCTTCTTTTAGTTAGCTGCTTTCCGCTCTACAAGTAAGCCTAGCAAGAGGAAGGTATAATTTAACTCACCAGCTTTTATGGTGTCTAAACCACACCCCCAGGAAAGCTCTCTTTCCTCCTACTGGTTTAGCAAAGTCAGCTGAATCAGTACCCTTCCCTATGCAGAACACACACTGAATTTCTTTCTTTCCTTTCTTTTTTAACCCTTAATAAGACCCTTCTACTTCTAATAAAGTTGTTGTCCGCTTAATCTTAACAGTCACTGACTCCTGCTGAGATATAAGTTTCAATTAAGAAGAAAATGTAGCTTCTTTTAGTTTGCTGCTTTCTGCTCTACAAGCAAGGCTAGCAACAGTAGTTGTAATTTGACTCACCTGTTTTTATGGTGTCTAAACCACACCCCCAGGTAAGCTCTCTTTCCTCCTACTGGTTTAGCAAAGTCAGCTGACACAGTACCCTTCCCTGCACAGAACACACACTGACTTTCTTTCTTTTCTTTCTTTTTTAGCCCTAAATAAGACCCCTTCTACTTCTACTTCTAATAAAGTTATCTGTCTACTTAATCTTAACAGTCACATACTCCTGCTGAGATATAAGTTTTAAATTAATAAGAAAATGTAGCTACTTTTAGTTAGCTGTTTTCTGCTCTAGAAGCAAGGCTAGCAACAGGAAGTTGTAATTTGACTTACCTGCTTTTATGGTTTTAAACCACACCCCCCCGGAAAACTCTCTTTCCTCCTACTGGTATAGCAAAGTCAGCAGATACAGTACCTTTCCGCACAGAACACACACTGACTTTTTTTCCTTTTTTTAACCCCAAATAAACAATCTTCTACTTCTAATTAAGTAATCTGTCTACTTAACCTTAACTGTCTCTGACTCCTGCAGATATGTAAGTTTTAAATTAAGAATAAAATGTAGCTTCTTTTAATTAGCTGCTTTCTGTTCTACAAGCAAGGCTAGCAACTGGAAGTTGTAATTTGACTCACCTGCTTTTATGGTGTCTAAACCACACCCCCAGATAAGCTCTCTTTCCTCCTACTGGCTGAATAAAGGCAGCTGATACAGATCCTTCCCTGTACATAACACACTTGACTTTCTTTTCTTTCTTTTTAACCTAATTAAGACCCTTCTACCTTAATAAGTTATCTGTTCTACTTAATCTAATAGATCACTAACTTCTGCAGAGATATAAGTTTCACATTAAGAATAAATGTAGCTTCTTTTAATTAGTTGCTTTCTGTCTCTACAAGCAAGGCTAGACAGGAAGTTGTAATTTTGACTCACCTGCTTTTATGGTGTCTAAACCACACCCCCAGGTGCGCTCTCCTTCCTTCTACTGGTTTAAGTGTCAGCTGACATAGTACCTTTCCCTGCACAGAACGCATACCGACTTTCTTACTTTCTCTTTCTTTTTATGCCCTAAATAAGACCCCTTCTTCTTCTAATAACGTTATCTGTCTACTTAATCTTAACAGTCACTAACCTCCTCTAAGATATTAGTTTTAAATTAATTAGAAAATGTAGCTTCTTTTAGTTAGCTGCTTTCTGCTCTGCAGGCAAGGCTAGCAACAAGAAGTTGTAATTTTACTCATCTGCCTTTATGGTGATTGAACAACACTCACAGGTAGCTTTCATTCCTCCTACTGGTTTAGCAAAGTGTTGATTCTGTACCCCTTCAACACCGAACACACTGACTTTCCTCTTTCTTTCTTTTTAACCTAAATAGAGACCTTTTACTTCTATTAAGTTATCTGTCTACTTAATCTTAGTAGTCATTGACTCCTGCTGAGATAAGTTTTAAATTAATAAGAAATGTCACTTCTTTATTAGCTGTTTTCTGCTCTACAAGCAAGGCTAGCAACAGGAAGTTGGAATTTGACTCACCTGCATCTATAGTGTCTAATCCACACCCCCTTGAAAGCTCTCTTTTCCTCCTACTGGTTTAGAAAGTCGCAGATACAGTACCTTCCCTGCACACATCATACACTCTGCTTTCTTTTCTTTCTTCCTTTTTTAACCCCAACAACACCTTCTTCTTCTAATTAAGTAATCGGTCTACTTAATCTTAACTGTCTCTGACTCCTGCAGATGTGTAAGTTTTAAATTAAGCATAAAATATAGCTTCTTTTAATTAGCTGCTTTCTGCTCTACAAGCAAGGCAAGCAACTGGAAGTTGTAATTTGACTCACCTGCTTTTATGATGTCTAAACCACTCCCCCAGGTAAGCACTCTTTCCTCCTACTTTTCAGCAAAGTCAGCTGATACAGTACCCTTCCCTGCAAGGAACACACACTGACTTTCTTTCTGTTCTTTGTTTTTTAACCCTAAATAAAACCCCTTCTACTTCTAATAAAGTTATCTGTCTATTAATCTTAACAGTCACTGACTCTGCTGAGATATAAGTTTTAAATTAATAAGAAAATGTAGCTTCTTTTAGTTAACTGCTTTCTGCTCTACAAGCAAGGCTAGCAACAGGAAGTTGTAATTTGACTCACCTGCTTTCATGGTGTCTAAACCACACTCCCAGCTAAGCTCTTCTTCACCTACCTATTATTGGTTTATGAAAGTTAGCTGATACAGTATCCATCCCTGCACAGAACTCACATTGACTTTCTTTCTTTCTTTCTTTTAACACTAAATAAGGACCCTCTGCTTCTGTAGTAAGTTGTCTGTCTACTTTATCTTGTAGTCACTGACTCCTGCTGAGATACAGTTTTAAATTAACAAGAAAATGTAGCTTTTTAGTTAGCTGCTTTCTGCTCTCCAGCAAGGCAAGCAATGGAGGTTGTAATTTGTCTTACCTGCTTTTATGGTGTCTGTAATCACCTACCTGGGAAAGCTCTTCTTTCTCCTACTGTTTTAGCAAAGTCAGCTGATACAGTACCTTTCCTGCATGTTTACACACGGCTGACTTTCTTTTCTTTTCTTTAAACGTAAATAAGACACTTTCAACTACTAATAAGTTATCTGTCAAGCTTAGTCACAACAGTCACTGACTCCTGCTGAGATATAAGTTTTAAATTAATAAGAAAATGTAGCTTCTTTTAGTTAGCAGCCTTCTACTTTTCTAGCAAGGCTAGCAACAGGAAGTTGAAATTTGACTCACCTGCTTCTATAGTGTCTAAACCACACTCCCAGGTAAGCTCTCTTTCCTCCTACAAGTTTAGCAAAGTCAGCTGATACAGTACCCTTCCCTGCACAGAACACACACTGACTTTCTTTCTTTTCTCCCTTTTTTAACCCCAAATAAAACCCTTCTACTTCTAATAAAGTTATCTGTCTTCTTAATCTTAACAGTCTCTGACCGCTGAGATATAAGTTTTAAATTAATAAGAAAATGTAGCTTCTTATGTTAGCTGCTTTCCTCAACAACAGGCTAGCAACTGAGGTGAAATTTGACTCACCTGTTTTCTAGTGTCTGCCACTCCCCTGGTAAGCCTCCTTCCTCCCATTGTATAGAAAGTCAGCTGATACTGTACCTTCCTGCACAGAACACATCTTGACTTTCTTCCTTTCTTTCTTTTTTAACCCTAATAAGACCCCTTTTACTTCTAATAAATTTATCTGTCTACATAATCTTAACAGTCACTGACTCCTACTGAGATATAAGTTTTAAATTAATAAGAAAATGTAGCTTCTTTTAGTTTGATGCTTTCTGCTCTACAAGCAAGGCTAGCAACAGGAAGTTGTACTTTGACTCACCT
The DNA here is from genome assembly GCA_016271365.2 of Neoceratodus forsteri. NCBI lineage: Eukaryota > Metazoa > Chordata > Ceratodontiformes > Ceratodontidae > Neoceratodus > Neoceratodus forsteri. The sequence goes on along the minus strand of CM028133.1, from coordinate 89,904,030 downwards.
ACTTCAATGATGTCTAAACCACACCCCCAGGTAAGCTCTCTTTCCTCCTACTGGTTTAGCAAAGTCAGCTGATACAGTACCCTTCCCTGCACTGAACACACTCCGACTTTGTTTCTTTTCTTTCTTTTTAACCCTGAATAAGACCCCTCACTTCTAATAAAGTTATCTGTCTCTTCTAATCTTGAACAGTGACTTTGTTCCCCGTGAGATGTGTTTAAATGTTAAGAAAATGTAGCTCTTTTAGATAGCTGCTTTCTTCTTCAAGCAAGCCTTGTAACAGAGGCTGTAATTTGACTCACCTGCTTTTATGATGTCTAAGCCACTCCTGCAGTGGTAAGTACTCTTTCCTCCTACTTTTCAGCAAAGTCAGCTGATACAGTACCCTTCCCTGCAAGGAACACATGACTTTCTTTCTGTTTTTTGTTTTTAACCCTAAAATAAACCCTTCTACTTAATAAGTTATCTGTCTACTTAATCTAATAGTCACTGACTCTGCTGAGATGTAGTTTCAAATTATTAAGAAATGTGGATCTTTTTAGTTAACTGCTTTCTGCTCTACAAGCAAAGTTTAGCAACAGGAAGTTGTAATTTTCACCACCTGCTTTCATGGTGTTCAAACCATTATCCCAGGTAAGCTTCCTTTCTACCTACTGGTTTTAAGGTGTTAGCTGATACAGTATCCATCCCTGCACAGAACACACACTGACTTTCTTTCTTTTCTTTCTTTTTTTAACACTAAATAAGACCCCTTCTGCTTCTAGTAAAGTTGTCTGTCTACTTAATCTTAACAGTCACTGACTCCTGCTGAGATACAAGTTTTGAATTAACAAGAAAATGCTGCTTTTTTTAGTTAGTTGCTTTGTTTCATAAGCAAGGCAAGCAATGGAGGTTGTAATTTGTCTTACCTGCTTTTATGGTGTCTGAATCACACCACCAGGAAAGCTCTCTTTCTCCTACTGCTTTAGCAAAGTCAGCTGATACAGTACCTTTCCCTGCATAACACACACTGACTTTCTTTCTTTTCTTTCTTTTTAAACCGTAAATAAGACACCTTCAACTACTAATAAAGTTATCTATCAAACTTAGTCACCAGTCACTGGCTCTTGCTGAGATATGTTTTTAAATTAATAAGAAATGTATCTGACTTTAGTTATCTGCTTTCTGCCTACATGCCAAGGCTAGTAAGGAAGTTGAAATTTGACTCACCTGCTTCTATATATTGTCTAAACCACACCCCTGAAGCTCTATTTCCTCCTACTGGTTTGAAGTGTGCAGCAGATGCCAGTACCCTCCTGCACAGAACAAACACTGCTTTTTTTTTTTCTTCCGCTTTTAACCCCAAATAAGCCTTTACTTCTAATTAAGTAATCTTTCTACTTAACCTCTAATCTTATCTCGACTCCTGCAGATATGTGGGTTTTAAATTAAGCAAAATGTATTTTTTAATTAGCTGCTTTTGTTTCATAGCAAGGCTAGCAACTGGAAGTTTAATTTGATCACCTCTGCTTTATGGCGTGTCTAAACCACACCCTCAGATAAGCCTCTTTCTCCTACTGGTTTAACAAAGGCAGCTGATACAGTATCCTTCCCTTTACCAGAACATTACACTGACTTCTTCTTTTCTTTCTTTTTTAACTTAAATGAGACCCTTCTACTTCTAATAAAGTTACCTGTCTACTTAATCTAACGGTCACTGACTGCTGAGATGTATTTTAAAGTAATAAGAAAATGTAGCCTCTTTTAGTTAGCTGCTTCTGCTCTGCGTAAGCAAGCCTAGCAACAGGAAGCTGTAATTTGACTTCACCTGCATTTATGGTGTCTAAACAACTCCCCAGGTAAGCACTCTTTCTCCTACTGCTCAGCAAAGTCAGCTGATACAGTACCCTTCCTGCAAGTGAACACACACTGACTTCTTTCTTTTCTTTGTTTTAACCCTAATTGGACCCTTCTGCTCTAATAAAGTTGTCTGTCTACTTCATCTTAATGTCACTAGACTCTGCTGAGATATAGTTTCAAATTATTAAGAAAATGTGTCTTATTTTAGTTAATTGTTTCTGCTCATAAGCAAGGCTAGCAACAAAAGTTGTAATTTGAATCACCTGCTTTCATGGTGTCTAAACCACACCCAGAGGAAAGCTCTCTTTCCACCTGCTGGTTTAAGAAAGTTAGCTGACACAGTATCCATCCCTGCACAGAACACACATTGACTTTCTTTCTTTTCTTTCTAATTTTAACACTAAATATGACCCCTTCTGCTTCTAGTAAAGTTGTCTGTCTACTTAATCTTAACAGTCACTGACTCCTGCTGAGATACAAGTTTTAAATTAATAAGAAAATGTAGCTTCTTTTAGTTAGCTGGTTTCTGCTCTACAAGCAAGGCAAGCAGTGGGAAGTTGTAATTTGACTTACCTGCTTTTATGGTGTCTAAACCAGACCACCAGGAAAGCTCTCTTTCTACCTACTGGTTTAGCAAAGTCAGCTGACACAGTACCCTTCCCTGCACAGAACACACACTGTCTTTCTTTCTTTTCTTTCTTTTTTTAACTTAAATGAGACCCCTTCTACTTCTAATAAAGTTACCTGTCTACTTAATCTTAACAGTCACTGACTCCTGCTGAGATGTAAGTTTTAAAGTAATAAGAAAATGTAGCTTCTTTTTAGTTAGCTGCTCTGCTCTACAAGCAAGCCTAGCAACAGGGAGGCTGTAATTTGACTCACCTGCATTTATGGTAGTCTCAAACCACCCCCAGGTAAGCACTCTTTCCTCCTACTGCTCAGCAAAGTCAGCTGATACAGTACCCTTCCCTGCAAGGAACACACACTGACTTTCTTTCTTTTCTTTGTTTTTTAACCCTAAATAAGACCCCTTCTACTTCTAATAAAGTTGTCTGTCTACTTCATCTTAACAGTCACAGACTCTGCTGAGATATAAGTTTCAAATTATTAAGAAAATGTGGCTTATTTTAGTTAACTGCTTTCTGCTCTACAAGCAAGGCTAGCAACAAAAAGTTGTAATTTGAATCACCTGCTTTCATGGTGTCTAAACCACACCCAGAGGAAAGCTCTCTTTCTACCTGCTGGTTTAAGAAAGTTAGCTGACACAGTATCCATCCCTGCACAGAACACACATTGACTTTCTTTCTTTTCTTTCTAATTTTAACACTAAATATGACCCCTTCTGCTTCTAGTAAAGTTGTCTGTCTACTTAATCTTAACAGTCACTGACTCCTGCTGAGGTACAAGTTTTAAATTAATAAGAAAATGTAGCTTCTTTTAGTTAGCTGCTTTCTGCTCTACAAGCAAGGCAAGCAGTGGGAAGTTGTAATTTGACTTACCTGCTTTTATGGTGTCTAAACCAGACCACCAGGAAAGCTCTCTTTCTACCTACTGGTTTAGCAAAGTCAGCTGACACAGTACCCTTCCCTGCACAGAACACACACTGTTTTTCTTTCTTTTCTTTCTTTTTTAACCCTAAATAAGACCCCATCTACTTCTAATAAAGTTATCTGTCTACTTAATCTTAACAGTCACTGACTCCTCCTGAGATATTAGTTTTAAATTAATAAGAAAATGTAGCTTCTTTTAGTTAGCTGATTTCTGCTATACAGGCAAGGCTAGCAACAGGAAGTTGTAATTTGACTCACCAACTTTTATTGTGACTGAACAACACTCACAGGTAAGCTTTCATTCCTCCTTCTGGTTTAGCAAAGTCAGCTGATTCTGTACCGTTCCAACACAGAAGACACACTGACTTTCTTTCTTTTCTTTCTTTTTTTAATCTAAATAAGACCCCTTCTACTTCTAATAAAGTAATCTGTCTACTTAATCTTAACTGTCACTGACTCCTGCTGAGATATAAGTTTTAAATTAATAAGAAAATGTAGCTACTTTTAGTTATCTTCTTTCTGCTCTACAAGCAAGGCTAGCAAAAGGAAGCTGTAATTTGACTCGCCTGCTTTTATGGTGTCAAAACAACACCCCCAGTTAAACTCTCTTTCCTCCTACAGGTTTAGCAAAGTCAGCTGATGCAGTACCCTTCCCTGCACAGAACACACTCTGACTTTCTTACTTTTCTTTCTTTTTTAACCCTAAATAAGACCCCTTTTACTTCTAATAAAGATATCTGTCTACTTAATCTTAACAGTCTCTGACTCCTGCTGAGATATAAGTTTTAAATTAATATGAAAATGTAGCTTCTTTTAGATAGCAGCCTTCTACTTTTCTAGCAAGGCTAGCAACAGGAAGTTGAAATTTGACTCACCTGCTTCTACAGTGTCTAAACCACACTCCCAGGTAAGCTCTCTTTCCTCCTACAAGTTTAGCAAAATCAGCTGATACAGTACCCTTCCCGGCACAGAACACACACGGACTTTCTTTCTTTTCTCCCTTTTTTTAACTCCAAATAAATCCCTTCTACTTATAATAAAGTTATCTGTCTTCTTAATCTTAACAGTCTCTGACTCCGGCTGAGATATAAGTTTTAAATTAATAAGAAAATGTAGCTTCTTATAGTTAGCTGCTTTCTCTCAACAAGGCTAGCAACTGAGGTGAAATTTGACTCACCTGTTTTCTAGTGTCTAAGCAACTCCCCCAGGCAAGCTCTCCTTCCTCCAACTGTTATAGAAAAGTCAGCTGATACTGTACCCTTCCCTGCACAGAACACACTCTGACTTTCTTCCATTTCTTTCTTTTTTTAACCCTTAATAAGACCCCTACTACTTCTAATAAATTTATCTGTCTACATAATCTTAACAGTCACTGACTCCTGCTGAGATATAAGTTTTAAATTAATAAGAAAATGTAGCTTATTTTAGTTAGCTGCATTCTGCTCTAAAAGCAAGGCTAGCAACAGGAAGTTGTAATTTGACTCACCTGCTTTTATGGTGTCTAATCCACACCCTCAGGTAAGCTCTCTTTCCTCCTACTGGTTTAACAAAGGCAGCTGATACAGTATCCTTCCCTACTAAGAACACACACTGACTTTCTTTCTTTTCTTTCTTTTTTTAACTTAAATGAGACCCCTTCTACTTCTAATAAAGTTACCTGTCTACTTAATCTTAACAGTCACTGACTCCTGCTGAGATGTAAGTTTTAAAGTAATAAGAAAATGTAGCCTCTTTTAGTTAGCTGCTTTGTGCTCTACAAGCAAGCCTAGCAACAGGAAGCTGTAATTTGACTCACCTGCTTTTATGGTGTCTAAACCACCCCCAGGTAAGCACTCTTTCCTCCTACGGCTCAGCAAAGTCAGCTGATACAGTACCCTTCCCTGCAAGGAACACACACTGACTTTCTTTCTTTTCTTTGTTTTTTAACCCTAAATAAGACCCCTTCTACTTCTAATAAAGTTATCTGTCTACTTAATCTTAACAGTCACAGACTCTGCTGAGATATAAGTTTCAAATTATTAAGAAAATGTGGCTTCTTTTAGTTAACTGCTTTCTGCTCTACAAGCAAGGCTAGCAACAGGAAGTTGTAATTTGACTCACCTGCTTTCATGGTGTCTAAACCACACCCAGAGGTAAGCTCTCTTTCTACCTACTGGTTTAATAAAATTAGCTGATACAGTATCCATCCCTGCACAGAACACACACTGACTTTCTTTCTTTTCTTTCTTTTGTTAACCCTAAATAAGACCCCTTCTACTTCTAATAAAGTTATCTGTCTACTTAATCTTAACAGTCACTGACACCTGCTGAGATATAAGTTTTAAATTAATAAGAAAATGTAGCTTCTTTTAGTTTGATGCTTTCTGCTCTACAAGAAAGGCTAGCAACAGGAAGTTGTATTTTGACTCACCTACTTTAATGATGTCTAAACCACACCCCCAGGTAAGTTTTTCTTCTCCTACTGGTTTAGCAAAGTCAGCTGATACAGTACCCTTCCCTGCACTGAACACACTCTGACTTTGTTTCTTTTCTTTCTTTTTAACCCTAAATAAGACCCCTTCTACTTCTAATAAAGTTATCTGTCTACTTAATCTTAACAGTCACTGACTCCTGCTGTGATATACGTTTTAAATTAATAAGAAAATGTAGCTTATTTTAGTTAGTTGCTTTCTGTTCTACAGGCAAGGCTAGCAACAGGATGTTGTAATTTGACTCACCTGCTTTTATGATGTCTACTCCACACCCCCAGGTAAGCTCTCTTTCCTCCTACTGGTTTAGCAAAGTCAGCTGATACAGTACCTTTCCCTGCACAGAACACACACTGACTTTCATTTTTTTCTTTCTTTTTTAATCCTAAATAAGACACCTTCAAATTCTAATAAACTTATCTGTCTTCTTAATCTTAACAGTCACTGACTCCTGCTGAGATGTAAGCTTTAAATTAATAAGAAAATGTAGCCTCTTTTAGATAGCTGCTTTCTGCTCTACAAGCAAGCCTTGCAACAGGAAACTGTAATTTGACTCACCTGCTTTTATGATGTCTAAGCCACTCTCCCAGGTAAGTACTCTTTCCTCCTACTTTTCAGCAAAGTCAGCTGATACAGTACCCTTCCCTGCAAGGAACACATACTGACTTTCTTTCTGTTCTTGTTTTTAACCCTAAATAAACCCCTTTACTTAATAAAGTTATCTGTCTACTTAATCTTAACAGTCACTGACTCTTGCTGAGATATAAGTTTCAAATTATTAAGAAAATGTGGCATCTTTTAGTTAACTGCTTTCTGCTCTACAAGCAAGGCTAGCATCAGGAAGTTGTAATTTGCTCACCTGCTTTCATGGTGTCTAAACCACACCCCCAGGTAAGGTCTCTTTCTACCTACTGGTTTAACAAAGTTAGCTGATACAGTATCCATCCCTGCACAGAACACACACTGACTTTCTTTCTTTTCTTTCTTTTTTTAACACTAACTAAGACCCCTTCTGCTTCTAGTAAAGTTGTCTGTCTACTTAATCTTAACAGTCACTGACTCTGCTGAGATATAAGTTTCAAATTATTAAGAAAATGTGGCATCTTTTAGTTAACTGCTGTCTGCTCTACAAGCAAGGCTAGCAACAGGAAGTTGTAATTTCACTCACCTGCTTTCATGGTGTCTAAACCACACCCCCAGGTAAGCTCTCTTTCTACCTACTGGTTTAACAAAGTTAGCTGATACAGTATCCATCCCTGCACAGAACACACACTGACTTTCTTTCTTTTCTTTCTTTTTTTAACACTAAATAAGACCCCTTCTGCTTCTAGTAAAGTTGTCTGTCTACTTAATCTTAACAGTCACTGACTCCTGCTGAGATACAAGTTTTAAATTAACAAGAAAATGTAGCTTCTTTTAGTTAGCTGCTTTCTGCTCTACAAGCAAGGCAAGCAATGGGAGGTTGTAATTTGTCTTACCTGCTTTTATGGTGTCTGAATCACACCACCAGGAAAGCTCTCTTTCCTCCTACTGCTTTAGCAAAGTCAGCTGATACAGTACCTTTCCCTGCATGGAACACACACTGACTTTCTTTCTTTTCTTTCTTTTTTAAACCGTAAATAAGACACCTTCAACTACTAATAAAGTTATCTGTCAAACTTAGTCACAACAGTCACTGACTCTTGCTGAGATATAAGTTTTAAATTAATAAGAAAATGTATCTACTTTTAGTTATCTGCTTTCTGCTCTACAAGCAAGGCTAGCAAAAGGAAGTTGAAATTTGACTCACCTGCTTCTATAGTGTCTAAACCACACCCCCTGGAAAGCTCTATTTCCTCCTACTGGTTTAGCAAAGTCAGCAGATACAGTACCCTCTCCTGCACAGAACACACACTGACTTTTTTCTTTTCTTCCTTTTTTAACCCCAAATAAACCCCTTCTACTTCTAATTAAGGAATCTGTCTACTTAACCATAACTGTCTCTGACTCCTGCAGATATGTAAGTTTTAAATTAAGAATAAAATGTATCTTCTTTTAATTAGCTGCTTTCTGTTCTACAAGCAAGGCTAGCAACTGGAAGTTGTAATTTGACTCACCTGCTTTTATGGTGTCTAAACCACACCCCCAGATAAGCTCTCTTTCCTCCTACTGGTTTAACAAAGCCAGCTGATACAGTATCCTTCACTACTAAGAACACACACTGATTTTCTTTCTTTTCTTTCTTTTTTTAACTTAATTGAGACCCCTTCTACTTCTAATAAAGTTATCTGTCTACTTAATCTTAACAGTCACTGACTCCTGCTGAGATGTAAGTTTTAAAGTAATAAGAAAATGTAGCCTCTTTTAGTTAGCTGCTTTCTGCTCTACAAGCAAGCCTAGCAACAGGAAGCTGTAATTTGACTCACCTGCTTTTATGGTGTCTAAACCACTCCCCCAGGTAAGCACTCTTTCCTCCTACTGCTCAGCAAAGTCAGCTGATACAGTACCCTTCCCTGCAAGGAACACACACTGACTTTCTTTCTTTTCTTTGTTTTTTAACCCTAAATAAGACCCCTTCTACTTCTAATAAAAAGTTGTCTGTCTACTTAATCTTAACAGTCACAGACTCTGCTGAGATATAAGTTTCAAATTATTAAGAAAATGTGGCTTCTTTTAGTTAACTGCTTTCTGCTCTACAAGCAAGGCTAGCAACAGGAAGTTGTAATTTGACTCACCTGCTTTCATGGTGTCTAAACCACACCCAGAGGTAAGCTCTCTTTCTACCTACTGGTTTAAGAAAGTTAGCTGATACAGTATCCATCCCTGCACAGAACACACACTGACTTTCTTTCTTTTCTTTCTTTTTTAACACTAAATATGACCCCTTCTGCTTCTAGTAAAGTTGTCTGTCTACTTAATCTTAACAGTCACTGACTCCTGCTGAGATACAAGTTTTAAATTAATAAGAAAATGTAGCTTCTTTTAGTTAGCTGCTTTCTGCTCTACAAGCAAGGCAAGCAGTGGGAAGTTGTAATTTGACTTACCTGCTTTTATGGTGTCTAAACCAGACCACCAGGAAAGCTCTCTTTCTACCTACTGGTTTAGCAAAGTCAGCTGACACAGTACCCTTCCCTGCACAGAACACACACTGTCTTTCTTTCTTTTCTTTCTTTTTTAGCCCTAAATAAGACCCCTTCTACTTCTAATAAAGTTATCTGTCTACTTAATCTTAACAGTCACTGACTCCTCCTGAGATATTAGTTTTAAATTAATAAGAAAATGTAGCTTCTTTTAGTTAGCTGCTTTCTGCTATACAGGCAAGGCTAGCAACAGGAAGTTGTAATTTGACTCACCAACTTTTATTGTGACTGAACAACACTCACAGGTAAGCTTTCATTCCTCCTTCTGGTTTAGCAAAGTCAGCTGATTCTGTACCGTTCCAACACAGAAGACACACTGACTTTCTCTCTTTTCTTTCTTTTTTTAATGTAAATAAGACCCCTTCTACTTCTAATAAAGTAATCTGTCTACTTAATCTTAACAGTCACTGACTCCTGCTGAGATATAAGTTTTAAATTAATAAGAAAATGTAGCTACTTTTAGTTAGCTTCTTTCTGCTCTACAAGCAAGGCTAGCAAAAGGAAGCTGTAATTTGACTCGCCTGCTTTTATGGTGTCAAAACAACACCCCCAGTTAAACTCTCTTTCCTCCTACTGGTTTAGCAAAGTCAGCTGATGCAGTACCCTTCCCTGCACAGAACACACTCTGACTTTCTTACTTTTCTTTCTTTTTTAACCCTAAATAAGACCCCTTTTACTTCTAATAAAGATATCTGTCTACTTAATCTTAACAGTCTCTGACTCCTGCTGAGATATAAGTTTTAAATTAATAAGAAAATGTAGCTTCTTTTAGTTAGCAGCCTTCTACTTTTCTAGGAAGGCTAGCAACAGGAAACTGAAATTTGACTCACCTGCTTCTACAGTGTCTAAACCACACTCCCAGGTAAGCTCTCTTTCCTTCTACTGGTTTAACAAAGGCATCTGATACAGTATCCTTCCCTACTAAGAACACACACTGACTTTCTTTCTTTTCTTTCTTTTTTTAACTTAAATGAGACCCCTTCTACTTCTAATAAAGTTACCTGTCTACTTAATCTTAACAGTCACTGACTCCTGCTGAGATGTAAGTTTTAAAGTAATAAGAAAATGTAGCCTCTTTTTGTTAGCTGTTTTCTGCTCTACAAGCAAGCCTAGCAACAGGAAGCTTTAATTTGACTCACCTGCTTTTATGGTGTCTAAACCACTCCCCCAGGTAAGCACTCTTTCCTCCTACTGCTCAGCAAAGTCAGCTGATACAGTACCCTTCCCTGCAAGGAACACACACTGACTTTCTTTCTTTTCTTTGTTTTTTAACCCTAAATAAGACCCCTTCTACTTCTAATAAAGTTGTCTGTCTACTTAATCTTAACAGTCACAGACTCTGCTGAGATATAAGTTTCAAATTATTAAGAAAATGTGGCTTCTTTTAGTTAACTGCTTTCTGCTCTACAAGCAAGGCTAGCAACAGGAAGTTGTAATTTGACTCACCTGCTTTCATGGTGTCTAAAGCACACCCAGAGGTAAGGTCTCTTTCTGCCTACTGGTTTAATAAAATTAGCTGATACAGTATCCATCCCTGCAAAGAACACACACTGACTTTCTTTCCTTTCTTTCTTTTTTTAACTTAAATGAGACCCCTTCTACTTCTAATAAAGTTACCTGTCTTCTTAATCTTAACAGTCACTGACTCCTGCTGAGATGTAAGTTTTAAAGTAATAAGAAAATGTAGCCTCTTTTAGTTAGCTGCTTTCTGCTCTACAAGCAAGCCTAGCAACAGGAAGCTGTAATTTGACTCACCTGCTTTTATGGTGTCTAAACCACTCCCCCAGGTAAGCACTCTTTCCTCCTACTGCTCAGCAAAGTCAGCTGATACAGTACCCTTCTCTGCAAGGAACACACACTGACTTTCTTTCTTTTCTTTGTTTTTTAACCCTAAATAAGACCCCTTCTACTTCTAATAAAGTTGTCTGTCTACTTAATCTTAACAGTCACAGACTCTGCTGAGATATAAGTTTCAAATCATTAAGAAAATGTGTCTTCTTTTAGTTAACTGCTTTCTGCTCTACAAGCAAGGCTAGCAACAGGAAGTTGTAATTTGACTCACCTGCTTTCATGGTGTCTAAACCACACCCAGAAGTAAGCTCTCTTTCTACCTACTGGTTTAATAAAATTAGCTGATACAGTATCCATCCCTGCACAGAACACACACTGACTTTCTTTCTTTTCTTTCCTTTTTTAACACTAAATATGACCCCTTCTGCTTCTAGTAAAGTTGTCTGTTTACTTAATCTTAACAGTCACTGACTCCTGCTGAGATACAAGTTTTAAATTAATAAGAAAATGTAGCTTCTTTTAGTTAGCTGCTTTCTGCTCTACAAGCAAGGCAAGCAGTGTAGAGCATAAATAAGCAGTGTAGAGCATAAATAAATAAGACCTCTTCTACTTCTAATACATTTATCCGTCTGAGTTAAAAGTTTCAATTTAATAAGAAAATGTATCTTCTTTTAGTTAGCTGCTTTCTGCTCTACAGGCAAGGCTAGCAACAGGAAGTTGTAATTTGACTCACCTGTTTTTATAGTGTCTAAACCACACCCCCAGGTAAGCTGTTGTCCTCCTACTGGTTCAGTAAAGTCAGCTGATACAGTACCCTTCCTTGCACAGAACACGCACTGACTTTCTTTCTTTTCTTTCTTTTTTAACCCTAAATAAGTCCTCTTCTACTTCTAATAAAGTTATCTGCCTACTTAATCTTAACAGTCACTGACTCCTGCTGAGATATAAGATTTAAATGAATAAGAAAATGTAGCTTCTTTTAGTTAGCTGCATTCTGCTCTACAGGGAAGGCTCACAACAGGAAGTTGTAATTTGACTCACCTGCTTTTACGGTGTCTAAACCACACCCACAGGTAAGCGCTGCTCTCTTTTCTCCCACTGGTTTAGCTAAGTCAGCTGATACAGTACCCTTTCCTGCACAGAACACACACTGACTTTATTTCTCTTTCTTCCTTTTTTATCCCTAAGTAAAACCCCTTCTACTACTAATAAAGTTATCTGCCTACTTAATCTTAACAGTCACTGACTCCTGCTGAGACATAAGTCTTAAATTTATAAGTAAATGCGGCTTCTTTTAGTTAGCTGCTTCCTGCTCTGCTAGCAAGGCTAGCAACAGGAAGTTGTAGTTTGATACACCTGCTTTTGTTGTGTCTAAACCACGCTCTCAGGTAAGCTCACTTTCCTCCTACTGGTATAGCAAAGTCAGCTGACACAGTTCCCTTCTCCACACAGAAAACACACTGACTTTCTTTCTTTTCTTTCTTTTTTAAAACTAAATCAGACACCTTCTACTTCTAGTAAAGTTATTTGTCTGCTTAATCTTAACATTCACTGACTCCTGCTGAGATATATGTTTCAAATTAATAAGAAAATGTAGCTTCTTTTAGTTAGCTGCTTTCTGCTCTACAATCAAGGCTAGTATCAGGAAGTTGTAATTTGACTTACCTGCTTTTATTTTGTCTAAACCACACCACCACGTAAGCTCTCTTTCCTCCATCTAGTTTTGCAAAGTCAGCTGATACAGTACCCTTCCCTGCACAGAACACAGACTGACTTTCCTTCTTTTGTTTCTTTTTTAACCCTAAATAAGACCCCTTCTACTTCCGGAAAGTTATCTGTCTTCTTAATCTTCACAGTCACTGACTCCTGCTGAGATATGAGTTTTAAATTAATAAGAAAATGTAGCTTCTTTTAGTTAGCTGCATTCTGCTCTACAAGCAAGGGCAGCAACTGGAAGTTGTAATTTGACTCACCTGCTTTTATGGTGTCTACACCAGACCCCCAGGTAAGCTCTCTTTCCTCCTACTGGCTTAGCAAAGTCAGCTGATACAGTACCCTTCCCTACACTGAACACACTTTGACTTTCATTTTTTTCTTTCTTTTTTAATCCTAAATAAGACACATTCAACTTCTAATAAACATATCTGTCTTCTTAATCTAAACAGTCACTGACTCCTGCTGAGATATTTTTTAAAGTAATAAGAAAATGTAGCTTCTTTTAGTAAGCTGCTTTCTGCTCAACAAGCAAGGCTAGCAACAGGAGCTGAAATTTGTCCCACCTGTTTTTATAGTCTCTAAACCACTCCCCCAGGAAAGTTCTCTTTCCTCCTACTGGTTTAGAAAAGTCAGCTGAGACTGTACTCTTCCCTGCACAGAACACACTCTGACTTTCTTCCTTTTCTTTCTTTTTTTATAACCCTTTGTAAGACCCCTACTACTTCTAATAAAGTTATCTGTCTACTTAATCTTAACAGTCACTGACTCCTGCTGAGAAATACGTTTTAAATTAATTAGAAAATGTTGCTTCTTTTAGTTTGCTGCATTCTGCTCTACTAGCAAGGCTAGCAACACGAAGTTGTAATTTGATTCACCTGCTTTTATGGTGTCTAAGCCACACCCCCAGGTAAGCTCTCTTTCCTCCTACTGGTTTTTCAAAGTCAGCTGATACAGTACCCTTCCCTGCACAGAACACACACTGACTTTCTTTCTTTTCTTCCTTTTTTTAACCCTATGTATGACCCCTTCTACTTCTAATTAAGTTATATGTCTACTTAATCTTAACAGTCACTGACTCCTGCTGAGATATAAGTTTTAAATTAATAAGAAAATGTAGCTTCTTTTAGTTAGTTGCTTTCTGCTCAACAAGCCAGGCTAGCAACAGGAAGTTGTAATTTGATACACCTGCTTTTGTAGTGTCTAAACCACGCTCTCAGGTAAGCTCTCTTTAATCCTACTGGCATAGCAAAGTCAGGTGATACAGTACGCTTCTCTGCAGAGAACACACACTGACTTTCTTTCTTATCTTTTTTTAACCCAAAATAAGACCCATTTTACTTCTAATAAAGTTATCTGTCTGCTTAGTCTTAACAGTCACTGACTCCTGCTGAGATAAAACTTTTAAATTAATAAGAAAATGTATCTTCTTTTAGTTAGCTGCTTTCTGCTCTACAAACAAGGCTAGCAACAGGAAGTTGTAATTTGTCTTACCTGCATTTATGGTGTCTAAACCACACCTCCAGGAAAACTCTCTTCCTCCTACTGGTTTAGCAAAGTCAGCTGATACAGTACCTTTCCCTGCATGGAACAAACTGACTTTCTTTCTTTTCTTTCTTTTTTAAACCGTAAATAAGACACCTTCAACTACTAATAAAGTTATCTGTCAACTTAATCTCAACAGTCACTGACTCCTGCTGAGATAAAAGTTTTATATTAATAAGAAAATGTATCTTCTTTTAGTTAGCTGCTTTCTGCTCTACAAGTAAGGCTAGCAAAAGGAAGTTGAAATTTGACTCAACTGCTTTTATGGTGTCTAAACCACACCCCCAGATAAACTCTCTTTCCTCCTACTGGTTTAGCAAAGGCAGCTGATACAGTACCCTTCCCTGCTCAGAACACACACAGACTCTCTTACTTTTCTTTCTTTTCTAAACCCTAAATGAGACCCCTTCTACTTCTAATAAAGATATCTGTCTACATAATCTTAACAGTCACTGACTCCTGCTGAGATATGAGTTTTAAATTAATAAGAAAATGTAGCTTCTTTTAGTTAGCTGCATTCTGCTCTACAAGCAGGGCAGCAACTGGAAGTTGTAATTTGACTCACCTGCTTTTATGGTGTCTACACCACACCCCCAGGTAAGCTCTCTTTCCTCCTACTGGCTTAGCAAAGTCAGCTGATACAGTACCCTTCCCTGCACAGAACACACATTGACTTTCATTTTTTTCTTTCTTTTTTAATTCTAAATAAGACACCTTCAAATTCTAATAAACTTATCTGTCTTCTTAATCTAAACAGTCACTGACTCCTGCTGAGATAGTTTTAAATTAATAAGAATATGTAGCTTCTTTTAGATAGCTGCTTTCTGCTCTACAAGGAAGGCTAGCAACAGGATTTTGAAATTTGACTCATCTGCTTCTGTAGTGCATAAACCACACCCCCAGGTAAGCTCTCTTTCCTCCTTCTGGTTTAGCAAAGTCAGCTGATACAGTACCCTTCCCTGCACAGAACACACAGTGACTTTCTTTCATTTCTTCCTTTTTTTAACCCAAAATGAAACCCCTTCTACTTCTAATAAAGTTATCTGTCTTCTTAATCGTAAAAGTCACTGACTCCTGCTGAGATATCAGTTTTAAATTAATAAAAAAATGTAGCTTCCTTAAGTTAGTTGCTTTCTGCTCTAGAAGCAAGGCTAGCAACTGGAAGTTGTTATTTGACTCACCTGCTTTTATGGTGTCTAAACCACACCCCCAGGTAAGCTCTCTTTCCTCCTACTGGTTTTGCAAAGTCAGCTGATACAGTACCCTTCCCTGCACAGAACACAAACTGACTTTCTTTATTTTCTTACTTTTTTTAACCCTAAATAAGACCCCCTCTACCACTAATAAAGTTATCTGTTTACTTAATCTTTACAGTCACTGACTCCTGCTGAGATTTAAGTTTTAAATTAATAAGAAAATGTAGCTTCTTTTAGTTAGCTGCTTTCTGCTCTACAAGCAAGGCTTGCAACAGGAAGTTGTAATTTGATACACCTGCTTTTGTAGTGTCTAAACATCGCTCTCAGGTAAGCTCTCTTTCATTCTACTGGTACAGCAAAGTCAGCTGATACAGTACCCTTCTCTGCAAAGAACACACACTGACTTTCTTTCTTTTCTTTCTTTTTTTAACACTAAATCAGATACCTTCTACTTCTAGTAAAGTTATCTGTCTGCTTAATCTTAACAGTCACTGACTCCTGCTGAGATTTAAGTTTCAAATTAATAAGAAAATGTAGCTACTTTCAGTTAGCGGCTTTCTGCTCTACAAGCAAGGCTAGCAACAGGAAGTTGTAATTTGATACACCTGCTTTTGTAGTGTCTAAACCACACTATCAGGTAAGAATTCTTTCTTCCTACTGGTATAGCAAAGTCAGCTGATACTGTTCCCTTCTCTGCATAGAACACACACTGACTTTCTTTCTTTTCTTTCTTTTCATAACACTAAATCAGACACCTTCTACTTCTAGTAAAGTTATCTGTCTACTTAATCTTCACAGTCACTGTCTACTGCTGAGATATAAGTTTCAAATTAATAAGAAAATGTAGCTTCTTTTAGTTAGCTGCTTTCTGCTTCACAAGGAAGGCTAGCATCAGTAAGTTGTAATTTGACTTACCTGCTTTTATGGTGTCTAAACCACACCACCATGTAAGCTCTCTTTCCTCCTACTGCTTCAGCAAAGTCAGCTGATACAGTACATTTCTCTGCCCAGAACACACACTGACTTTCTTTATTTTCTTTCTATTTTTAACCCTAAATAAGACACCTCCAACTTCTAATAAAGTTATCTGTCTACTTAATCTTAACAGTCACTGACTCCTGCTGAGATATAGGTTTTAAATTAATAAGAAAATGTAGCTTCTTTGAATTAGCTGCTTTCTGCTCTACAAGCAAGGCTAGCAACAGGAAGTTGAAATTTGACTCACCTGCTTCTATAGTGTACGAATCACACCCCCAGGTAAGCTCTCTTTCCTCCTACTGGTTTATCAAAGTCAGTTGATACAGTACCCTTCCCTGCACTGAACACATACTGACTTTCTTTCTTTTCTTTCATTTTTAACCTTAAATAAGACCTCTTCTACTTCTAATAAAGTTATCCGTCTACTTAATCTTAAAAGTCACTGACTCCTGCTGAGACATAAGTTTTTAATGAATAAGAAAATGTTGCTTCTTTTAGTTAACTGCATTCTGCTCTACAAGTAAGGCTAGCAACAGGAAGTTGTAATTTGACTAACCTGCTTTTATGGTGTCTAAACCACACCCCCAGGTAAGCTCTCTTTCCTCCTACTGGTTTAGCAAAGTCAGCTGATACAGTGCCCTTCTCTGCACTGAACACACACTGACTTTCTTTCTTTTCTTTTTAACCCTAAATAAGACCTCTTCTACTTCTAATAAATTTATCCGTCTGAGATAAAAGTTTCAATTTGCTTCTTTTAGTTAGCTGCTTTCTGCTCTACAGGCAAGGCTAGCAACAGGAAGTTGTAATTTGACTCACCTGTTTTTATAGTGTCTAAACCACACCCCCAGGTAAGCTGTTGACCTCCTACTGGTTCAGTAAAGTCAGCTGATACAGTACCCTTCCTTGCACAGAACACACACTGACTGTCTTTCTTTTCCTTCTTTTTTAACCCTAAATAAGTCCTCTTCTACTTCTAATAAAGTTATCTGCCTACTTAATCTTAACAGTCACTGACTCCTGCTGAGATATAAGTTTTAAATGAATAAGAAAATGTAGCTTCTTTTAGCTAGCTGCATTCTGCTCTACAGGGAAGGCTCACAACAGGAAGCTGTAATTTGACTCACCTTCTTTTATGGTGTCTAAACCACACCTCCAGGTAAGCTCTCTTTCCTCCTACTGGTTTAGCAAAGTCAGCTGATACAGTACCCTTTCCTGCACAGAACACACACTATTTCTCTATAGAATTTGGCAGATCTGATGTCACTGGGCTTTATTTCATTACAGTTTTTGACTCAGCTGATGTCACTGTGCTTTTTTTCACTGTAGTTTTTCATCAGCTGATGTCACTGGGCTTTATTTAATTACAGTTTTTGGCTCAGCTGACCTCACTGTGCTTTATTTTAGTATAGTTCTTGGCTCAGCTGATGTCATTGGGCTTAATTTCTCTATAGAATTCGGCACAGCTGATGTCACTGGGCTTTATTTCATTACAGTTTTTGACTCAGCTGACGTCACTGTGCTTTTTCTCACTGTAGTTTTTCATCAGCTGATGTCACTGGGCTTTATTTCATTACAGTTTTTCGCTCAGCTGATGTCACTGTGCTTTATTTCACTATACTTTTTGGCTCAGCTGATGTCACTGGGCTGTTTTTCACCATAGTTTTTGACTCGGCTGATGTCACTGGGCTTCATTTCACTATAGTTTCTGCCTCCGCTGATGTCACAGTGCTTTACTTCATCATAGTTTTTGGCTCAGTTGATGTCACTGGGTATTATTTCATTACAGTTTTTGGCTCAGCTGATGTCTATGTTCTTTATTTCTTCTCAGATTTTGGCTCTGCTGATGTCACTGTGTCTGATTTCATTATAGTTTCTGGCTCAGCTAATGTCACTTATCTTTATTTCATTACTGTCTTTCCTCAGTAGATGTCACAGTGCTTTATTTCATTATAATTACTGGGCACAATTTTTTAACATGGCAACAGCGAGTTGTAATTTGCCGTTATACACCTCGGCTAGTTATAACGGCAAACACGCGCTACCTCCGGCCGAGAGCACAGCGTAAGACATAAAGAAGTAAACGATTTGCGGTCTCAAGAGTGCCCGCCATGCCCTGTCAGATCTACCTGCTCTCACAGAAAACAAATACGCTACCACTTAAAACAAAAAGATCGGATGTAAGAAATACTGACAGCAACAGGACAAGCTTCTAAACAATGGAGACAAGGTTTGAAATAGTAGACTCCTCTGGAAGACAACAATTTACAGTAGAGCAGGATAATATAAATACCAAAAGAAAAACAGGACAGTGACCTCCGTCTGTTCCAAATTCCTGACAGAACATCACTAGAAAGCAGAGTTTACCACCTTTACTGCACAAGACCTAGATACCCACATTGCCAATTTCATTTACTGTCTCAAACATCAGGATGGCTCTGAATATGAGCCAGGAACAATCCGTGGCATCATCGCCAGCATAGACAGGCATCTAGCAGCCCATAACTATCCTCATAGTATATTTAAAGGGCTAGCAACTGATTTTATCCAAACCAGAAAAACACTTGCTGCAAAACAAAAACACCTAAAGCGACTAGGTAAAGGGAACAGACCATTAAAAGCATCACCGCTCACACAGCAAGACATTGAACTACTTTACAGTTCAGGCACATTGTCTCTTGACAACCCAAGTGGCCTGCTCAATTTCTTATTCTTCAACATTGGTCTACAATTCACACTCAGAACAAAAGAACAGTATGACCTCACCTGGGGTGACATTACTGAGGGCACAGACACAGAAGGCAGCAACATCTTCCTCGAATACAACGAAGAGACAAACTAAAACAAGAACTGAGAAAACCCTAGAAATATAAGACCACTTAAACTCGAATATATCAAAATAAACAAAATCCAGAAAGAGACATAATAGCAGCTTTCTGCCTCTACAAAAGTAACAGACCAATTCAAATGCTGACCAAAGACTCCCATTCTACTTAGCCCCAAACATTAATAAAACAAAACTCCCTCTGGTTCAGAAACATGACTGTGGGACTTAACAAACTAAGAGCCATGATGACAACAATGAAACTGCAGTCTGGAATTCCAGAGTGCAAACGAATAACCAACCACTCTACCCGAAAAACAATGATCCAGAGGCTCTTAGACTGCAGCATGGCCCCCACTGAAGTACAACAAATATCAGGTCACAGAAATGTGCAGTCTATTAATAATTATTCTGTACTCTCTGAAGCCAAACAATGAAAAGTAAGCAACCTCCTCACTTTCTCCACATCTGACACAGAACAAGCATCTACCTCCTGCAAAGATCCTCACAATCCTGCCACTTCACAGCTCCAGAACACAGCCGAGCAACCTTTTTCCAACAGACTTCAAGCCATCTTTGGTCCACACTGCACCTTTAATGACGAGTCTCCATAAAGATATATAATGCTCCTGAAACGGTACAGAAAACGCCCACTCGCTAATAGAAGACACCATGACGATGACTAGAGGCAAGCAAAAAAACATACACCATTCACACACTCCCTAACCCATGATGACCTAACACTTTCCTCTTTCTTTTCCCAGAGAATGCAAATAGCAAGCAAAGGAAAACAGCGCCTAACACGCCTTGGATCCACATCACATAACCAAATGATGTTTTACTTTAAAAGTTTCAAGACTTTTTACATAGTTAACTGTTTTACAACCTTTCACAGTTCCACCACAGTCATAGATGCTAACAAATGTTGAAATGTTACTGAAATGTTTATTTTTCAAACATAAGAAACACGTTTTTTAAAATAATTAAAAACTACAATGTTGTACAACCACCACAAATAAATTCTTCATTATACCACAACTGCCTTATTCATTTATTTGCAAATTGAATAGATTATTGCTAAAAAAATTGTGACCAGCAATTATAAAAAATAAAGTAATAAGCAGGTGGTTATTTATGAGAATTTTACACACACCCTCGGTGTGGGATGCCTATAAAACCCCTCGGGCTTCGCCCTCGGGGTTTAGGGGGCATCCCACACCTCGGGTGTGTGTAAAATTCTCATAATAACCACCTGCCTATACATTATTCTCTATATAATCTTGGGCTCAGCTGAAGTCACTGTGATTTATATCATTACAGTTTTTGGCTCAGCTGATGTCACTGTGCTTTATTTCAGTATAGTTTCTTTGGCTCAGCTGATGTCACTCCGCTTTATTTCATTACAGTTTTTGGCTCAGCTGATGTCACTGTGCTTTATTTCACTATAGAGTTTGGCTCAGCTGATGTCACTGTGCTTAATTTCACTAGAGTTTTCGGCTCAGCTAATGTCACTGTGCTTTATTTCACTACAGTTTTTGGCTCAGCTGATGTCACTGTGCTTTATTTCAATGCAGTTTTTCCTCAGCTGATGTCACTGTGCTTTATTTCTTTACAGTTTTTGGCTCAGCTGATGTCATTGTGCTTTATTTCATTATTGTTTTTGACTCAACTGATTTCACTGGCTTTATTTCATTACAGTTTTTGGCTCAGCTGATGTCACTGGGCTTTATTTCATTACAGTTTTTGCTCAGCTAATGTCACTGTGCTTTATTTCAGTATAGTTCTTGGCTCAGCTGATGTCACTGGGCTTTATTTCACTATAGATTTTGGCTCAGCTGATGTCACTGTGCATTATTTCACTATAGTTTTTGGGTCAGCTGATGTCACTGGGCTCCATTTCATTACATTTTTTCCTCAGCTGACATCACAGTGCTTCATTTCAATGCAGTTTTTGGCTCAGCTGATGTCACTGGGCTTTATTTCATTATAGTTCGTGGTTCAGATGATGTCACTGGGCTTTTATTCACTATAGATTTTGGCTCAGCTGATCTCACTGTGCATTATTTCACTATAGTTTTGCTCAGCTGATGTCACTGGGCTTTATTTCAACACAGTTTTTTGCTCAGCTGTTGTCATTGGTCTTTATTTCATTACAGTTTTTAGCTCAGCTGATGTTACAGGGCTTTATTTCACTGTAGACTTTGGCATAGCTCATGTCACTTTGTTTTATTTCATTATAGTTTTTGGCTCAGCTGATGTCACTGTGCTTTATTTCACTACAGTTTTGGGCACAGCTGATGTCACTGTGGTTTATTTCAAAGCAGTTTTTCCTCAACTTATGTCACTGTACTTTATTTCATTACAGTTTTTGGCTCAGCTGATGTCATTGTGCTTTATTTCATTATTGTTTTTGACTCTGCTGATTTCACTGGGCTTTATTTCATAACAGTTGTTTGCTCAGCTGATGTCACAGGGCTTTGTTTCATTAGAGTTTTTGGCTTAGCTGATGTCTCCGTGCTTTATTTCACTATAGTTCTTGGTTCAGCAGATGTCAATGTGCTTTATTTCACTATAGAGTTTGGCTCAGCTGATGTCACTGTGCTTTATTTCACTATAGTTTTTGGCTCAGCTGATGTCACTGGGCTGTATTTCACTATAGTTCTTGGCTCAGCTGATATCACTGTGCTTTATTTCACTATAGAGTTTGGCTCAGCTGATGTCACTGTGCTTTATTTCATTAGAGTGTTCGGCTCAGCTGATGTCACTGTGCTTTATTTCAATGCAGTTTTCCTCAGCTGATGTCACAGTGCTTTATTTCATTACAGTTTTTGGCTCAGCTGATGTCATTGTGCTTTATTTCATTATTGTTTTTGACTCAACTGATTTCACTGGCTTTATTTCATTACAGTTTTTGGCTCAGCTGATGTCACTGGTCTTTATTTCATTACAGTTTTTCGCTCAGCTGATGTCACTGTGCTTTATTTCATTATAGTTTTTGGCTCAGCTTATGTCACTGGGCTTTATTTCATTACAGTTTTTGGCTCAGCAGATGTCACTGTGCTTTATTTCAGTATAGTTTTTGGCTCAGTTGATGTCACTGGGCTTTATTTCATTACAGTTTTTGGCTCAACTGATGTCACTGGGCTTTATTTCATTAGAGTTTTTGGCTTAGCTGATGTCTCTGTGCATTATTTCACTATAGTTCTTGGTTCAGCAGATGTCACTGTGATTTATTTCACTACAGTGTTTGGCTCTGCTGATGTCACTGTGCTTTATTTCACTATAGTTTTTGGATCAGTTGATGTCACTTGGCTGTATTTCACTGCATATTTTGTCTCAGCTGATGTCACTGGGCATTATTTCATTACAGTTTTATAGCTCAGCTGACGTCTTTGTCCTTTATTTCATTATAGTTTTTGTCTCATCTAATTTCACTGGGCTTTATTTCATTGCAGTTTTTGGCTCAGCTGATGTCACTGGGCCTTATTTCATTACAGTTTTTGGCTCAGCTGATGTCACTGTACTTTATTTCACTATTGTTTTTGGCTCTGTTGATTTCACTGTGATTTATTTCATTACAGTTTTTGGCTCAGCTGATGTCACTGGGCTTTATTTCATTACGGTTTTTGGCTCAGCTGATGTCACTGGGCTTTATTTCATTATAGTTCTTGGCTCAGCTGATGTCTCTGGGCTTTAATTAAGTATAGATTTTGGCTCAGCTGATCTCACTGTGCTTTATTTCACTATAGCATTTGGCTCAGCTGATGTCACGGTGCTTTATTTCCCTATAGTTATTGGCTCAGCTGATGTCACTGTGCTTTATTTCACTATATAGTTTTGCTCAGCTGATGTCACTGTGCTTTAATTAACTATTGATTTTGTCTCAGCTGATCTCACTGTGCATTATTTCACTATAGTTTTTGGCTCAGCTGAAGTTACTATGCTTTATTTCCCTATAGTTTTTGGCTCAGCTGATGTCACTGTGCTTTATTTCATTTTAGTTTTTGCAGAGCTGATGTCACTGTGCTTTATTTCCCTATAGTTTTTGGCTCAGCTGATGTCACTGGGCTTTATTTCATTACAGTTTTTCCTCAGCAGTTGTCACTGTGATTTATTTCAATACAGTTTGTGGCTCAGCTGATGTCACTGGGCTTTATTTCATTACAGTTATTGGCTCAGCTGATGTCACAGGGCTTTATTACACTGTAGACTTTGACTTAGCTGATGTCACTGGGCTTTATTTCATTACAGTCTTTGGCTCAGCTGACCTCACTGTGCTTTATTTTAGTATAGATCTTTTCTCAGCTGATGTCATTGGGCTTTATTTCTCTATAGAATTTGGCAGATCTGATGTCACTGGGCTTTATTTCATTACAGTTTTTGACTCAGCTGACGTCACTGTGCTTTTTTTCACTGTAGTTTTTCATCAGCTGATGTCACTGGGTTTATTTAATTACAGTTTTTCGCTCAGCTGATGTCACTGTGCTTCATTTCACTATAATTTTTGGCTCAGCTGATGTCACTCGGCTGTTTTTCACCATAGTTTTTCACTCGGCTGATGTCACTGGTCCTCATTTCACTATAGCTTCTGCCTCCGCTGATGTCACAGTGCTTTACTTCATCATAGTTTTTGGCTCAGTTGATGTCACTGGTCATTATTTCATTACAGTTTTTGGCTCAGCTGATGACACTGGGCTTTACTGCACTATAGTTTTTGCCTCAGCTGATGTCACTGTGCCTTACTTCATTACAGTTTTTGGCTCAGCTGATGTCTATGTGCTTTATTTCTTCTCAGTTTTTGGCTCTGCTGATGTCACTGCGTCTGATTTCATTTATAGTTTTTGGCTCAGCTAATGTCACTGTACTTTATTTCATTACAGTCTTTCCTCAGCAGATGTCACAGTGCTTTATTTCATTATAATTTAGGGCTCAGCTGAAGTCACTGTGATTTATAACATTACAGTTTTTGGCTCAGCTGATGTCACTGTGCTTTATTTCAGTATAGTTTTTGGCTCATCTGATGTCACTCAGCTTTATTTCATTACAGTTTTTGGCTCACCTGATGTCGCTGTGCTTTATTTCACTATTGTTCTTGGCACAACTGATGTCACTGTGCTTTATTTCACTATAGAGTTTGGCTCAGCTGATGTCACTGTGCTTTTTTCACTAGAGTTTTCGGCTCAGCTGATGTCACTGTGCTTTATTTCACTACAGTTTTTCTCTCAGCTGATGTCACTGTGCTTTATTTCAATGCAGTTTTTCCTCAGCTGATGTCACTGTGCTTTATTTCTTTACAGTTTTTGGCTCAGCTGATGTCATTGTGCTTTATTTCATTATTGTTTTTGACTCAACTGATTTCACTGGCTTTATTTCATTACAGGTTTTGGCTCAGCTGATGTCACTGGGCTTTATTTCACTATAGATTTTGGCTCAGCTGATGTCACTGTGCATTATTTCACTATAGTTTTTGGGTCAGCTGATGTCACTGGTCTTTATATCATTACATTTTTTCCTCAGCTGACGTCACTGTGCTTCATTTCAATACAGTTTTTGGCTCAGCTGATGTCACTGTGCTTTATTTCATTATAGTTCGTGGTTCAGATGATGTCACTGGGCTTTTATTCACTATAGATTTTGGCTCAGCTGATCTCACTGTGCATTATTTCACTATAGTTTTTGGCTCAGCTGATGTCACTGTGCTTTATTTCCCAATAGTTTATGGCTCAGCTGATGTCACTGGGCTTTATTTCAATACAGTTTTTTGCTCAACTGATGTCACTGGACTTTATTTCATTACAGTTTTTAGCTCAGCTGATGTCACAGGGCTTTATTTCACTGCAGACTTTGGCTTAGCTCATGTCACTGTATTTTATTTCATTATAGTTTTTGGCTCTGCTGATGTCACTGTGCTTTATTTCACTACAGTTTTGGGCACAGCTGATGTCACTGTGCTTTATTTCAATGCAGTTTTTCCTCAGCTGATGTCACTGTACTTTATTTCATTACAGTTTTTGGCTCAGCTGATGTCATTGTGCTTTATTTCATTATTGTTTTTACTCAGCTGATTTCACTGGGCTTTATTTCATTAGAGTTTTTGGCTTAGCTGATGTCTCCGTCCTTTATTTCACTATAGTTCTTGGTTCAGCAGATGTCAATGTGCTTTATTTCACTATAGAGTTTGGCTCAGCTGATGTCACTGTTCTTTATTTCAGTATAGTGTTTGGCTCAGCTCATTTCACTGGGCTGTATTTCACTACGGTTTTTGTCTCAGGTGATGTCACTGGGCTTTATTTCATTACAGTTTTATAGCTCAGCTGATGTCATTGTCTTTATTTCATTTTAGTTTTTGTCTCAGCTAACTTCACTGAGCTTTATTTCATTGAAGTTTTTTGTCTCAGCTGATGTCGCTGATCTTTATTTAATTACAGTTTTTGTCTCAGCTGATGTCGTAATGAAATAAACCAGTGACATCAGCTGTGACAAAACCTATAGAAATTAAGCTGGTGACATCTGTTGAGCCAGAACTATACTAAAATAAAAGCACAGTGACATCAGCTGAGCCAACGGTAAAAAAAATAAGCCCTGTGACATCCTGAGCCATAAAACTGTAATGAAATAATGCACATTGACATCACCTGAGCCAAAAACTAAGATGAAATAAAGCACAGTGACATCAGCTCTGCCAAAAACTATAATGAAATAAAACACAGCGATATCAACTGAGCCAAAACCTGTATTGAAATGAAGCACAGTGAGATCAGCTGAGGATAACTGTAATGAAATAAAGCCCGATGACATCAGCTGAGCCAAATACTATAGTGAAATAAAGCACAGTGACCTCAGCTCAGCCAAAATCTATAGTGAAAAAGACCAGTGATCAGCGGAGCCAAAACACAATGAAATAAGCACAGTGACATCAACTGAGCCACTATATTGAAATAAAGCACAGTGACATCAGCTGAGCCAAAAACTATAGTGAAATAATCCAGTGACATCTGCTGACAAAACTATAATCAAATAATGCACATGACATCAGCTGAGCAAAATCTATAGAGAATAAAAGCCTATGACATCAGCTGAACCAGACAATAATGAATAAAGCACAGTAACATTAGCTAGAAAAAACTGTAATGAAATAAAGATCAGCGACATCAGCTGAGCCAAAACTGTAATGAAATAAGTACAGTGACATCAGCTGAGGAAAACACAATGAAATAAAGCACAGTGACATCAGCTGAGCACAAAAGTGTAGTGAAATAAAGAACAGTGACATCAACTCAGCCAAAAACTGTAATGAAACAAAGCACAGTGACATCAGCTAAGCCAAAGTCTACAGTGAAATAAAGCCTGTGACATCAGCTGAGCTAAAAACTGTAATGAAATAAAGCCCAGTGACATCAGCTGAGCTAAAAACTGTATTGAAATAAAGCCCAGTGACATCAGCGGATCCATAAACTAATGGAAATAAAGCACAGTGACATCAGCTGAGCCAAAAACTATAGTGAAATAATGCACAGTGAGATTAGCTGAGCCAAATCTAAAGTGAATTAAAAGCACGACATCAGCTGAACAAAATTATAATGAAATAAGGCCCAGTGACATCAACTGAGCCAAAAACTGATTTGAAATGAAGCACAGTGACATCAACTGAGGAAAAACTGCATTGAAATAAAGCACAGTGACATCAGCTGAGCCCAAAATTGTAGTGAAATAAAGAACAGTGACATCAGCTCAGCCAAAAACTATAATGAAATAAAGCACAGTGACATCAACTAAGCCAAAGTCTGCAGTGAAATAAAGCCCGTGACATCAGCTGAGCCAAAAACGATAGTGAAATAATGCAGAGTGAGATCAGTTGACCAAAAATCTATAGTGAATTAAAGCCCAGTGACATCAGCTGAGCCAAGAACCATAATGAAATAAAGCAGTGACATCAGCTGAGCCAAAACACTACTGAAATGAGCACAGTAACCAGCGGGAAAAAAGAAATGAAATAAAGCCAGTGACATCAATGACCCAAAAATATAGATGAAATAATGCACAGTGACATCAGCAGAGCCAAAATCTGTAGTGTAAAGAATGACATCAGCGAGCCAGAACTATAATGAAATAAAGCCCAGTGACATCAGCTGGGCAAAACACAATGAAATAAAGCCAGTGAAATCAGTTGAGTCAAAAACAATAACGAAATAAACCACAATGACATCAGCTGAGCCAAGAACTGTAATGAAATAAAGCCCAGTTACATCAGCTGAGCCAAAAACTGTAATGAAATAAAGCCAGTGAAATCAGTTGAGTCAAAAACAATAATGAAATAAAGCACAATGACATCAATGGCCAAATGAAATAAACACAGTGACATCAGCTTAGCCAAAAACTGTACTGAAATAAAGCACAGTGACATCAGCTGAGCCGAAAACTCAATTGAAATTAAGCACAGTGACATCAGCTGAGCGAAACTCTATAGTGAAATAAAGCAGAGTGAGATCAGCTGAGACAAAATCTATAGTTAATTAAAGCACAGTGACATCATCGGACCAAAAAACTAAACAGAAACAAAGCACTGTGACATCAGCTGAGCAAATAACTGTTATGAAATAAAGCCCAGTGACATCAGCTGTGCCATAAACTGTACTGAAGTAAACCACAGTGACATCAGCTGAGGAAAAACTGTAATGAAATAAGGCCCAGTGACATCAGCTGAGCCAAAAACTACAGGGAAATGAAGCACAGTGTTATCAGCTGAGCCAAAAACTAAAATGAAGTAAAGCACAGTGACATCAGCTAAGCCAAAGTCTACAGTTAATTAGAGCACAGTGACATCAATGAGAAAACTCACAGTGAAATAAAGCCTGAGACATCAATGAGCAAAAACATAATGAAATAAAGCACAGTGACATGCGAGACAAAACTGTGAAATACAGCGTGAGATCATCTGAACAAAACTATACTGAAACAAAGCACTGACATCAACTGGGTGAAACACGTGGTGAAACAAAGCGTGACAGGCTGAGGAAAACTATAGTGAAAAGCACTGTGTGTTAGCTGCCCAAACTATAATGAAATAACAGTGACATCAACTGACAAAACCTATGAAATAAAGCAGTGACATCAGCTGAGCCAAGAACATACTAAAGAAAACACAGTGACATCAATGAGCCAACACAGTAATGAAATAAAACCCTGTGACATCACTGAACCATAAAACTATAAAGAACGTACAACATCGCCTGAGCCAAATCTATGATGAAATAAAACACAGAATCAACTGAGCCAAAAAATAACGAAATAAAACACAGCGACATCAGCTGAACCAGAACCTATTGAAATAAGCACAGTGACATCAGCTGAGGAAAACTGTAATGAAATAAAGCCCAATGAGATCAGCTGAGCCAAAAACTATAGTGAAATAAAGCACAGTGACCTCAGTTCAGCCAAAATCTATAGTGAAATAAAGACCAGTGACATCAGCTGAGCCAAGAACTATAATGAAATAATGCACAGTGAGATCACCTGAGCCAAAAAATGTATTGAAATAAAGCACAGTGACATCAGCTGAGCAAAACTATAAATAATCCAGTGACATCAGCTGAGCAAAAACTATAGTGAAATAATGCAGTGACATCCACTGAGCCAAAATCTAGAGAAATAAAGCCTAGTGACATCAGCTAAGCCAAGATCTATAATGAAATAAAGCACAGTGACATGCTGAGCTAAAAAGTAATGAAATAAACACAGTGACATCAGCTGAGCAAACTCTATAGTGAAATAAAACCCTGTGACATCGCTGAAACAAAACTGTAGTGATAACCATGACATCATCTGAGCAAAAACTATAGTGAAACAAAACACTGTGACATCAGCTGAATAAAACCTGTATGAAACATTGCCAGTGACATGAACTGAGGAAAAACACAGTGAAAAGAACAGTGACATGAATGAACCAAAAGTAATGAAATAAAGCAGTCTCATCAGCTGGCGAAATCTACATAAAAGAAAGCAGTGACATCAATGAACCAGAACTATACTAAAATAAAGCACAGTGACATCACCTGAGCCATAAAACTGTAACGAAATAATGCACAATGACAACTGCTGAGGAAAAACTGTAATGAAATAAGGCCCAGTGACATCAGCTGAGCCAAAAACTATAGGGAAATAAAGCACAGTATCAGCTGAGCAAAAAACTATGAAATAAGCATAGTAACTATTGAGCCAAAACTATAGTGAAATAATGCACAGTGAGATCAACAAGACAAATCAACAGTTAATTAAAGCACAGTGACATCAGCTGAGCAAAACTATATAGTGAAATAGCACAGTGACATCAACAGCCAATAACTATGGAAAATAAACCAGTGACATCAGCTGAGCGAAATGCTATAGTGAAATAAAGCACAGTGAGATCAGCTGGTAAATCTATGTAATTAAAGCCCAGGACATCACTGAGCAAGAACTATAATAAAAAAAAGCCAGTATCAGCTGGGCAAAAGCAATGAAATAAAGCCCAGTGACATCAGCTCAGCAAAAACTGTAATGAAATAATCACAGTGAAATCAACAGAGCCAAAACAAAAAGTGAAATAAAAGTACAGCGACATCAGCTGAGCCAAAAACTGTAATGAAATAAAGCAAGTGAAATTAGATGAGACAAAACTAATGAAATAAAGACAAAGACATCAACTGAGCTATAAAACTGTAATGAAATAAAGCCCAGTGACATCAGCTGAACAAAAACTGTAATGAAATACACCCAGTGACATCAGGCCAAAACTATAGTGAAATAACACAGTGACATCAGCGAACAACACTATAGTGAAATAAATCACGAGCATCTGCTGAACCAAGAACTACAATGAAATAAAGCACAGAGACTCAGCTAAGCCAAAACTCAATGAAATAAAGCCCAATCAGTTGAGCCAAAACTGTAATAAATAAAGCCAGTGACATCAACTGGGCAAAAACTATGAAATAAAGCACAGTGACCAGCTGAGCGAAAAACTGTATGAAATAATGCCCAGTGACATCAGCTGAGCCAAAAACTATAGTGAAAAAAATGCACAATGACATCAACAAAGAAAACTCTAGAAATAAAGCCAGTGATCAGCGGGCAAAAACTATAGAAATAAGCACCGACATAATGATCAAAAAACATACTGAAATAATGTAGTGAGATCAGCTGGGAAATATAGTTAATCAAAGCCCAGTGACATTAGCTGAACCAGACTATAATGAAATAAAGCAGCTGGCCAAAACAGTAATGAAATAAAGCCCAGTGACATCAGCTGAGCCAAAAACTGTAATGAAATAAATCACAGTGAAATCAACAGAGCCAAAAACAATAGTGAAATAAAGTACAGCGACATCAGCTGAGCCAAAACTGTAATGAAATAATGCCCAGTGACATCAGCTGAGCCAAAAACTGCAATGAAATAAAACCCAGTGAAATTAGCTGAGACAAAAACTATAATGAAATAAAGGACAATGACATCAGCTGAGCTATAAAACTGCAATAAATAAAGCCCAGTGACATCAGCTGAGACAAAACTGGTTAAAAACAGTATCAGCTGAGCAAAAATATAGTGATAAACACAGTACATCAGCTGGAAACACTATCGTGAAATAAAACATAGTATCTGCTGGTCAGAACTATAGTGAAATAAAGCACAGAGCATCAGCTAAGCCAACTCTAATGAAATAAAGCCCAGTGACATCAGTTGAACCCAACTGTAATGAAAAAAAGCGACATCAACTGAGTCAAAACTATACTGAAATAAGCAGAGTGACATCTGAGCAAAACTGTCATGAAATAAAGCCCAGTGACATCAGCTGAGCCAAAAACTATAATGAAATAAGCACTGTGACATCAACTGAGCGAAAACTGTAATGATAAAGACCATGACATCAGCAGAGGAAAAATAAGCGAAGAAAAGTACAGTGACATCAACTGGGCAAAACTATAATGAAAAAATCCGGTGACATCAGCTGTGCCGAATCTATAGTGAATAAAGGCCAGTGACATCAGCTGAGCCAAGATCTATACTAAAATAAAGCACAGTGACATCAGCTGAGCCAAAACTATGAAATAAAGACAAACATCACCTGAGCCACAAAACTGAAAATAATGCACGTGACATCACCTGATAAAATCTACTAAATGAAATAATGCACAGTGACATCAGCTGTGCCAAAAACTATAATGAAATAAAGCACAGTGACATCAGCAGGCCAAAACTGCATTGAAATGAAGCAGTGACATCATAAGAGGAAAACTGCAATAATAATCCGGTGGCGTCAACTGAGAAAACTATAGTGAAATAAGACCAGTGTCATCAGCTGAGTCAGGAACTATAATGAAATAAAGTACAATGACATCAGCTGAGCCAAAAACTGTACTGAAATAAAGCACAGTGACATCAGCTGAGGAAATGTAATGAAATAAAGCCCAGCAACATCAGCTGAGCCAAAAACTGCAATGAAATGAAGCCAAGTGAAATTAGCTGAGACAAAAACTATAATGAAATAAAGGACAATGACATCAGCTGAGCTATAAAACTGTAATGAAATAAAGCAGTGACATCCCTGAGACAAAACTGCAGTGAAATACAACCCAATGACATCAGCTGAACCAGAACTACAGTGAAATAATGCACAGTGACATCTGCTGAACCAAAACTATAGTGAAATAATGCACAGAGACATCCAGCTAAGCAAAAACTCTAATGAAATAAAAACCAGTGACATAGCTGTGCAAGAACTATAATGAAATAAACACAGTGACATGTGAGCCTAAAACTGTAATGAAAGAAAGCCAGTGACATCAGTTGAGCCAAAACTGGAATGAAATAAAGCCAGTGAAATCAGTTGATCAAAAACAATAATGAAATAAGCACAATGACAACGGGCCAAAAACTGCAAAAATAAAGCACAGTGACATCAATGAGCAAAAACTACGTGAAATAAGCACAGTGACATCAGCTGAGCCAAAAACTCTAGTGAAATTAAGCACAGTGACATCAGCTGAGCCAAACTCTATAGTGAAATAAAGCACAGTGACATCAGCTGTGCCAAGAACAATAGTGAAATAAAGCCCGTGACATCAAGTGGACCAAAACAGCAATGAAATAAAGCTGAATGATCAGCTGGGCAAAAACTATAATGAAATAAAGCACAGTGACATCAGTGAGCCAAAAACGCAATGATATAAATCACAGTGACTAGCTGAGCTAAATTATAATGAAATAAAACTACATCTGCTGAGGAAGAGTGTAATGAAATAAAGTACATTAGCTGAGCAAAAACTATAATGAAATCAGATGCGTGACTCAAAAGCAAAAAACTATAATGAAGTAAGGCACAGTGACATCAGCTGAGGCAAAACTATAATGCATAAAGCCCAGTGTCATCAGCTGAGCAAAACATAATGAAATAATGCCCAGTGACATCAACTGAGCAAAAACCTGATAGTAAAGCACTGTGACATCAGCAGGCAGAAACTATAGTGAAATGAGCGCAGTGACATGCCATGTCAAAAACTATGGTGAAAACAATTGACTAAAAGTACGTGAAATAAAGCACAGTGACATCGCTGGCGAAAAACTGTAATGAAATAAATCCCAGTGACATCAGCCGATGAAAAACCACAGTGAGAAAAGCACAGTGACATCAACTGAGTCAAAAACTGTAATAATAAACCAGTGACATCAGCTGTGCAAATCTATAAATTAAGCCAATGACATCAGCTGAGCCAAGAACAATACTAAGTAAGCACAGTGGTCAGCTGAGCCAAAAACTGTAATGAAATAAAGCCCAGTGACATCAGCTAAGTCAAAGTCTACAGTGAAATAAAGCCCAGTGACATCAGCTGAGCAAATAACTGTAATGAAATAAAGCCCAGTGACATCAGCTGAGCACAAACTATATGAAATAATCTGATAACTGCTGAGGAAAAACTGTGAAATAAAACAGTGACATCAGTGAGCCAAAACGAGAGAAATAAAGCACAGTGACTCAGCTCTGCCAAAACTAAAATGAAATAAAAACACAGTGACATCAGCTGAGCCAAAACTATAGTGAAATAATGCACAGTGAGATCAGCTGAGACAAAATCTATAGTTAATTAAAGCACAGTGACAACAGCTGAGCAAAACTCTATAGTGAAATAAGCCATTGTCAGCTGAGCCAAAACTAAAGAAATAAACACTGTGACATAGCTGAGCCAAGGCTATGATGATAAAGCACAGTGAGATCCAGGCCAAAATCTATAGTTAATTAAAGCCCAGGACATCAAGCTGAGCCAATAACTATAATAAAATAAAGACCAGTGACATCAACTGAGCCAAAAATAATGAAATAAAGCCCAGTGATATCAGCTGAGCCAAAAACTGTAATGAAATAAATCACAGTGAAATCAACAGAGCCAAAAACAATAGTGAAATAAAGTACAGTGACATCAGCTGAGCCAAACACTGTAATGAAATAAAGCCCAGTGAAATTAGCTGACACAAAAACATATGAAATAAAGGACAATGACATCAGCTGAGCTATAAAACTGTAATGAAATAAAGCCCAGTGACATCAGCTGAGACAAAAACTGTAGTGAAATACAGCCCAGTGACATCAACTGAGCCAAAAACTATAGTGAAATAAAGCACAGTGACATCAGCAGAACCAAACACTATAGTGAAATAAATCACAGTGACATCTGCTGAACCAAGAACCATAGTGAAATAAAGCACAGAGACATCAGCTAAGATAAAAAACTCTAATGAAATAAAGCCCAGTGACATCAGTTGAGCCAAAAACTGTAATAAAATAAAGCCCAGTGACATCAACTGAGCCAAAAACTATACTGAAATAAAGCACAGTGACATCAGCTGAGCCAAAAACTATAGTGAAATAAATCACATGACATCAGCTGAGCAACATAATGAAATAATCAGTGACATTAGCTGATGAAAAACTACAGTGAGAAAAAGCACAGTGACATCAGCTGAGTCAAAAACTGTAATGAAATAAAGCCCAGTGACATCAGCTGTACCGAATTCTATAGAGAAATTAAGCCCAATGACATCAGCTGAGCCAAGAACAATACTAAAATAAAGCACAGTGAGGTCAGCTGAGCCAAAAACTGTAATGAAATAAAGCCCAGTGACATCAGCTAAGTCAAAGTCTACAGTGAAATAAAGCCCTGTGACATCAGCTGAGCAAATAACTGTAATGAAATAAAGCCCAGTGACATCAGCTGAGCCACAAACTGTATTGAAATAAATCACAGTGATAACTGCTGAGGAAAAACGCAATGAAATAAAAACCATGACATCAGCTGGCCAAAAACTATAGAAATAAAGCACAGTGACATCCAATACCAAAACAAAATGAAATAAAGCACAGTGACATCAGCTGAGCCAAAACGAGGAAAAGAAAACAAACATCAGCTGAACAAAAACTATAGTGAAATAATGCACAGTGAGATCA
The DNA here is from genome assembly GCA_016271365.2 of Neoceratodus forsteri. Lineage (NCBI taxonomy): Eukaryota > Metazoa > Chordata > Ceratodontiformes > Ceratodontidae > Neoceratodus > Neoceratodus forsteri. Next base: position 89,869,537 of record CM028133.1, on the reverse strand, counting down.
GCTGAGACAAAATCTATAATTAATTAAACACAGTGACAACAGCTGACAAACTCTATAGTGAAATAAAGCAGTGACATCAGCTGAGCCAAAACTATAGGAAATAAGCACTGTGACATCAGCTGGGCAAATGCTATAGTGAAATAAAGCACAGTGAGATCAGCTGAGCAAATCTATAGTTAAGTAAAGCAGGACATCAGCTGAGCAGAACTATAATGAAAAAAAGACCAGTGACATCAGCTGAGCCAAAAACCGTAATGAAATAAGGCCCAGTGACATCAGCTGAGCCAAAAACTTTAATGAAATAAATCACAGTGAAATCAACAGAGCCAAAAACAATAGTGAAATAAAGTACAGTGACATCAGCTGAGCCAAAAACAGTAATGAAATAAAGCCCAGTGAAATTAGCTGAGACAAAAACTATTATGAAATAAAGGACAATGACATCAGCTGAGCTATAAAACTGTAATAATGAAATAAAGCCCAGTGACATCAGCTGAGACAAAAACTGTAGTGAAATACAGCCCAGTGACATCAACTGAGCCAAAAACTATAGTGAAATAAAGCACAGTGACATCAGCAGAACCAAACACTATAGTGAAATAAATCACAGTGACATCTGCTGAACCAAGAACTATAGTGAAATAAAGCACAGAGACATCAGCTAAGCCAAAAACTCTAATGAAATAAAGCCCAGTGACATCAGTTGAGCCAAAAACTGTAATAAAATAAAGCCCAGTGACATCAACTGAGCCAAAAACTATACTGAAATAAAGCACAGTGACATCAGCTGAGCCAAAAACTATCGTGAAATAAATCACAGTGACATCAGCTGAGCGAAAAACTGTAATGAAATAAATCCCAGTGACATTAGCTGATGAAAAACTACAGTGAGAAAAAGCACAGTGACATCAGCTGTGTCAAAAACTGTAATGAAATAAAGCCCAGTGACATCAGCTGTACCGAATTCTATAGAGAAATTAAGCCCAATGACATCAGCTGAGCCAAGAACAATACTAAAATAAAGCACAGTGAGGTCAGCTGAGCCAAAAACTGTAATGAAATAAAGCCCAGTGACATCAGCTAAGTCAAAGTCTACAGTGAAATAAAGCCCTGTGACATCAGCTGAGCAAATAACTGTAATGAAATAAAGCCCAGTGACATCAGCTGAGCCACAAACTGTATTGAAATAAATCACAGTGATAACTACTGAGGAAAAACTGTAATGAAATAAAGCCCAGTGACATCAGCTGAGCCAAAAACTATAGGGAAATAAAGCACAGTGACATCAGCTCTGCCAAAAACTAAAATGAAATAAAGCACAGTGACATCAGCTGAGCCAAAAACTATAGAAATAAAGCATAGTAACATCAGCTGAGCCAAAAACTGTAGTGAAATAATGCACAGTGAGATCAGCTGAGACAAAATCTATAGTTAATTAAAGCACAGTGACAACAGCTGAGCAAAAACTCTATAGTGAAATAAAGCCCAGTGACATCAGCTGAGCCCAAAACTATAGGGAAATAAAGCACTGTGACATCAGCTGAAAAAATGCTATAGTGAAATAAAGCACAGTGAGATCAGCTGAGCAAAAATATATGGATTAATTAAAGCCAGAGACATCAACAAGCCAAGAACTATAATGAAATAAAGACCAGTGACATCAGCTGGAGCCAAAAACAAGTAATGAAATAAAGCCAGTGGCATCAACTGAGCAAAAAGTACATGAAATAAATCACAGTGAAATCAACAGGCCAAAAACAATAGTGAAATAAAAGTACAGTGACATCAGCTGAGCAAAAACTGTAATGAAATAAAGCCAAGTGAAATTAGCTGAGACAAAAACTATTATGAAATAAAGGACAATGACATCAGCTGAGCTAAAAACTGTAATGAAATAAAGCCCAGTGACATCAGCTGAGACAAAAACTGTAGTGAAATACAGCCCAGTGACATCAACTGAGCCAAAAACTATAGTGAAATAAAGCACAGTGACATCAGCAGAACCAAACACTATAGTGAAATAAATCACAGTGACATCTGCTGAACCAAGAACTATAGTGAAATAAAGCACAGAGACATCAGCTAAGCCAAAAACTCTAATGAAATAAAGCCCAGTGACATCAGTTGAGCCAAAAACTGTAATAAAATAAAGCCCAGTGACATCAGATGAGTAAAAAACTAAAGTGAAATAAAGCCCAGTGACATCAGCTGAGCCAAGAACTACAGTGAAATAAAGCACAGTGACATCTGCTGAACCAAGAACTATAGTGAAATAATGCCCAGAGACATCAGCTAAGCCAAAAACTCTAATGAAACAAGGCCCAGTGACATCAGCTGTGCCAAGAACTATAATGAAATAAAGCACAGTGACATTAGCTGAGCCTAAAACTGTAATGAAATAAAGCCCAGTGACATCAGTTGAGCCAAAAACTGTAATGAAATAAAGCCAGTGAAATCAGTTGAGTCAAAAACAATAATGAAATAAAGCACAATGACAACAGCTGAGCCAAAAACTGTAAAGAAATAAAGCACAGTGACATCAGCTGAGCAAAACCTGCATTGAAATAAAGCACAGTGGCAGCAGCTGAGCCAAAAACTCTAGTGAAATTAAGCACAGTGACATCAGCTGAGCCAAACTCTATAGTGAAATAAAGCACAGTGACATCAGCTGTGCCAAGAACAATAGTGAAATAAAGCCCAGTGACATCAGCTGAGCCAAAAACTGTAATGAAATAAAGCTGAGTGACATCAGATGAGCCAAAAACTATAATGAAATAAAGCACAGTGACATCAGCTGAGCCAAAAACTGTAATGAAATAAAGCACAGTGACATCAGCTGAGCCAAAAAAATAATGAAATAAAGCACTGTGACATCAGCTGAGGCAAAAACTGTAATGAAATAAAGCACAGTGACATCAGCTGAGCCAAAAACTATAATGAAATAATGCACAGTGACATCAGCTGAGCCAAAAACTGTAATGAAATAAAGCACAGTGACATCAGCTGAGCCAAGAACTATAGTGAAATAAAGCACAGTGACATCAGCTGAGCCAAAAACTGTAATGAAATAAAGCCCAGTGACATCAGCTGAGCAAAAAACTGTAATGAAATAAAGTCACAGTGACATCAGCAGAGGCAAAAACTATAGTGAAATAAAGCACAGTGACATCAGCTGAGCCAAAACTATAATGAAATAAAGCCCAGTGACATCAGCTGAGCCAAAAAGCTACAATGAAATAAAGCACAGGGAATCAATAGCTGAGACAAAAACTGTAATGAAATAATGGACAATGACATCAGCTGAGAAAAACTATAATGAAATAAAGCCCAGTGACATCAGCTGAGACAAAAACTGTAGTTAAATACAGCCCAGTGACATCAGCTGAGCCAAAAACTATAGTGAAATAAAGCACAGTGACATCAGCTGAGCCAAACACAATCGTGAAATAAAGCACAGTGAGATCTGCTGAACCAAGAACTATAGTGAAATAAAGCATAGAGACATCAGCTAAGCCAAAAACTCTATTGAAATAAAGCCCAGTGACATCAATTGAGCCAACAACTGTAATGAAATAAAGCCCAGTGACATCAGCTGAGTCAAGGCTATACAGTAATAAAGCGCAGCCACAGCGATACTGGGCCAAAAGGCAGCAATGAAATAAGAAGCAGTGACATCAGCTGAGCCAAAAACTATAATGAAATAAAGCACAGTGACATCAGCTGAGCCAAAAACTAGAAATGAAATAAAGCCCAGTGACATCAACTGAGGAAAAACTATAGTGAAAGAAAGCACAGTGACATCAGCTGAGCCAAAAACTATAATGAAATAAAGCCGAGTGACATCAGCTGCTTGCAAAATCTATAGTGAAATAAAGCCCAGTGACATCAGCTGAGCCAAGAACTATACTAAAATAAAGCACAGTGACATCAGCTGAGCCAAAAACTGTAATGAAATAAAGCCCAGTAACATCACCTGAGCCAAAAACTGTAATGAAATAATGCACAGTGACATCACCTGAGCCAAAATCTATAATGAAATAAAGCACAGTGACATCAGCTGAGCCAAAAACTATAATGAAATAAAGCACAGTGACATCAGCAGATCCAAAAACTGCATTGAAATAAAGCACAGTGACATCATCAGAGGAAAACTGTAATGAAATAAAGCACTGTGACATCAGCTGAGACAAAAAATATAGTGAAATAAAGCACAGTGACATCAGCTAAGTCAAAATCTATAGTGAAATAAAGACCAGTGTCATCAGCTGAGTCAAGAACTATAATGAAATAAAGCAGTGACATCAGCTGAGCCAAAAACTGTACTGAAATAAAGCACAGTGACATCAGCTGAGCAAAACTGTAATGAAATAAAGCCCAGCGACATCAGCTGAGCCAAAAACTGCAATGAAATAAAGCAAAGTGAAATTAGCTGAGACAAAAACTATAATGAAATAAAGGACAATGACATCAGCTGAGCTATAAAACTGTAATGAAATAAAGCCCAGTGACATCACCTGAGACAAAAACTGTAGTGAAATACAACCCAGTGACATCAGCTGAGCCAATAACTATAGTGAAATAAAGCACAGTGACATCTGCTGAACCAAGAACTATAGTGAAATAAAGCACAGAGACATCAGCTAAGCCAAAAACTCTAATGAAATAAAGCCCAGTGACATCAGCTGAGCCAAAAACTGTAATGAAATAAAGCCCAGTGAAATCAGTTGAGTCAAAAACAATAATGAAATAAAGCACAATGACATCAGCTGAGCCAAAAACTGTAATGAAATAAAGTACAGTGACATCAGCTGAGGAAAAACTGCATTGAAATAAAGCACAGTGACAAGAGCTGAGCCCAAAACTGTAGTGACATAAAGCACAGCGACATCAGCTGAGTGAAAAACTGTAATGGAATAAAACACTGTGACATCAGCTAAGCCAAAGTCTACAGTGAAATAAAGCCCTGTGACATCAGCTGAGCTAAAAACTGTAATGAAACAAAGCCCAGTGACATCAGCTGAGCCAAAAACGGTAGTGAAATAATGCACAGTGAGATCAGCTGACCCAAAAACTATTGTGAAATAATGCACAGTGACATCAGCTGAGCCAAAAACTATAGGGAAATAAAGCACCGTGACATCAGCTGAGCCAAAAACTATAGTGAAATAATGCACAGTGAGATCAGCTGAGCCAAAATCTATAGTTAATTTAAGCCCAGTGACATCAGCTGAGCCAAGAACTAAAATGAAATAAAGCCCAGTGATATCAGCTGAGCCAAAAACCGTAATGAAATAATGCCCAGTGACATCAGCTGAGCCAGAAACTGTAAAGAAATAAATCACAGTGAAATCAACAGAGCCAAAAACAATAGTGAAATAAAGTACAGTGACATCAGCTGAGCCAAAAACTGTAATTAAATAAAGCCCAGCGACATCAGCTGAGACAAAAACTTCAATGAAATAATGCTCAGTAAAGTTAGCTGAGACAAAAACTATAATGATATAAAGACAATGACATCAGCTGAGCTATAAAACAGTAATGAAATAAGGCCCAGTGACATCACCTGAGACAAAAACTGTAGTGAAATACAGCCCAGTGACATCAGCTGAGCCAAAAACTATAGTGAAATAAAGAACAGTGACATCAGCTGAGCCAAACTCTGTAGTGAAATGAAGCACATTGACGTCTGCTGAACCAAGAACTATAGTGAAATAAAGAATGGAGACATCAGCTAAGCCAAAAACTCTAATGAAATAAAGCCCTGTGACATCAGCTGAGCAAACAACTGTTATGAAATAAAGCCCAGTGAAATCAGCTGAGTCAAAAACAATAATGAAATAAAGCACAATGACATCAGCTGAGCCAAAAACTGTAATGAAATAAAGTACAGTGACATCAGCTGAGGAAAAACTGCATTGAAATAAAGCACAGTGACATCAGCTGTGCCCAAAACTGTAGTGAAATAAAGCACAGTGACATCAGCTGAGCCAAAAACTATAATGAAATAAAACACAGTGACATGAGCTAAGCCAAAGTCTACAGTGAAATAAAGCCCTGTGACATCAGCTGAGCTAAAAACTGTAATGAAATAAAGTCCAGTGACATCAGTTGAGCAAAAAACAGTATTGAAATAAAGCCCAGTGACATCAGCTGAGCCATAAACTATTGGGAAAAAAAGCACAGTGACATCAGCTGAGCCAAAAACTATAGTGAAATAATGGACAGTGAGATCAGCTGAGCCAAAATCTATAGTGAATAAAAGCACAGTGACATCAACTGAACCATGAACTATAATGAAATAAAGCACTGTGACATCAGCTGAGCCACAAACTGTATTGAAATGAAGCACAGTGACGTCAGCTGAGGAAAAAATGTAATTAAATAAAGCCCAGTGACATCAGCTGACCCAAAAACTATAGTGAAGCAATGCGCAGTGACATCAGCTGAGCCAAAATCTGTAATGTTATAAATCACAGTGACTTCAGCTGAGCCCTAACTTATAATGAAATAAAGCTCTGTGACATCTGCTGAGGAAAGACTGTAATGAAATAAAGTACAGTGACATTAGCTGAGCCAAAAACTATAATGAAATCAGACTCAGTGACATCAGCAAAGCCAAAAACTGAGAAGAAATAAAGCACATAGACATCAGCTGAGCCAAAAACTGTAATGAAGTAAGGCACAGTGACATCAGCTGAGGCAAAAACTATAGTGCAGTAAAGCCCAGTGTCATCAGCTGAGCCAAAAACTGTAATGAAATAATGACCAGTGACATCAACTGAGCCAAAAACTATGATGAAGTAAAGCACTGTGACATCAGCGGAGGCAGAAGCTATAGTGAAATGAAGCCCAGTGACATCAGCCGAGTCAAAAACTATGGTGAAAAACAGCCCAGTGACATCAGCTGAGCCAAAAAGTATAGTGAAATAAAGCACAGTGACATCAGCTGAGCGAAAAACTGTAATGAAATAAAGCCCAGCGCCATCAGCTGATGAAAAACTACAGTGAAAAAAAGCACAGTGACGTCAGCTGAGTCAAAAACTGTAATGAAATAAAGCCCAGTGACATCAGATCTGACAAATTCTATAGAAAAATAAAGCCCAATGACATCAGCTGAGAAAAGAACTATACTAAAATAAAGCACACTGAGGTCAGCCGAGCCAAAGACTGTAATGAAATAAAGCCCAGTGACATCAGCTAAGTCAAAGTCTACAATGAAATAAAGCCCTGTGACATCAGCTGAGCCAATAACTGTAATGAAATAAAGCCCAGTGACATCAGCTGAGCCACAAACTGTATTGAAATAAATCACAGTGACAACTGCTGAGGAAAAACTGTAATGAAATAAAGCCCAGTGACATCAGCTGAGCCAAAAACTATAGGGAAATAAAGCATAGTAACTTCAGCTGAGCCAAAAACTATAGTGAAATAATGCACAGTGAGACCAGCTGAGACAAAATCAATAGTTAATTAAAGCACAGTGACATCAGCTGAGCAAAACTGTATAGTGAAATAAAGCACAGTGACATCAGCTGAGCCAATAACTATAGGGAAATAAAGCACCGTGATATCATCTGAGCCAAATGCTATAGTGAAATAAAGCACAGTCAGATCAGCTGAGCCAAAATCTATACTTAATTAAAGCCCAGAGACATCAGCTGAGCCAAGAACTATAATGAAATAAAGCCCAGTGACATTAGCTGAGCCAAAAACCGTAATGAAATAAAGCCCAGTGACATCAGCTGAGCCAAAAACTGTAATGAAATAAATCATAGTGAAATCAACAGAGCCAGAAACAATAGTGAAATAAAGCACAGCGACATCAGCTGAGCCAAAAACTGTAATGAAATAAAGCCCAGTGACATCAGCTGAGCCAAAAACTGCAATGAAATAAAGCCCAGTGAAATTAGATGAGACAAAAACTATAATGAAATAAAGGACAAAGACATCAGCTGAGCTATAAAACTGTAATGAAATAAAGCCCAGTGACATCAGCTGAGACAAAAAAATGTAGTGAAATACAGCCCAGTGACATCAACTGATCCAAAAACTATAGTGAAATAAAGCACAGTGACATCAGCAGAGCCAAACACTATAGTGAAATAAATCACAGTGACATCTGCTGAACCAAGAACTATAGTGAAATAATGCACAGAGACATCAGCTAAGCCAAAAACTCTAATGAAATAAAGCCCAGTGACATCAGTTGAGCCAAAAACTGTAATGAAATAAAGCCCAGTGACATCAACTGAGCCCAAAAACTATACTGAAATAAAGCACAGTGACATCTGCTGAGCCAAAAACTGTAATGAAATAAAGCCCAGTGACATAAGCTGAGCCAAAAACTATAATGAAATAAAGACCAGTGTCATCAGCTGAGGAAAAACTATAGCGAAGAAAAGAACAGTGACATCAGCTGAGCCAAAAACGGTATTGAAATAAATCCGAGTGACATCAGCTGTGCCAGAATCTATAGTGAAATAAAGGCCAGTGACAACAGCTGAGCCATGATCTAAACTAAAACAAAGCACAGTGACTTGAGCTGAGCCATAAAACTGAAAGGAAATAGTGCACAGTGACATCACCTGAGGCAAAATCTATAATGAAATAATGCACAGTGACATCAGCTGTGCCAAAAACTATAATGAAATAAAGCACAGTGACATCAGCTGAGCCAAAACTGCAATGAAATAAAGCAGATTGACATCATCAGAGGAAAACTGTAATGAAATAAAGCCGGTGACGTCAGCTGAGAGAAAACTATAGTGAAATAAAGCACAGTGACATCAGCTCAGTCAAAATCTATAGTGAAATAAAGACCAGTGTCATCAGCTCAGTCAAGAACTATAATGAAATAAAGTACAATGACATCAGCTGAGCCAAAAACTGTATTGAAATAAAGCACAGTGACATCAGCTGAGGAAAAAGTGTAATGAAATAAAGCCAGTGACATCAGATGAGTAAAAAACTAAAGTGAAATAAAGCCCAGTGACATCAGCTGAGCCAAAAACTGTAATGAAATAATGCCCAGTGACATCAGCTGAGCCAAAAACTATAGTGAAAAATGCACAATGACATCAGCTGTACCAAAATCTATAGTGAAATAAAGCCTAGTGACATCAGCTGAGCCAAGAACTATAATGAAATAAAGCACAGTGACATTAGCTGAGCCAAAAACTGTAATGAAATAAAGCCCAGTGACATCAGCAGAGCCAAAAACTGTAATGAAATAAAGCCCAGTGAAATCAGCTGAGTCAAAATCAATAATGACATAAAGTACAGTGACATCTGCAGAGGAAAAAACTGCATTGAAATAGAGCACAGAGACATCAGCAGAGCTCAAAACTGTAGTGAACTAAAGCAAAGTGACATCAGCTGAGCCAAAATTTATAATGAAATAAAGCACAGTGACATCAGCTAAGCCAAAGTCTACAGTGAAATTAAGCCCTGTGACATCAGCTGAAATAAAAACTGTAATGAAATATAGCCGGTGACATCAGGTGAGCAAAAAACTGTATTGAAATAAAGCCCAGTGACATCAGCTGAGCCATAAACTATTGGGAAATAAAGCACAGTGACATCAGCTGAGCCAAAAACTATAGAGAAATAATGCACAGTGAGATCAGCTGAGCCAAAATCTATACTGAATTAAAGCCCAGTGACATCAGCTGAGCCAAGAACTATAATGAAATAAAGCCCAGTGACATCAGCTCTGCCAAAAAGTATTGAAATGAAGCACAGTGACATCAGCTGAGGAACATATGTAATGAAATAAACCCCAGTGACATCAGCTGACCCAAAAACTGTAGTGAAATAAAGCACAGTGACATCAGCTGAGCCGAACACTCTAATGAAATAAAGCACAGTGACATCAGCTGAGCCAAACTCTATAGTGAAATAAAGCACAGTGATATCAGCTGAGCCAAGAACTATAGTGAAATACAGCCCAGTGACATCAGCTGAGCCAAAAACTATAGTGAAATAAAGCACAGTGACATCAGCTGAGCCAAACTCTATAGTGAAATAAAGCACAGTGACATCTGCTGAACCAAGAACTATAGTGAAATAAAGCACAGAGACATCAGCTAAGCCAAAAACTCTAATGAAATAAAGCCCTGTGACATCAGCTGAGCAAACAACTGTTATGAAATAAAGCCCAGTGAAATCAGCTGAGTCAAAAACAATAATGAAATAAAGCACAATGACATCAGCTGAGCCAAAAACTGTAATGAAATAAAGTACAGTGACATCAGCTGAGGAAAAACTGCATTGAAGTAAAGCACAGTGACAAGAGCTGAGCCCAAAACTGTAGTGACATAAAGCACAGCGACATCAGCTGAGTGAAAAACTGTAATGGAATAAAGCACTGTGACATCAGCTAAGCCAAAGTCTACAGTGAAATAAAGCCCTGTGACATCAGCTGAGCTAAAAACTGTAATGAAATAAAGTCCAGTGACATCAGCTGAGCAAAAAACTGTATTGAAATAAAGCCCAGTGACATCGGCTGAGCCATAAAGTATTGGGAAATAAAGCCCAGTGACATCAGCTGAGCCAAAAACGGTAGTGAAATAATGCACAGTGAGATCAGCTGACCCAAAAACTATAGTGAAATAATGCACAGTGACATCAGCTGAGCCAAAAACTATAGGGAAATAAAGCACCGTGACACCAGCTGAGCCAAAAACTATAGTGAAATAATGCACAGTGAGATCAGCTGAGCCAAAATCTATAGTTAATTTAAGCCCAGTGACATCAGCTGAGCCAAGAACTAAAATGAAATAAAGCACTGTGATATCAGCTGAGCCAAGAACCGTAATGAAATAATGCCCAGTGACATCAGCTGAGCCAAAAACTGTAAAGAAATAAATCACAGTGAAATCAACAGAGCCAAAAACAATAGTGAAATAAAGTACAGTGACATCAGCTGAGCTAAAAACTGTAATTAAATAAAGCCCAGCGACATCAGCTGAGACAAAAACTTCAATGAAATAAAGCTCAGTGAAGTTAGCTGAGACAAAAACTATAATGAAATAAAGACAATGACATCAGCTGAGCTATAAAACTGTAATGAAATAAAGCCCAGTGACATCACCTGAGACAAATACTGTAGTGAAATACAGCCCAGTGACATCAGCTGAGCCAAAAACTATAGTGAAATAAAGAACAGTGACATCAGCTGAGCCAAACTCTATAGTGAAATAAAGCACATTGACTTCTGCTGAACCAAGAACTGTAGTGAAATAAAGCACGGAGACATCAGCTAAGCCAAAATCTCTAATGAAATAAAGCCCTGTGAAATCAGCTGAGCAAACAACTGTTATGAAATAAAGCCAGAAATCAGCTGAGTCAAAAACAATAATGAAATAAAGCACAATGACATCAGCTGAGCCAAAAACTGTAATGAAATAAAGTACAGTGACATCAGCTGAGGAAAAACTGCATTGAAATAAAGCACAGTGACATCAGCTGTGCCCAAAACTGTACTGAAATAAAGCACAGTGACATCAGCTGAGCCAAAAACTGTAATGAAATAAAACACAGTGACATGAGCTAAGCCAAAGTCTACAGTGAAATAAAGCCCTGTGACATCAGCTGAGCTAAAAACTGTAATGAAATAAAGTCCAGTGACATCAGTTGAGCAAAAAACTGTATTGAAATAAAGCCCAGTGACATCAGCTGAGCCATAATCTATTGGGAAATAAATCACAGTGACATCAGCTGAGCCAAAAACTATAGTGAAATAATGCACAGTGAGATCAGCTGAGCCAAAATCTATAGTGAAGAAAAGCCCAGTGACATCATCTGAACCACAAACTATAATGAAATAAAGCACAGTGACATCAGCTGAGCCAAAAACTGTATTGAAATGAAGCACAGTGATGTCAGCTGAGGAAAAAATGTAATGAAATAAAGCCCAGTGACATCAGCTGACCCAAAAACTATAGTGAAATAATGCACAGTGACATCAGCTGAGCCAAAATCTATAGTGAAATAAAGCCCAGTGACATCAGCTGAGCCAAGAACTATAATGAAATAAAGCACAGTGACATTAGCTGAGCCTAAAACTGTAATGAAATAAAGCCCAGTGACATCAGCTGAGCCAAAAACTGTAATGAAATAAAGCCAGTGAAATCAGTTGAGTCAAAAACAATAATGAAATAAAGCACAATGACATCAGCTGAGCCAAAAACTGTAAAGAAATAAAGCACAGTGACATCAGCTGAGCAAAACTGCATTGAAATAAAGCACAGTGACATCAGCTGAGCCAAAAACTGTAGTGAAATAAAGCACAGTGACATCAGCTGAGCCGAAAACTCTAGTGAAATTAAGCACAGTGACATCAGCTGAGCCAAACTCTATAGTGAAATAAAGCACAGTGACATCAGCTGTGCCAAGAACAATAGTGAAATAAAGCCCAGTGACATCAGGTGAGCCAAAAACTGTAATGAAATAAAGCTGAGTGACATCAGCTGAGCCAAAAACTATAATGAAATAAAGCACAGTGACATCAGCTGAGCCAAAAACTGTAATGATATAAATCACAGTGACTTCAGCTGAGCCCTAAATTATAATGAAATAAAGCACTGTGACATCTGCTGAGGAAAGAGTGTAATGAAATAAAGTACAGTGACATTAGCTGAGCCAAAAACTATAATGAAATCAGACGCAGTGACATCAGCTGAGCCAAAAACTGTAATGAAGTAAGGCACAGTGACATCAGCTGAGGCAAAAACTATAGTGCAGTAAAGCCCAGTGTCATCAGCTGAGCCAAAAACTGTAATGAAATAATGCCCAGTGACATCAACTGAGCCAAAAACTATGATGAAGTAAAGCACTGTGACATCAGCGGAGGCAGAAACTATAGTGAAATGAAGCCCAGTGACATCAGCCAAGTCAAAAACTATGGTGAAAAACAGCCCAGTGACATCAGCTGAGCCAAAAAGTATAGTGAAATAAAGCACAGTGACATCAGCTGTGCCAGAATCTATAGTGAAATAAAGGCCAGTGACATCAGCTGAGCCAAGATCTATACTAAAATAAAGCACAGTGACATCAGCTGAGCCAAAAACTGTAATGAAATAAAGCCCAGTAACATCACCTGAGCCATAAAACTGAAAGGAAATAATGCACAGTGACATCACCTGAGGCAAAATCTATAATGAAATAATGCACAGTGACATCAGCTGTGCCAAAAAACTATAATGAAATAAAGCACAGTGACATCAGCAGAGCCAAAACTGCATTGAAATAAAGCAGAGTGACATCATCAGAGGAAAACTGTAATGAAATAAAGCCCGGTGACGTCAGCTGAGAGAAAACTATAGTGAAATAAAGCACAGTGACATCAGCTTAGTCAAAATCTATAGTGAAATAAAGACCAGTGTCATCAGCTGAGTCAAGAACTATAATGAAATAAAGTACAATGACATCAGCTGAGCCAAAAACTGTACTGAAATAAAGCACAGTGACATCAGCTGAGGAAAAACTGTAATGAAATAAAGCCCAGCAACATCAGCTGAGCCAAAAACTGCAATGAAATGAAGCCAAGTGAAATTAGCTGAGACAAAAACTATAATGAAATAAAGGACAATGACATCAGCTGAGCTATAAAACTGTAATGAAATAAAGCCCAGTGACATCACCTGAGACAAAAACTGTAGTGAAATACAACCCAATGACATCAGCTGAGCCAAGAACTATAGTGAAATAAAGCACAGTGACATCTGCTGAACCAAGAACTATAGTGAAATAAAGCACAGAGACATCAGCTAAGCCAAAAACTCTAATGAAATAAAGCCCAGTGACATCAGCTGAGCCAAGAACTATAATGAAATAAAGCACAGTGACATTAGCTGAGCCTAAAACTGTAATGAAATAAAGCCCAGTGACATCAGCTGAGCCAAAAACTGTAATGAAATAAAGCCAGTGAAATCAGTTGAGTCAAAAACAATAATGAAATAAAGCACAATGACATCAGCTGAGCCAAAAACTGTAAAGAAATAAAGCACAGTGACATCAGCTGAGCAAAAACTGCATTGAAATAAAGCACAGTGACATCAGCTGAGCCAAAAACTGTAGTGAAATAAAGCACAGTGACATCAGCTGAGCCAAAACTCTAGTGAAATTAAGCACAGTGACATCAGCTGAGCCAAACTCTATAGTGAAATAAAGCACAGTGACATCAGCTGTGCCAAGAACAATAGTGAAATAAAGCCCAGTGACATCAGGTGAGCCAAAAACTGTAATGAAATAAAGCTGAGTGACATCAGCTGAGCCAAAAACTATAATGAAATAAAGCACAGTGACATCAGCTGAGCCAAAAACTGTAATGATATAAATCACAGTGACTTCAGCTGAGCCCTAAATTATAATGAAATAAAGCACTGTGACATCTGCTGAGGAAAGAGTGTAATGAAATAAAGTACAGTGACATTAGCTGAGCCAAAAACTATAATGAAATCAGATGCAGTGACATCAGCTGAGCCAAAAAGTCAAAGTCAAAGTCTACAGTGAAATAAAGCCCTTTGACATCAGCTGAGCAAATAACTGTAATGAAATAAAGCCCAGTGACATCAGCTGAGCCACAAACTGTATTGAAATAAATCACAGTGATAACTGCTGAGGAAAAACTGTAATGAAATAAAGCCCAGTGACATCAGCTGAGCCAAAAACTATAGGGAAATAAAGCACAGTGACATCAGCTCTGCCAAAAACTAAAATGAAATAAAGCACAGTGACATCAGCTGAGCCAAAAACTATAGGGAAATAAAGCATAGTAACATCAGCTGAGCCAAAAACTATAGTGAAATAATGCACAGTGAGATCAGCTGAGACAAAATCTATAGTTAATTAAAGCACAGTGACAACAGCTGAGCAAAACTCTATAGTGAAATAAAGCCCAGTGACATCAGCTGAGCCAAAAACTATAGGGAAATAAAGCACTGTGACATCAGCTGAGCCAAATGCTATAGTGAAATAAAGCACAGTGAGATCAGCTGAGCCAAAATCTATAGTTAATTAAAGCCCAGAGACATCAGCTGAGCCAAGAACTATAATGAAATAAAGACCAGTGACATCAGCTGAGCCAAAAACCGTAATGAAATAAAGCCCAGTGACATCAGCTGAGCCAAAAACTGTAATGAAATAAATCACAGTGAAATCAACAGAGCCAAAAACAATAGTGAAATAAAGTACAGTGACATCAGCTGAGCCAAAAACTGTAGTGAAATAAAGCCCAGTGAAATTAGCAGAGACAAAAACTATTATGAAATAAAGGACAATGACATCAGCTGAGACAAAAACTGTAGTGAAATACAGCCCAGTGACATCAACTGAGCCAAAAACTATAGTGAAATAAAGCACAGTGACATCAGTAGAACCAAACACTATAGTGAAATAAATCACAGTGACATCTGCTGAACCAAGAACTATAGTGAAATAAAGCACAGAGACATCAGCTAAGCCAAAAACTCTAATGAAATAAAGCACAGTGACATCAGCTGAGCGAAAAACTGTAATGAAATAAAGACCAGTGACATCAGCTGAGGAAAAAGTGTAATGAAATAAAGCCCAGTGACATCAGATGAGTAAAAAACTAAAGTGAAATAAAGCCCAGTGACATCAGCTGAGCCAAAAACTGTAACGAAATAATGCCCAGTGACATCAGCTGAGCCAAAAACTATAGTGAAAAAATGCACAATGACATCAGCTGAGCAAAACTCTAGAGCGAAATAAAGCCCAGTGACATCAGCTGAGCCAAAAACTATAGGGAAATAAAGCACCATGACATCAGCTGATCCAAAAACTATAGTGAAATAATGTACAGTGAGATCAGCTGAGCCAAACTCTATAGTTAATTAAAGCCCAGTGACATTAGCTGAGCCAAGAACTATAATGAAATAAAGCACAGTGACATCAGCTGAGCCAAAAACCGTAATGAAATAAAGCTCAGTGACATCAGCTGAGCCAAAAACTGTAATGAAATAAATCACAGTGAAATCAACAGAGCCAAAAACAATAGTGAAATAAAGTACAGTGACATCAGCTGAGCCAAAAACTGTAATGAAATAAAGCCCAGTGACATCAGCTGAGCCAAAAACTGCAATGAAATAAAGCCCAGTGAAATTAGCTGAGACAAACACTATAATGAAATAAAGGACAATGACATCAGCTGAGCTATAAAACTGTAATGAAATAAAGCCCAGTGACATCAGCTGAGACAAAAACTGTAGTTAAATACAGCCCAGTGACATCAGCTGAGCCAAAACTATAGTGAAATAAAGCACAGTGACATCTGCTGAACCAAGAACTATAGTGAAATAAAGCACAGAGACATCAGCTAAGCCAAAAACTCTAATGAAATAAAGCCCAGTGACATCAGTTGAGCCAACAACTGTAATGAAATAAAGCCCAGTGACATCAACTGAGTCAAAAACTATACTGAAATAAAGCACAGTGACATCTACTGAGCCAAAAACTGTAATGAAATAAAGCCCAGTGACATCAGCTGAGCCAAAAACTATAATGAAATAAAGCACTGTGACATCAGCTGAGAGAAAAACTGTAATGAAATAAAGACCAGTGACATCAGCTAAGGAAAATCTATAGCGAAGAAAAGCACAGTGACATCAGCTGAGCCAAAAACTATAATGAAATAAATCCGTGTGACATCAACTGTGCCAGAATCTATAGTGAAATAAAGGCCAGTGACATCAGCTGATCCAAGATCTATACTAAAATAAAGCACAGTGACTTCAGCTGAGCCGAAATCTGTAATGAAATAAAGCCCAGAAACATCACCTGAGCCATAAAACTGAAAGGAAATAATGCACAGTGACATCACCTGAGGCAAAATCTATAAGAAATATCACACAGTGACATCAGCTGTGAAAAACTATAATGAATAGCACAGTGACATCAGCAGAGCCAAAACTGCATTGAAATAAGCAGAGTGACATCATCAGAGGAATTGTAACAGAAATAAAGCCCGTGACGTCAGCTGAGAAATTATAGTGAATAAAGCACAGTGACATCAGCTTAGTCAACATCTATAGTGAAATAAAGACCAGTGTCATCAGCTGAGTCAAGAACTATAATGAAATAAAGTACAATGACATCAGCTGAGCCAAAATCTGTACTGAAATAAAGCACAGTGACATTACAGTTTTTCGCTCATCTGATGTCACTGTGCTTTATTTCACTATAGTTTTTGGCTCAGCTGATGTCACTGGGCTGTTTTTCACCATAGTTTTTGGCTCAGCTGATATCACTGGGCTTTATTTCACTATAGTTTTTGCCTCCGCTGATGTCACTCTGCTTTATTTCATTATAATTTTTGGCTCAGCTGATGTCACTGGGCATTATTTCATTACAGTTTTTGGCTCAGCTGATGTCACTGGGCTTTATTTCACTTTAGTTTTTTACTCATCTGATGTCACTGGCTTTATTTCATTACACTTTTCCCTCAGCTGATGTCACTGTGCTTTATCTCAATACAGTTTTTGGCTCAGCTGATGTCATTGTACTTTATTTCATTATAGTTCTTGACTCAGCTGATGAAACTGGTCTTTATTTCACTATAGATTTTGACTGAGCTGATGTCACTGTGCTTTATTTCACTATAGTTTTCTCTCAACTGACGTCACCGGGCTTTATTTCAGTTTTTGGCTCAGCAGATGTCACTGTGCTTTATTTCAGTATAGTTTTTGGCTCAGTTGATGTCACTGGACTTTATTTCATTACAGTTTTTGGCTCAGCTGATGTTACTGGGCTTTATTTCACTTTAGTTTTTTACTCATCTGATGTCAGTGGCTTTATTTCATTACACTTTTTCCCCAGCTGATGTCACTGTGCTTTATCTCAATACAGTTTTTGGCTCAGCTGATGTCATTGTACTTTATTTCATTATAGTTCCTGACTCAGCTGATGAAACTGGTCTTTATTTCACTATAGATTTTGACTGAGCTGATGTCACTGTGCTTTATTTCACTATAGTTTTCTCTCAACTGACGTCACCGGGCTTTATTTCATTACAGTTTTTGGCTCAGCAGATGTCACTGTGCTTTATTTCAGTATAGTTTTTGGCTCAGTTGATGTCACTGGACTTTATTTCATTACAGTTTTTGGCTCAACTGATGTCACTGGGCTTTATTTCATTAGAGTTTTTGGCTTAGCTGATGTCTCTGTGCTTTATTTCACTATAGTTCTTGGTTCAGCAGATGTCACTGTACTTTATTTCACTATAGTGTTTGGCTCAGCTGATGTCACTGTGCTTTATTTCACTATAGTTTTTGGCTCAGCTGATGTCACTGGGCTGTTTTTCACCATAGTTTTTCCTCAGCTGATGTCACTGTGCTTTACTTCATTATAGTTTTTGGCTCAGCTGATGTCAATGTGCTTTATTTCACTATAGTTTTTGGCTCAGCTGATGTCACTGGGCTGTAATGAAATAAATAAAACGTAATGAAATAAAGCCCAGTGAGATCAGCTGAGCCAAAAACTCTAATGAAATAAAGCACGGTGAAATCAACAGAGCCAAAAACAATATTGAAATAAAGTACAGTGACATCTGCTGAGCCATAATTAGTGAAATAATATAATTTTTGGCTCAGCTGATGTCACTGGGCTTTATTTCATTACAGTTTTTCCTCATCTGATGTCAGTGTGCTTTATTTTAAAACAGTTTTTGGCTCAGCTGATGTCACAGGGTTTTATTTCATTACAGTTTTTAGCTGAGTTGATGTGACAGGGATATATTTCACTGTAGACTTTGACTTAGCTGATGTCACTGTGCTTTATTTCATTTTAGTTTTTGGCTCAGCTGATGTCACTGTGCTTTACTTCCCTGTAGTTTTTTGCTCAGCTGATGTTACTGGGCTTTATTTCATTACAGTTGTTCCTTAGCTGATGTCGCTGTGACTTGTTTCAATACAGTTTTTGACTCAGCTGATGTCACTGGGCTTTATTTCATTACAGTTATTAGCTCAGCTGATGTCACAGGGCTTTATTTCATTACAGTTTTTGGCTCAGCTGATGTCACTGTGCTTTTTTTCACTATAGTTTTTCCTCAGCTGATGTCACTGGGCTTTATTTCCTAGAGTTTTTGGCACAGCTGATGTCACTGGGCTTTATTTCATTACAGTTTTTCCTCAGCAGATGTCTCTGTGATTTATTTCAAAACAGTTTTTAGCTCAGCTGATGTCACTGGGCTTTATTTCACTGTAGACTTTGACTTAGCTGATGTCACTGGGCTTTATTTCATTACAGATTTTGGCTCAGCTGATGTCACTGTGCTTTATTTTAGTATAGTTCTTGGCTCAGCTGATGTCATTGGGCTTTATTTCTCAATATATTTTGGTACAGCTGATGTCACTGGGCTTTATTTCATTACAGTTTTAACTCAGCTGATGCCACTGTGCTTTTTTCATTATAGTTTTTCCTCAGCTGATGTCACTGGGCTTTATTTCATTACAGTTTTTCACTCAGCTGATGTCAATGTGCTTTATTTCACTATAGTTTTTGGCTCAGCTGATGTCACTGGGCTGTTTTTCACCATAGTTTTTCCTCAGCTGATGTCACTGTGCTTTACTTCATTATAGTTTTTGGCTCAGCTGATGTCACTGGGCATTATTTCATTACAGTTTTTGGCTCAGCTGATGACACTGGGCTTTACTTCACTATAGTTTTTGCCTCAGCTGATGTCACTGTGCCTTATTTCATTACAGTTTTTTGGCTCAGCTGATGTCTATGTGCTTTATTTCTTCACCGTTTTTAGCTCTGATGATGTCACTGTGTCAGATTTCATTAAAGTTTTTGGCTCAGCTGATGTCACTGGGCTTTATTTCATTATAGTTTTTGGCTCTGCTGATGTCACTGTCCTTTATTTCACTGTAGTTTTTGGCTCAGCTAATGTCACTGGGCTTTATGTAACCATAGTTTTTGGCTCAGCTGATGTCACTGGGCTTTATTTCATTATAATTTTGGGCTCAGCTGATGTCACTGGGCTTTATTTCACTATAGTGTTTGCCTCCGCTGATGTCACTGTGCTTTATTTCACTATAGTTCTTGGTTCAGCAGATGTCAATGTGCTTTATTTCACTATAGAGTTTGGCTCAGCTTATGTCACCATGCTTTATTTCACTGTAGTTTTTGGCTCAGCTGATGTCACTGGGCTGTATTTCACTACAGTTTTTTGTCTCAGCTGATGTCACTTGGCTTTATTTCATTACAGTTTTATAGCTCAGCTGATGTCATTGTCCTTTATTTCATTACAGTTTTTGACTCAGCTGATTTCACTGGGCTTTATTTCATTGCAGTTTTTGGCTCAGCTGATATCACTGGGCTTTATTTCATTAAAGTTTTTGGCTCAGCAGATGTCACTGTACTTTATTTCATTATTGTTTTTGGCTCTGTTAATTTCACTGTGCTTTATTTCATTACCGATTTTGGCTCAGCTGATCTCACTGGGCTTTATTTCATTACCGTTTTTGACTCAGCTGATGTCACTGGGCTTCATTTCATTATAGTTCTTGGCTCAGCTGATGTCACTGGGCTTTAATTAACTAAAGATTTTGGCACAGCTGATCTCACTGTGCATTATTTCACTATAATTTGTGGCTCAGCTGATGTCACTGTGCTTTGTTTCCCTATAGTTTTTGGTTCAGCTGATGTCACTGGGCTTTATTTTAAAACAGTTTTTGGCTCAGCTGATGTCACTGGGCTTTATTTCATTACAGTTTTTTAGCAGAGTTGATGTGACGGATATATTTCACTGTAGACTTTGACTTAGCTGATGCCACTGGGCTTTATTTTATTTTAGTTTTTGGCTCAGCTGATCTCACTGTGCTATACTTCCCTATTGTTTTTTGCTCAGCTGATGTCACTGGGCTTTATTTCAATACAGTTTTTGGCTCAGCAGATGTCACGTTGCTTTATTTCAGTATAGTTTTTGGCTCAGTTGATGTCACTGGGCTTTATTTCATTACAGTTTTTGGCTCAACTGATGTCACTGGGCTTTATTTCATTAGAGTATTTGGCTTAGCTGATGTCTCTGTGCTTTATTTCACTATAGTTCTTGGTTCAGCAGATGTCACTGTACTTTATTTCACTATAGTGTTTGGCTCAGCTGATGTCACTGTGCTTTATTACACTATAGCTTTTGGCTCAGCAGATGTCACTGGCCTGTATTTCACTACAGTTTTTGTCTCAGCTGATGTCACTGGGTTTATTTCATTACAGCTTTATAGCTCAGCTGATGTCATTGTCCTTTATTTCATTATAGTTTTTGTCTCAGCTAATTTCACTGGGCTTTATTTCATTGCAGTTTTTGGCTCAGCTGATGTCACTGCGCTTTATTTCATTACAGTTTTTGGCTCAGCTGATGTCACTGTACTTTATTTCATTATTGTTTTTGGCTCTGTTGATTTCACTGTGCTTTATTTCATTACAGTTTTTGGCTCAGCTGATCTCACTGGGCTTTATTTCATTACGGTTTTTGACTCAGCTGATGTCACTGGGCTTTATTTCATTATAGTTCTTGGCTCAGCTGATGTCACTGGGCTTTAATTAACTAAAGATTTTGGCACAGCTGATCTCACTGTGCATTATTTCACTATAATTTTTGGCTCAGCTGATGTCACTGTGCTTTGTTTCCCTATAGTTTTTGGTTCAGCTGATGTCACTGGGCTTTATTTCATTACAGTTTTTCCTCATCTGATGTCACTGTGCTTTATTTTAAAACAGTTTTTGGCTCAGCTGATGTCACTGGGCTTTATTTCATTACAGTTTTTAGCTGAGTTGATGTGACAGGGATATATTTCACTGTAGACTTTGACTTAGCTGATGTCACTGTGCTTTATTTCATTTTAGTTTTTGGCTCAGCTGATGTCACTGTGCTTTACTTCCGTATAGTTTTTTGCTCAGCTGATGTCACTGGGCTTTATTTCATTACAGTTTTTCCTTAGCTGATGTCACTGTGATTTATTTCAATACAGTTTTTGACTCAGCTGATGTCACTGGGCTTTATTTCATTAGAGTTATTAGCTCAGCTGATGTCACAGGGCTTTATTTCATTACAGTTTTTGGCTCAGCTGATGTCACTGTGCTTTTTTTCACTATAGTTTTTCAACAGCTGATGTCACTGGGCTTTATTTCCTATAGTTTTTGACACAGCTGATGTCACTGGGCTTTATTTCATTACAGTTTTTCATCAGCAGATGTCACTGTGATTTATTTCAAAACAGTTTTTAGCTCAGCTGATGTCACTGGGCTTTATTTCACTGTAGACTTTGACTTAGCTGATGTCACTGGGCTTTATTTCATTACAGATTTTGGCTCAGCTGATGTCACTGTGCTTTATTTTAGTATAGTTCTTGGCTCAGCTGATGTCATTGGGCTTTATTTCTATAGATTTTGGCACTGCTGATGTCACTGGGCTTTATTTCATTACAGTTTTTGACTCAGCTGACACCACTGTGCTTTTTTTCACTATAGTTTTTCCTCTGCTGATGTCACTGGGCTTTATTTCATTACAGTTTTTCGCTCAGCTGATGTCAATGTGCTTTATTTCACTATAGTTTTTGGCTCAGCTGATGTCACTGGGCCGTTTTTCACCTTAGTTTTCATCAGCTGATGTCTCTGTGCTTTACTTCATTATAGTTTTTGGCTCAGCTGATGTCACTGGGCATTATTTCATTACAGTTTTTGGCTCAGCTGATGTCACTGGGCTTTATTTCATTACGGTTTTTGACTCAGCTGATGTCACTGGGCTTTATTTCATTATAGTTCTTAGCTCAGCTGATGTCACTGGGCTTTAATTAACTAAAGATTTTGGCACAGCTGATCTCACTGTGCATTATTTCACTATAATTTTTGGCTCAGCTGATGTCACTGTGCTTTGTTTCCCTATAGTTTTTGGTTCAGCTGATGTCACTGGGCTTTATTTTAAAACAGTTTTTGGCTCAGCTAATTTCACTGGGCATTATTTCATTACAGTTTTTAGCTGAGTTGATGTGACAGGGATATATTTCACTGTAGACTTTGACTTAGCTGATGTCACTGTGCTTTACTTCCCTATAGTTTTTTGCTCAGCTGATGTCACTGGGCTTTATTTCATTACAGTTTTTCCTTAGCTGATGTCACTGTGATTTATTTCAATACAGTTTTTGGCTCAGCTGATGTCACTGGCCTTTATTTCATTACAGTTTTTCGCTCAGCTGATGTCACTGTGCTTTATTTCACTATACTTTTTGGCTCAGCTGATGTCACTGGGCTGTTTTTCACCATAGTTTTTGACTCGGCTGATGTCACTGGTCTTCATTTCACTATAGTTTTTAACTCCGCTGATGTCACTGTGCTTTACTTCATCATGGTTTTTTGGCTCAGTTCATGTCATACTAACATACTAACATACTATTTGCCAGCAGATTAGCCCTTATGGTCTAGCAAGTCTGCTCGAACCTAGATCCTTAGTTGGGTGCCGAGACCCTCCCATCCCTTGTGCTCCAGAAACCCCTATCATCCATCCCCACCCCCCCGGGACAGGCCATCATCTGATACATCCACTTTCTGTGTCTGTCCCACCCTCTCTTAAAGCTCTCCACTGTGGATCTCTGAACCAGCTCACCAGGCAGAGCATTCCAAGGTCCACCACCCTCTCAGTGAAAAACCTCCTCCTCTTTTCCCCTCACCCTTCCACCTTCCAACTTCAAACCATGCCCTCTGGTGATGCCTCCCTGCTTTAGTCTAAAGATCCCTCCATGTTTACCCTATTTATTCCCTTGAGGTACTTGAAGACCTCAATCATGTCCCCTGTCTCTCCTCCTCCTCCAATGAAAACAGGCAGAGCTCCTCAAGTCTGTCCCTCAAGTCAAATCCCCTAGCCCTCATATCATCTTTGTTGCCTCCTCTGCACCCTCTCCAGGAGCTGTATGTCCCTCTTCAAGTGTGGTCTCCAGTACTGTACACAGTACTCAAGGTGTGGTCTAACCAGTCCATTGTACAGCGGCAGAATCACTTCCTTGCTCCTAGAGGTGATCCCTCTGCGATGCATCCCAACATCCTGTTTGCCTTGCTAGCTGCTCTCCTGCACTGCTCAGTGTTATTCATACATGTATCCACCATGACCCCTAGGTCTTTTTCCCTGTTGAGGCTTCCAGCACCTCCCTCCCAGGGTGTACCTGTGTTTAGAGTTTCCACCAAGATGCAACACCTTGCACTTGGTGATATTGAAATTTAATTTCCATGTGTGAGCCCAGCCTTCCAGGGTGTCCAGGTCCTTGCAGGGCCAACCTCCCTCTCTCCCTCAACTACTGCTCCCATCTTGGAGTCATCCCGAAGAGACTCATTTTCACACCCTATACCATCCCTGATGTCTGATATGTATGCATTAAACAGGATTGGACCCAGGACTGAGCCCTGTGGTACCCCACTACCAACCTCTGTAGGGTTCGAGAGCTCCCACAGACCACTACTCTCTGAGTGCATCCAGCTATCCAGTTTTCAATCCATCTGACCATCAAAGGCCTACTCCTAACCCATCAGTTTCTCCACCAGACCATTGTGGGGACAGAGTCAAACGCCTTGCTGAAGTCCAAGAATAATACATCCACAGGCTTACCTCTGTCCAGTTCTGATGTTACCCATTCATAGAACTCACAAGGTTGGTTTGACATGATCTACCTGGCACAAACCCATGCTGCTACAATCCAGACCTCCCACCTCCTCCAAGTAAACCCCCAATCGTTCCTTTAGTATACTCCATTAATTTTCCCACCACCGAGGTTAAACTGATGGGTCTATAGTTTCCTGGTACTTCCTTCGACCCCTTATGGATTGGTACCACATGTGCCTCTTGCCAATCCCTAGGTACCCTCCCTGTCTCAAGTGACCTGTTGAAAGCTCCGCCGAGGTGCAGCCAGTATGTCCGCCAATTCCCATAGTACTCGGATGAATGCCATCCGCCCAGGAGATTTGTCTTTCTTTAGGGCCTTGAGGGCAACCACACCCTTTTGGTGGGATGGCATCATCCGTCCCCTCCACCTTACTGGTCTTTTTATCCTTATCCAGATGTGACACCCTGGGGTACCTTTCCTCCCTTGCTCCATTTCTGTTGCTCCCTGATCCCACCCTGCTGCTTCTATCCCTTTGTGCCTTGCTTTGTAGATATCCCATCCTCCCTAGTGAACACAGAGGCAAAGTACTGCTAAATACCTCTGCCTGGTCCCTCGCCTCTTCCACCCACCCTCCTTCTGATCTCAATCTGCTGAGATGGCTCCTTAGTTTTTCTCCGCTCCCAATGTACCGGAAGAACCCCTTTTCCCTCCATGTATCCCTGTGCTAGCTGCTGCTCTTACTGGACTTAGCTCCCTCACCATACGGGTGACTTTTCTAGATGCAAGCTGGTACATTTCCTTATCCCTATCCCCTTGTTGTTTTATATTTTTGTAAGCCGCCTTCTTTTCTCTGACTGCTACCTGGACCTCACTGGACCACCAGCATGGTTTATGTGACCTTGCTCCCTTTACGCTTCAACTTAGCGCAGATCCTGACTGCCTCATGAAGTCCCTGCTTATGACCTCCCATCTCCTTTCCACACTTGTTGTTGAGGTAATCCCTTCAAGTGATCCTTGAGAATATTTCCATGCCCATAAAGTCTGCCCCCCTGAAGTCCACTGCCAGTGTCCTAGACCTCACCCCACTCCCCCAATGCTTATTTGAAACCAGACAGTATTGTGGTCACTCCCAGTCAGGGGTCCTGTACAACCATGTCCCTTACCAGATCCCCATCTGCCAGAACCACATCCAGGACATGCCCTCCCTTGTGGGCTCCATCACATGCTGTGTTAAGAACACATCCTGAAGCCATCCAGCAGCCTCTGCTCCTTGGCCACCTTAGAGGACATGGTTCCCAGTTTGTACCTGGATATTAAGGTCCCCATCAACACCACTCCTTCCCCTTTTGGACCACACTGGGCAATGATGTTGTCCAGCAATCCATCCTCTAGAACATCACTCATCCTGGGGGGCCTATATGCTACTCCCAGCTTGACCTTATCTCCTGTTGGGGATCGTAAGGTGACCCATAAGGCCTCCACGTTTCCCTCTGCCTCTTCTACCATAGCAATTTCTATGTCATCTCTAATGAACATAGCCACCCACCCCTCTGCCCTCCTTTCTATCCTTCCTAAGCATAGTGTACCCTCACATTTAGGTCCCAGTCATGGTTTTTGTTGGCCCACGCTTCCTGACTGCCGCCACATCCACCCTCCTCGAACAGCATGGCCTGGAACTCTGGCAACTTGTTTCCCAAGCTCCTGGCATTTACTAACACTAACCCCCACCCCTTATCCCTGATCCTTTGTTGAACCCCACCCAGATTCCTTATACTTCCATCCTCCCCCTGCTCCTCCTGAAACCTCCACTTCCAGTCTGTTTCCCCCCCCTTGGGCTTGAAGGCTACTCCCCTCATTTGGAGGGGAGGGCTTCTGTTAGCCCCTCCTTATCCCTTCCCCCTTACAAGTTTAAACCCCACCTTCTTGTATGTAGTCAGCCATCCCCTGTTTAAGACTTCCTTCCCTAATGGGGCAAGATGAAACCTGTCCTTGCATATAGTCCCTTATCCTCCCAAACCCATTCCAGTTCCCTAACACCCCAACCCATTCTCTTCACCCCACTTCCTGAGCTATTCATTAACCTCTGTGAGCTTCATTTTTTCTCCACTGAGGCCTTTGGTACTGGCAATATCTCCAAAAGGAAATGTTGCATCCATTATCCTGACAGACTCTGGCAAGTTCTTGGAACCTTGCTTGATTTCCATAATGCTATTTCCTCTAGATCATTAGTTCCCAAATGCACCAGGAAATCCGGTTTCCTCCACAATCCCTAACCATTTCATACATAATGAACTTTGCTCTGTGCACTGTCAGCCCAGAGATACTACTACCTTCACCTGGCTATGGCATCCATCCCCTGTCCCTCCCAATGGATACCCTTAATCATCGAGTCTCCCAGTAACAGAACCTTAACACCGCCATCATCCTTATGGTTACCTCCACTATGCCCTCTCAGCCCCCCCCCACTTTATTCATGATCGCAATTTCATGGGAGTCTTCCTGCCTGATTAGAGACCCCCTTGTCACCCTCCCCTTTCTGCCTCCCTTGCTATTTTGCCCACTTAACTCAAACCCCCTCTGAATAGGTGTCCCCTTTAACCCTCTCTTATCTGAACCATTTATCCTGGCCCTGATGGTTTCCCCTTCCCCTGCACCCTCATCCCCTTGTAATAGTACCCCTGTCTCCAGAGGCTCTCTGTGGGTCCCCTTTAGCTAGGGCCCCATCCTTGGTACTGACCTTCCTGCTGAAGGGGCTCCTCTCCCACCTCCTTGTCTCCCAGTTCCTCTCCAATCATGCTCTCTCCCTCATGTCTGGAATATGTTGCATCTCCCCATTTGCTTAACATATATGTTTCCCTTCTCCTCTGGGACTATGTCTATCCTTTCCATAGTTGTTCCAGGATGCCCTATGGGTATCTGACTCTCCCCGGCCTCTGTATAAGTTTCTCATTTCCACCAACCCTTCCTCCCCTCTAGGATGCTTAGTATCTCAAATTTATTGTGACACTCTATGTCAACCTCCATCAAGTAACCTGAGTTTCCCTGACTGCATCTCTAAACTGACCTCTTCTTCCTCTCTTGCACTGTTCACCTTAGGAGCTCCTTCCCACAGTCTGCTGTTTTAGGCTTCCGCACAACAGCCCCTCCTGACTCTTCCCCTCCAGTCTCCTTGAATTCAGAATTTTCACCCTGCACGCTTTCCCCTTAGCATCAACTTCCTATCTAAGGTCCTCTGTCCCTAATATCCCCCTTCTGCTTGCTGTAGCATAATGTCCTGTAATTTCAGAGCGTTGCCCAGCCTCCTCCTCAGCCCCACCCTTCTGCTGCCCATATCCACACCCCTTATCCTTGGACAGCCCCCAGCTCCCACAGCTTACTCCCTTAACCAATATACCTCACTCCTGATACAAGATAGCTGTCTCACAGAGTGGGCAGCCTCCTCTCTCCAGGCCCAATTTAGAATTATTGCCATCCCACAGCCTGTGCAGCCTACAACCCTTCCGAAGATGCCTGCCATGGTGGAATATGGCCACCCTGATTATCCCCTCTGTTTATAATAGCACACCCTTTTCTCAGTCCCTTTCCCTGAGTACAGTTTCTCTCTATACTGACTGTAGTTATTTACAAACCCAATTTCAACCCCACCAACAAAGTTCCCAGTCTCACAAACACATACAGTCCAGTATGTGTTCAGTCCCACTAACAGTGTGTGTAAGCAGACTCCAGGTACCGTGACATGTCACAGGCCCACCAACTCCTGTTGCTTCAAATTTCAGTCCCAAACAGAAATACTCAGCCCTTCAATCCCAACCCCCAGTGGCTTTTCAGTATTTAAGAAAGCCTACAAAACACGGTGGTTGGGAGGGCTCTTACCAAACACCAGGCAAACAACACATTTAAATTACCTTCTAATTTTCCCTGCCAAACATCTATCCCCAAACCTACAATATACACTAATGTCACTGGGCATTATTTCATTACAGTTTTTGGCTCTTCTAATGACACTGGGCTTTACTGCACTATAGTTTTTGCCTCAGCTGATGTCATTTTGCCTTATTTCATTACAGTTTTTGGCTCAGCTGATGTCTATATGTTTTATTTCTTCTCAGTTTTTGGCTCTGCTGATGTCACTGTGTCTGATTTCATTATAGTTTTTGGCTCAGCTGATGTCACTGGACTTTATTTCATTACAGTATTTCCTCAGCAGATGTCACAGTGCTTTATTTCATTATAATTTTGGGCTCAGCTGAAGTCACTGTGATTTATTTCATTACAGTTTTTGGCTCAGCTGATGTCACTGTGCTTTATTTCATTATAGTTTGTGGCTCAGCTGATGTCACTCGGCTTTATTTCATTACAGTTTTTGGCTCAACTGATGTCCCTGGGCTGTTTTTCACTATAGTTCTTGGCTCAGCTGATGTCACTGTGCTTTATTTCACTATAGAGTTTGGCTCAGCTGATGTCACTGTGCTTTATTTCACTAGAGTGTTCGGCTCAGCTGATGTCACTGTGCTTTATTTCAATGCAGTTTTTCCTCAGCTGATGTCACAGTGCTTTATTTCATTACAGTTTTGGCTCAGCTGATGTCATTGTGCTTTATTTCATTACAGTTTTTGGCTCAGCTGATGTCATTGTGCTTTATTTCATTATTGTTTTTGACTCAACTGATTTCACTGGTTTTATTTCATTACAGTTTTTGGCTCAGCTGATGTCACTGGGCTTTATTTCATTACAGTTTTTGGCTCAGCTAATGTCACTGTGCTTCATTTCATCATAGTTCTTGGCTCAGCTGATGTCACTGGGCTTTATTTCACTATAGATTTTGGCTCAGCTTATGTCATTGTGCATTATTTCACTATAGTTTTTGGGTCAGCTGATGTCACTGGGGTTTATTTCATTACATATTTTCCACAGCTGATGTCACTGTGCTTCATTTCAATACACTTTTTGGCAGAGCTGATGTCACTGGGCTTTATTTCATTATAGTTCTTGGCTCAGCTGATGTCACTGGGCTTTAATTCAGTATAGATTTTGGCTCAGCTGATCTCACTGTGCATTATTTCTCTATAGTTTTTGGCTCAGCTGATGTCACTGTGCTTTATTTCACAATAGTTTATGGCTCAGCTGATGTCACCGGGCTTTATTTTAATACAGTTTTTTGCTCACCTGATGTCACTGGTCTATATTTCATTACAGTTTTTAGTTCAGCTGATGTCACAGGGCTTAATTTCACTGTAGACTTTGGCTTAGCTGATGTCACTGTGCTTTATTTCATTATAGATTTCGGTCTTAGCTGATGTCACTTTGCTTTAGTTCACTACAGTTTTGAGCTCTGCTTATGTCTCTGTGCTTTATTTCAATGCAGTTTGTCCTCAGCAGATGTCACTGTACTTTATTTCATTACAGTTTGTGGCTCAGCTGATGTCATTGTGCTTTATTTCATTATTGTTTTTGACTCAGCTGATTTCACTGGGCTTTATTTCATTACAGTTTTTGGCTCTGCTGACGTCACTGGGCTTTATTTCATTACAGTTTTTGGCTCAGCTAATGTCACTGTGCTTTATTTCATTATAGTTCTTGCGCTCAGCTGATGTCACTAGGCTTTATTTCACTTTAGATTTTGGTTCAGCTGATGTCATTGTGCATTTTTCACTATAGTTTTTGGCTCAGCTGATGTCACTGGGCATTATTTCATTACAGTTTTTGGCTCAGCTGATGTCACTGGGCTTTATTTCACTTTAGTTTTTTACTCATCTGATGTCACTGGCTTTATTTCATTACACTTTTTCCTCAGCTGATGTCACTGTGCTTTATTTCAATACAGTTTTTGGCTCAGCTGATGTCATTGTACTTTATTTCATTATTGTTCTTGACTGAGCTGATGACACTGGTCTTTATTTCACTATAGATTTTGACTGAGCTGATGTCACTGGGCTTTATTTCACTATAGTTTTCTCTCAGCTGATGTCACCGGGCTTTATTTCATTACAGTTTTCCTCTGATGATGTCACTCTGCTTTATTTCAATGCAGTTTTGGCTCAGCTGATGTCACTGTGCTTTATTTCATTATAGTTTTTGGCACAGCTGATGTCACTGTGTATTATTTCATTATAGATTTTGCCTCAGGTGATGTCACTGTACACTATTTCCTTTCAGTTTTATGGCTCAGCTGATGTCACTGTGCTTTATTTTAGTATAGATCTTGGCTCAGCTGTTGTCACTGGCCTTTATTTCACTATAGATTCTGGCACAGCTGATGTCACTCGGATTTATTTCATTATAGTTTTTGGCTCAGCTGATGTCACTGTGCTTTTCTTCGCTATAGTTTTTCCTCAGCTGATGTCACTGGTCTTTATTTCATTACAGTTTTTCGCTCAGCTGATGTCACTGTGCTTTATTTCATTATAGTTTTTGGCTCAGCTTATGTCACTGGGCTTTATTTCATTACAGTTTTTGGCTCAGCAGATGTCACCGTGCTTTATTACAGTATAGTTTTTGGCTCAGTTGATGTCACTGGGCTTTATTTCATTACAGTTTTTGGCTCAACTGATGTCACTGGGCTTTATTTCATTAGAGTTTTTGGCTTAGCTGATGTCTCTGTGCATTATTTCACTATAGTTCTTGGTTCAGCAGATGTCACTGTGATTTATTTCACTATAGTGTTTGGCTCTGCTGATGTCACTGTGCTTTATTTCACTATAGTTATTGGATCAGTAGATGTCACTGGGCTGTATTTCACTACATTTTTGTCTCAGCTGATGTCACTGGGCTTTATTTCATTACAGTTTTATAGCTCAGCTGATGTCTTTGTCCTTTATTTCATTATAGTTTTTGTCTCATCTAATTTCACTGGGCTTTATTTCATTGCAGTTTTTGGCTCAGCTGATGTCACTGGGCTTTATTTCATTACAGTTTTTGGCTCAGCTGATGTCACTGTACTTTATTTCACTATTGTTTTTGGCTCTGTTGATTTCACTGTGATTTATTTCATTACAGTTTTTGGCTCAGCTGATGTCACTGGGCTTTATTTCATTACGGTTTTTGGCTCAGCTGATGTCACTGGGCTTTATTTCATTATAGTTTTTGGCTCAGCTGGTGTCACTGGGCTTTATTTCATTACAGTTTTTCGCTCAGCAGATGTCACTGTGCTTTATTACAGTATAGTTTTTGGCTCAGTTGATGTCACTGGGCTTTATTTCATTACAGTTTTTGGCTCAACTGATGTCACTGGGCTTTATTTCATTAGAGTTTTTGGCTTAGCTGATGTCTCTGTGCATTATTTCACTATAGTTCTTGGTTCAGCAGATGTCACTGTGATTTATTTCACTAGTGTTTGGCTCTGATGTCACTGTGCTTTATTTCACTATAGTTTTTGGACCAGTTGATGTCACTGGGCTGTATTTCACTACATTTTTTGTCTCAGCTGATGTCACTGGGCTTTATTTCATTACAGTTTTATAGCTCAGCTGATGTCATTGTCCTTTATTTCATTATAGTTTTTGTCTCAGCTAATTTCACTGGGCTTTATTTCATTACAGTTTTTGGCTCAGCTGATGTCACTGTACTTTATTTCACTATTGCCCAGTGACATCAGCTGAACCAAAAACTATAGGGAAACAAAGCACAGTGACATCAGCTGAGCCAAAAATTATAGTGAAATAATGGACAGTGAGATCAGCTGTGCCAAAACCTTTAGTTAATTAAAGCCCAGTGACATCAGCTGAGCTAAGAACTATAATGAAATAAAGCCCAGTGACATCAGCTGAGTCAAAAACCATAATGAAATAAAGCCCAGTGAGATCAGCTGAGCCAAAAACTGTAATGCAATAAAGCACAGTGAAATCAACAGAGCCAAAAACAATAATGAAATAAAGTACAGTGACATCTGCTGAGCCAAAAACTTTAATGAAATAAAGCCCAGTGATATCAGCTGAGCCAAAAACTGCAATGAAATAAAGCCCAGTGAAATCAGCTGAGTCAAAAACTGTAATGAAATAAAGGACAATGGCATCAGCTGAGCTATAAAACTGTAATGAAATAAAGCCAAGTGACATCAGCTGAGACAAAAACTGTAGTGAAATACAGCCCAGTGACATCCGCTGAGCCAAAAACTACAGTGAAATATAGCACGGTGACATAAGCTGAGCCAAACTCTATAGTGAAATAAAGCACAGTGACATCTGCTGAACCAAGAGCTATAGTGAAATAAAGCACAGTGACATCAGCTGAGCCAAAAACTATGGTTACATAAAGCCCAGTGACAATAGCTGAGCAAAAAACAACAGTGAAATAAAGGACAGTGACATCAGCAGAGCCAAAAACTGTAATGAAATAAAGCCCAGTGACATCAGCTGAGCCAAAAACTATAATGAAATCTGACACAGTGACATCGGCAGATCCAAAAACGTTGAAGAAATAATGCAGTATAGACATCAGCTGAGCTAAAACTGTAATGAAAGTAAGCACAGTGACATCAACTGAGGCAAAACTATAGTAAGTAAAGTTTCAGTGTCATCAGCTGAGCCAAAAACTGTAATGAAGTAAAGCACAGTGACATCAGCTGAGGAAAACTATGGTGAAAACAGCCCAGTGACATCAGCTGAGCCAAAAACTATAGTGAAATAAAGCACAGTGACATCAGCTGAGCCAAACACTATAGTGAAATAAAGTACAGTGACATCTGCTGAACCAAGAACTATAGTGAAATAAAGCACAGAGACATCAGCTAAGCCAAAAACTCTAATGAAATAAAGCCCAGTGACATCAGTTGAGCCAAAAACTGTAATGAAATAAAGTCCAGTGACATCAACTGAGCCAAAAACTATAATGAAATAAAGCACTGTGACATCAGCTGAGTGAAAAACTGTAATGAAATAAAGCCCAGTGACACCAGCTGAGCCAAAAGCTATAATGAAATAAAGCACTGTGACATCAGCTGAGTGAAAAACTGTAATGAAATAAAGACCAGTGACATAAGCTGAGGAAAAACTATAGAGAAGAAAAGCACAGTGACATCAGCTGAGCCAAAAACTATAATGAAATAAATCCAAGTGACATCAGCTGTGCCAGAATCTATAGTGAAATAAAGGCCAGTGACATCAGCTGAGCCAAGATCTATACTAAAATAAAGCACAGTGACATCAGCTGAGCCAAAAACGGTAATGAAATAAAGCCCAGTAACATCACCTGAGCCATAAAACTGAAATGAAATAATGCACAGTGACATCACCTGAGGCAAAATCTATAATGAAATAATGCACAGTGACATCAGCTGTGCTAAAACTGTAATGAAATAAAGACAGGATATCAGCTGAGCCACAACTGCATTGAAATAAAGCAGAGGACATCATCAGAGGAAAACTGTCATGAAATAAAGCCCGTGATGCAGCTGAGAGAAAACTGTAGTGAAATAAAGCACAGTGACATCAGCTCAGTCAAAATCTATAGTGAAATAAAGACCAGTGTCATCAGCTGAGTCAAGAACTATAATGAAATAAAGTACAATGACATCAGCTGAGCCAAAAACTGTATTGAAATAAAGCCCAGTGACATCAGCTGAGCCAAAAACTATAATGAAATCTGACACAGTGACATCGGCAGATCCAAAAACGGTGAAGAAATAATGCACATAGACATCAGCTGAGCCAAAAACTGTAATGAAATAAGGCACAGTGACATCAACTGAGGCAAAAACTATAGTGAAGTAAAGCCCAGTGTCATCAGCTGAGCCAAAAACTGTAATGAAGTAAAGCACAGTGACATCAGCTGAGGAAAAACTATGGGAAAAACAGCCCAGTGACATCAGCTGAGCCAAAAACTATAGTGAAATAAAGCACAGTGACATCAGCTGAGCCAAACACTATAGTGAAATAAAGCACAGTGACATCTGCTGAACCAAGAACTATAGTGAAATAAAGCACAGAGACATCAGCTAAGCCAAACTCTAATGAAATAAAGCCCAGTGACATCAGTTGAGCCAAAAACTGTAATGAAATAAAGTCTAGTGACATCAACTGAGCCAAAAACTATAATGAAATAAAGCACTGTGACATCAGCTGAGTGAGAAACTGTAATGAAATAAAGCCCAGTGACACCAGCTGAGCCAAAAGCTATAATGAAATAAAGCACTGTGACATCAGCTGAGTGAAAAACTGTAATGAAATAAAGACCAGTGACATAAGCTGAGGAAAAACTATAGAGAAGAAAAGCACAGTGTCATCAGCTGAGCCAAAAACTATAATGAAATAAATCTATGACATGAGCTGTGCCAGAATCTATAGTGAAATAAAGGTCAGTGACATCAGCTGAGCCAAGATCTATACTAAAATAAAGCACAGTGACATCAGCTGAGCCAAAAACGGTAATGAAATAAAGCCCAGTAACATCACCTGAGCCATAAAACTGTAATGAAATAATGCACAGTGACATCACCTGAGGCAAAATCTATACGAAATAATGCACATTGACATCAGCTGTGCCAAAACCTATATGAAATAGGAGCTAGTGACATCAGCTGAGCCACAACTGCATTGAACAAAGCAGAGTGACATCATCAGAGGAAAACTGTAATGAAATAAAGCCCGTGATGTCAGGTGCTGAGAAAACTGTAGTGAAATAAAGCACAGTGACATCAGCTCAGTCAAAATCTATAGTGTGAATAAAGACCAGTGTCATCATTGAGTCAAGAACTATAATGAAATACAGTGATGATATCAGCTGAGCCAAAACTGTATTGAAATTAAAGCAC
Source organism: Neoceratodus forsteri (assembly GCA_016271365.2). NCBI lineage: Eukaryota > Metazoa > Chordata > Ceratodontiformes > Ceratodontidae > Neoceratodus > Neoceratodus forsteri. Next base: position 89,834,179 of record CM028133.1, on the reverse strand, counting down.
AGTGACATCAGCTGAGGAAAAGTGTACCAGTCAAAGCCAGTGACATCAGATGTGTAAAAACTAAAGTGAAATAAAGCCCAGTGGACATCAAATGAGACAAAACTAATGAAATAATGCCCAGTGACATCAGCTGAGGCAAAGTATAATGAACAAAGCAGAGGACATCAGCGGAAGCAAAACTATAGGAACTAAAGCCCAGTGATATCAGCTGAGCCAAAACTATGGTGAAAATAGACCAGTGACATCAGGCTGAGCCAAAACTATATGGAAATAGTGCCAGTGACATCAGATGAGTGAAAACTGTAATGAAGAAAGCCCAGTGATATCAGCTGAGGAAAAACTATAGTGCAAAAAGCACAGGACATCAGCAGAGACAAAACTGTAATGAAATAAAGCTTCTGTGACATCAGCTGAGCTGATAACTGTAATGAACAAAGGCTAGTGACATCAGCTGAGCCAAAACTGTATTGAAATAAAGCCTTGGGACACCAGCTGAGCCAAAAACTATAATGAAATAAAGCACTGTGACATCAGCTGAGTGAAAAACTGTAATGAAATAAAGACCAGTGACATCAGCTGAGGAAAAACTATAGTGAAGAAAAGCACAGTGACATCAGCTGAGCCAAAAACTATAATGAAATAAACTGATGATATGAGTTGTGCCAGAATCTATAGTGAAATAAAGGCCAGTGACATCAGCTGAGCCAAGATCTATACTAAAATAAAGCTCAGTGACATCAGCTGAGCCAAAAACCGTAATGAAATAAAGCCCAGTAACATCACCTGAGCCATAAAACTGAAATGAAATAATGCACAGTGACATCACCTGAGGCAAAAATCTATAATGAATAATGCACAGGACATCAGCTGTGCCAAAATCTATAATGAATAAAGCATAGTGACATAGCTGAGCCACAACCGTATTTGAAATAAAACAGAGTGACATCATCAGAGTGAAACCAATGAATGCCCGGTGACATCAGCTGAGAGAAAACTGTAGTGAAATAAAGCACAGTGACATCAGCTTAGTCAAAATCTATAGTGAAATAAAGACCAGTGTCATCAGCTGAGTCAAGAACTATAATGAAATAAAGTACAATGACATCAGCTGAGCCAAAACTGTATTGAAATAAAGCACAGTGACATCAGGTGAGGAAAAAGTGTAATGAAATAAAGCAGAGTGACATCAGTGGAGGCAAAAACTATAGTGAAATAAAGCCCAGTGATATCAGCTGAGCCAAAAACTATGGTGAAAAACAGCCCAGTGACATCAGCTGAGCCAAACTATAGTGAAATAAAGCACAGTGACATCAGTATGAGCGAAAACTGTAATGAAATAAAGCCGAGTGACATCAGCTGAGGAAAAACTATAGTGAAAAAGCACGCGTGATCAGCTGTTTCAAAAACTGTAATGAAATAAAGCCCTGTGACATCAGCAGAGCTATTAACTGTAATAGTGAACAGCGCCAGTGACATCAGTTGAGTGGAAAACTGTATTAAATAAATCACAATGACATCAGCTAAGGCAAAACTGTAATGAACAAACCCAGTGACATCAGCTGAGCAAAACTATAGGGTAAAGCACGTGTCATCAGCTGAGCCAAAAACTAAAAATGAAATAAAGTATTAGTGACATCAGCTAAGTCAAAGTTACAGTGAAATATATCCCTGTCACATCAACTCAGCTAAAACAGTAATGAAATTAAAGGAGCGAGATCAGCTGAGCTAAAACTGTTTTAAAATCCCAGTGCCATCAGCTAACCTAAAACTATAGGTAAGCAAAGTACAGTGACATCAGCTGAGCCAAAATTATAGTGAAATAATGCACAGTGAGATCAGCTGGCCAAAATCTTTATTAGTTAATTAGCCCAGTGGCATCAGCTGAGCAAAGAACTAGTAATGAAATAAAAGCACAGTGACATCAGCTGAGTCAAAACTTGTAATGAAAGTAAGCCCAGGAGATAAGGTGAGCCAAAACTGTAATGAAATAAAGCACAGTGAAATCAACAGAGCCAAAACAATAATGAAATAAAGTACAGGACATCTGGTTGAGCCAAAAACTTAAATGAAATAAAGCTCCAGTGATATCAGGTGATCCAAACTGCAACTGAAGTAAAGTCCAGTGAAATCAGCTGAGTCAAAAACTAATGCAATAAAGGACAATGGACATCAGCTGAGCTAAAACTGTAATGAATAAAGCCATGACATCAGTTGGACAAATCTAGTGAAATACAGCCCAGTGACATCAGCTGAGCCAAAAACTACAGTGAAATAAAGCACGGTGACATAAGCTGAGCCAAACTCTATAGTGAAATAAAGCACAGTGACATCTGCTGAACTAAGAACTATAGTGAAATAAAGCCCATGACATCAGTGGAGGCAAACACTATAGTGAAATAAAGCCCAGTGACATCAGCTGAGCCCAAAATTATAATGAAATAAAGCACTGTGACATCTGCTGAGGAAAAACTGTAATGAAATAAAGCCCAGTGACATCAGCTGAGCCAAAAACTATGGTTACATAAAGCCCAGTGACATTAGCTGAGCCAAACACTACAGTGAAATAAAGGACAGTGACATCAGCAGAGTCAAAAACTGTAATGAAATGAAGCCCAGTGACATCAGCCGAGGCAAACACTATAGAGAAGTAAAGCCCAGTGTCATCAGCTGAGCCAAAAACTGTAATGAAGTAAAGCACAGTGACATCAGCTGAGGAAAAACTATGGAGAAAAACAGCCCAGTGACATCAGCTGAGCCAAAACTATAGTGAAACAAAGCACAGGACATCAGGCTTATCAAACACTATAGTGAAATAAAGTACAGTGACATCTGCTGAACCAAGAACTATAGTGAAATAAAGCACAGAGACATCAGCTAAGCCAAAATCTCTAATGAAATAAAGCCCAGTGACATCAGTTGAGCCAAAAACTGTAATGAAATAAAGTCTAGTGACATCAACTGAGCCAAAAACTATAATGAAATAAAGCACTGTGACATCAGCTGAGTGAAAAACTGTAATGAAATAAAGCCCAGTGACACCAGCTGAGCCAAAAGTTATAATGAAATAAAGCACTGTGACATCAGCTGAGGAAAACTGTGGCTGAAATAAAGACTCATGTGATATAAGCTGAGGAAAAACTATGAGAAGAAAAAGCACAGTGTCATCAGCTGAGCCAAAACTATAATGAAATAAAGCCAAGTGACATCAGCTGTGCCAGAATCTATAGTGAAATAAAGGTCAGTGACATCAGCTGAGCCAAGATCTATACTAAAATAAAGCACAGTGACATCAGCTGAGCCAAAAACGGTAATGAAATAAAGCTCAGTAACATCACCTGAGCTATAAAACTGAAATGAAATAATGCACAGTGACATCACCTGAGGCAAAATCTATAATGAAATAATGCACAGTGACATCAGCTGTGCCAAAAACTATAATGAAATAAAGCACAGTGACATCAGCTGAGCATACAACTGTATTGAAATGGTGCTAGAGTGACATCATCAGAGGAAAACTGTATGAACAAAGCCCGGTGATGTCAGCTGAGAGAAAACTGTAGTGAGCTGTAGCACATTTGCTGACATCAGCTCAGTCAAAATCTATAGTGAATAAAGACCAGTGTCATCAGCTGAGTCAAGAACTATAATGAAATAGCATATTGACATCAGCTGAGCTAAAAAACTGTATTGAAATAAAGCAGTACATCAGTTGAGGAAAAGTGTAACAAATAAAGCCAGTGACATCAGATGAGTAAAAACTAAAGTGAAACTAAAGCCCCACGTGACATCAGCTGAGACAAAACTGTAATGAAATAATGCCCAGTGACATCAGCTGGAGCAAAAAGCATAAATGAACTAAAGCAGAGGACATCAGTGGAGGCAAAACTATAGTGAATAAAGCCTGGTGATATCAGCTGAGCCAAAAACCTATGGTGAAATAGACCAGTGACATCAGCTAGCCAAAACTGTAGTGAAATAAAGCACAGTGACACTCAGATGAGCGGAAAACTGTAATGAAGAAAAGCCCAGTGATATCAGCCAGGAAAACTATAGTGCAAAAAGACAGCGACATCAGCTGAGCCAAAAACTGTAATGGAAATAAAGCCCTGTGGACATCAGCTGAGCTGATAACTGAAATGAAATAAAGGCCAGTGACATCAGCTGAGCCAAAACTGTATTGAAATAAAGCTCAGTGACACCAGCTGAGTTTCAAAATTATAATGAAATAAAAGCATCAGTGACATCAGCTGAGTGGAAAAACTGTAATGAACTAAAGACCAGTGACATAAGCTGAGGAAAACTATAGAAAAGAAAAGACAGTGTCATCAGCTGAGCCAAAACTATAATGAAATAAAGCAGAATGACATCAGCTGTGCCAAAATCTATAGTGAAATCAAGGGCAGTGACATCAGCTGAGCCAAGATCTATACTAAAATAAAGCACAGTGACATCAGCTGAGCCAAAAACGGTAATGAAATAAAGCCCAGTAACATCACCTGAGCCATAAAACTGAAATGAAATAATGCACAGTGACATCACCTGAGGCAAAATCTATAATGAAATAATGCACAGTGACACTCAGCTGTGCCAAAACTATAATGAAATAAAGCATATGATCAGCTTGAGCCACAACTGCATTGAAATAAAGCAGAGTGACATCATCAGATGAAACTGTAATGAAATAAAGCCCTGATGATAGTCAAGTAGAAAACGCTGAAGGAAATGTGCTAACAGTGATATCAGCTCAGTCAAAATCTATAGTGAATGAAGACCACAGGTCATCAGTTGAGTCAAGAACTATAATGAAATAAAGTACAATGACATCAGCTGAGCCAAAACTGTATTGAAATAAAGCACAGTGACATCAGCTGAAGAAAAAGTGTAATGAAATAAAGCCAGTGACATCAGATGAGTAAAAAACTAAAGTGAAATAAAGCCCAGTGACATCAGCTGAGCCAAAAACTGTAATGAAATAATGCCCAGTGACATCAGCTGAGCCAAAAAGTATAATGAAATAAAGCAGAGTGACATCAGCGGAGGCAAAAACTATAGTGAAATAAAGCCCAGTGATATCAGCTGAGCCAAAAACTATGGTGAAAAACAGCCCAGTGACATCAGCTGAGCCAAAAACTATAGTGAAATAAAGCACAGTGACATGAGCTGTGCGAAATCTATAGCAGAAATAAAGCCAGTGACATCAGCTGAGCCAAGATCTATACTAAAATAAAGCACAGTGACATCAGCTGAGCCAAAAACTGTAATGAAATAAAGCCCAGTAACATCACCTGAGCCATAAACTGTAATGAAATAATGCCCAGTGACATCACCTGAGGCAAAATCTATAATGAAATAATGCACAGTGACATCAGCTGAGCGAAAAACTATAATGAAATAAAGCACTGTGACATCAGCTGAGTGAAAAACTGTAATGAAATAAAGACCAGTGACATCAGCTGAGGAAAAACTATAGAGAAGAAAAGCACAGTGACATCAGCTGAGCCAAAAACTATAATGAAATAAATCCGAGTGACATCAGCTGTGCCAGAATCTATAGTGAAATAAAGGCCAGTGACATCAGCTGAGCCAAGATCTATACTAAAATAAAGCACAGTGACATCAGCTGAGCCAAAAACGGTAATGAAATAAAGCCCAGTAACATCACCTGAGCCATAAAACTGAAATGAAATAATGCACAGTGACATCACCTGAGGCAAAATCTATAATGAAATAATGCACAGTGACATCAGCTGTGCCAAAAACTATAATGAAATAAAGCACAGTGACATCAGCTGAGCCACAACTGCATTGAAATAAAGCAGAGTGACATCATCAGAGGAAAACTGTAATGAAATAAAGCCCGGTGACGTCAGCTGAGAGAAAACTATAGTGAAATAAAGCACAGTGACATCAGCTCAGTCAAAATCTATAGTGAAATAAAGACCAGTGTCATCAGCTGAGTCAAGAACTATAATGAAATAAAGTACAATGACATCAGCTGAGCCAAAAACTGTATTGAAATAAAGCACAGTGACATCAGCTGAGGAAAAAGTGTAATGAAATAAAGCCAGTGACATCAGATGAGTAAAAAACTAAAGTGAAATAAAGCCCAGTGACATCAGCTGAGCCAAAAACTGTAATGAAATAATGCCCAGTGACATCAGCTGAGCGAAAAAGTATAATGAAATAAAGCAGAGTGACATCAGCGGAGGCAAAAACTATAGTGAAATAAAGCCCAGTGATATCAGCTGAGCCAAAAACTATGGTGAAAAACAGCCCAGTGACATCAGCTGAGCCAAAAACTATAGTGAAATAAAGCACAGTGACATCAGATGAGCGAAAAACTGTAATGAAGAAAAGCCCAGTGATATCAGCTGAGGAAAAACTATAGTGAAAAAGCACAGTGACATCAGCTGAGACAAAAACTGTAATGAAATAAAGCCCTGTGACATCAGCTGAGCTGATAACTGTAATGAAATAAAGGCCAGTGACATCAGCTGAGCCAAAAACTGTATTGAAATAAAGCCCAGTGACACCAGCTGAGCCAAAAACTATAATGAAATAAAGCACTGTGACATCAGCTGAGTGAAAAACTGTAATGAAATAAAGACCAGTGACATAAGCTGAGGAAAAACTATAGAGAAGAAAAGCACAGTGTCATCAGCTGAGCCAAAAACTATAATGAAATAAATCCGAGTGACATGAGCTGTGCCAGAATCTATAGTGAAATAAAGGCCAGTGACATCAGCTGAGCCAAGATCTATACTAAAATAAAGCACAGTGACATCAGCTGAGCCAAAAACGGTAATGAAATAAAGCCCAGTAACATCACCTGAGCCATAAAACTGAAATGAAATAATGCACAGTGACATCACCTGAGGCAAAATCTATAATGAAATAATGCACAGTGACATCAGCTGTGCCAAAAACTATAATGAAATAAAGCACAGTGACATCAGCTGAGCCACAACTGCATTGAAATAAAGCAGAGTGACATCATCAGAGGAAAACTGTAATGAAATAAAGCCCAGTGACGTCAGCTGAGAGAAAAACTGTAGTGAAATAAAGCACAGTGACATCAGCTTAGTCAAAATCTACAGTGCAATAAAGACCAGTGCCATCAGCTGAGTCAAGAACTATAATGAAATAAAGTATAATGACATCAGCTGAGCCAAAAACTGTTATTGAAATAAAGCACAGTGACATCAGGTGAGGAAAAAGTGTAATGAAATAAAGCAGAGTGACATCAGCGGAGGCAAAAACTATAGTGAAATAAAGCCCAGTGATATCAGCTGAGCCAAAAACTATGGTGAAAAACAGTCCAGTGACATCAGCTGAGCCAAAAACTATAGTGAAATAAAGCACAGTGACATCAGATGAGCGAAAAACTGTAATGAAATAAAGCCCAGTGACATCATCTGAGGAAAAACTATAGTGAAAAAAAGCACAGTGACATCAGCTGAGCCAAAAACTGTAATGAAATAAAGCCCTGTGACATCAGCTGAGCTAATAACTGTAATGAAATAAAGGCCAGTGACATCAGCTGAGCCAAAAACTGTATTGAAATAAATCACAATGACATCAGCTAAGGAAAAACTGTAATGAAATAAAACCCAGTGACATCAGCTGAGCAAAAAAAACTATAGGGAAGTAAAGCACAGTGACATCAGCTGAGCCAAAAACTAAAATGAAATAAAGCACAGTGACATCAGCTAAGTCAAAGTCTACAGTGAAATATATCCCTGTCACATCAACTCAGCTAAAAACTGTAATGAAATAAAGCCCAGTGACATCAGCTGAGCCAAAAACTGTTTTAAAATAAAGCCCAGTGACATCAGCTAAACCAAAAACTATAGGGTAAGAAAGCACAGTGACATCAGCTGAGCCAAAAATTATAGTGAAATAATGCACAGTGAGATCAGCTGTGCCAAAATCTTTAGTTAATTAAAGCCCAGTGGCATCAGCTGAGCAAAGAACTATAATGAAATAAAGCACAGTGACATCAGCTGAGTCAAAAACTGTAATGAAAGTAAGCCCAGTGAGATCAGCTGAGCCAAAAACTGTAATGAAATAAAGCACAGTGAAATCAACAGAGCCAAAAACAATAATGAAATAAAGTACAGTGACATCTGCTGAGCCAAAAACTTAAATGAAATAAAGCCCAGTGATATCAGCTGAGCCAAAAACTGCAATGAAGTAAAGCCCAGTGAAATCAGCTGAGTCAAAAACTAATGCAATAAAGGACAATGACATCAGCTGAGCTGTAAAACTGTAATGAAATAAAGCCAAGTGACATCAGCTGGGACAAAAACTGTAGTGAAATACAGCCCAGTGACATCAGCTGAGCCCAAAATTATAATGAAATAAAGCACTGTGCCATCTGCTGAGGAAAAACTGTACTGAAATAAAGCCCAGTGACATCAGCTGAGGCAAACACTATAGAGAAGTAAAGCCCAGTGTCATCAGCTGAGCCAAAAACTGTAATGAAGTAAAGCACAGTGACATCAGCTGAGGAAAAACTATGGTGAAAAACAGCCCAGTGACATCAGCTGAGCCAAAAACTACAGTGAAATAAAGCACAGTGACATCAGCTGAGCCAAACACTATAGTGAAATAAAGTACAGTGACATCTGCTGAGCCAAGAACTATAGTGAAATAAAGCACAGAGACATCAGCTAAGCCAAAAACTGTAATGAAATAAAGTCCAGTGACATCAACTGAGCCAAAAACTACACTGAAATGAAGCACAGTGACATCTTCTGAGCCAAAAACTGTAATGAAATTAAGACCAGTGACATCAGCTGAGGAAAAACTATGGTGAAAAACAGCCCAGTGACATCAGCTGAGCCAAAAACTACAGTGAAATTAAGCACAGTGACATCAGCTGAGCCAAACACTATACTAAAATAAAGTACAGCGACATCTGCTGAGCCAGGAACTATAGTGAAATAAAGCCCAGTGACATCAGTTGAGCCAAAAACTGTAATGAAATAAAGTCCAGTGACATCAACTGAGCCAAAAACTATACTGAAATGAAGCACAGTGACATCTGCTGAGCCAAAACTGTAATGAAATAAAGACCAGTGACATCAGCTGAGGAAAAACTATAGCGAAGAAAAGCACAGTGACATCAGCTGAGCCAAAAACTATAATGAAATAAATCCGAGTGACATCAGCTGTGCCAGAATCTATAGTGAAATAAAGGCCAGTGACATCAGCTGAGCCAAGATCTATACTAAAATAAAGCACAGTGACATCAGCTGAGCCAAAAACGGTAATGAAATAAAGCCCAGTAACATCACCTGAGCCATAAAACTGAAATGAAATAATGCACAGTGACATCACCTGAGGCAAAATCTATAATGAAATAATGCACAGTGACATCAGCTGTGCCAAAAACTATAATGAAATAAAGCACAGTGACATCAGCTGAGCCACAACTGCATTGAAATAAAGCAGAGTGACATCATCAGAGGAAAACTGTAATGAAATAAAGCCCGGTGACGTAAGCTGAGAGAAAACTATAGTGAAATAAAGCACAGTGACATCAGCTCAGTCAAACTCTATAGTGAAATAAAGACCAGTGTCATCAGCTGAGTCAAGAACTATAATGAAATAAAGTACAATGACATCAGCTGAGCCAAAAACTGTATTGAAATAAAGCACAGTGACATCAGCTGAGGAAAAAGTGTAATGAAATAAAGCCAGTGACATCAGATGAGTAAAAAACTAAAGTGAAATAAAGCCCTAGTAAAGTTGTCTGTCTACTTAATCTTAACAGTCACTGACTCTTGCTGAGATATAAGTTTTAAAATAATAAGAAAATGTATCTACTTTTAGTTATCTGCTTTCTCCTCTACAAGCAAGGCTAGCAAAGGAAAGTTGAAATTTGTCTCACCTGCTTCTATAGTGTCTAAACCACACCCCCTGGAAAGTTCTCTTTCCTCCTTCTGGTTTAGCAAAGTCAGCAGATACAGTACCCTTTCCTGCACAGAACACACACTGACTTTTTTCTTTTCTTCCTTTTTTTAACCCCAAATAAACCCCTTCTACTTCTAATTAAGTAATCTGTCTACTTAATCTTAACTGTCTCTGACTCCTGCAGATATGTAAATTTTAAATTAAGAATAAAATGTAGCTTCTTTTAATTAGCTGCTTTCTACTCTACAAGCAAGGCTAGCAACTGGAAGTTGTAATTTGACTCACCTGCTTTTATGGTGTCTAAACCACACCCCCAGATAAGCTCTCTTTCCTCCTACTGGTTTAACAAAGGCAGCTGATACAGTACCCTTCCCTACTCAGAACACACACTGACTTTCTTTCTTTTCTTTCTTTTTTAACCCTAAATGAGAACCCTTCAACTTCTAATAAAGTTATCTGTCTACTTAATCTTAACAGTCACTGACTCCTGCTGAGATGTAAGTTTTAAAGTAATAAGAAAATGTAGCCTCTTTTAGTTAGCTGCTTTCTGCTCTACAAGCAAGCCTAGCAACAGGAAGCTGTAATTTGACTCACCTGCTTTTATGGTGTCTAAACCACTCCCCCAGGTAAGCACTCTTTCCTCCTACTGGTCAGCAAAGTCAGCTGATACAGTACCCTTCCCTGCAAGGAACACACACTGACTTTCTTTCTTTTCTTTGTTTTTTAACCCTAAATAAGACCCCTTCTACTTCTAATAAAGTTGTCTGTCTACTTAATCTTAACAGTCACAGAGTCTGCTGAGATATAAGTTTTAAATTAATATGAAAATGCAGCTTCTTTTAGTTAGATGTTTTCTCCTCTACAAGGAAGGCTGGCAACAGGAAGTTGCAGTTTGACTCATCTGCTTTTATGGTGTCTAAACCACACACCCAGGTAAGCTATCTTTCCTCCTACTGGCTTAGCAAAGTCAGCCGATACAGTACCCTTCCCTGAACAGAACACACACTGACTTTCTTTCTTTCCTTTTTTAATCCTAAATTAGACCCTTTCTTCTTCTAATAAAGTTATCTGTCTACTTGATCTTAACAGTCACTGACTCCTGCTGAGATAGAAGTTTTAAATTAATAAGAAAATGTAGCTTCATTTCATGAGCTGCCTTCTGCTCTACAAGCAAAACCAGCAACAGGAAGTTGTAATTTGACTCACCTGCTTTTATGGTGTTTAAACCACACCCCCAGATAAGCTCTCTTTCCTCCTGATGGGTTAGCAAAGTCAGCGGATACAGCACCCTTCAGAGCACAGAACACACACTGACTTTCTTTCTTTTCTTAACCATAAATAAGGCCCCTTCTACTTCTAATAAAGTTATGTGTCTACTTAGTCTTAACTGTCACTGACTCCTGCTGACACATAGGTTTTAAATTAATTAGAAAATGTAGCTTCTTTTAGTTAGCTGCTTTCTGTTCTACAAGCAAGGCAAGCAAGAGGAAGCTGTAATTTGACTCACCTGCATTTACGGTGTCCAAACCACACCCCCAGGTAAGCTCTCTTTCCTCCTACTGGTTAAGCAAAGACAGCTGATACAGAACCCCTCCCTGCACAAAACACACACTGACTTTTTTCTTTTCTTTCTTTTTCTATCCCTAAATAAGACCTCCTCTACTTCTAATAAATTTATCAGTCTACTTAACCTTAAGAGTCACTGACTCCTGCTGAGATATAAGTTTTAAATTAATAAGAAAATGTAGCTTGTTTAAGTTAGCTGCTTTCTACTCTACAAGCAAGGCTAGCAACATGAAGTTGTAATTTGACTCACCTGCTTTCATGGTGTCTAAACCACACCCCCAGGTAAGCTCTCTTTCCTCCTACTGGTTTAGCAAAGTCAGCTGATACATAACCCCTCCTTGCACAGAACACACCCTGACCTTCATTCTTTTCTTTCAATTTTTAACCCGAAACAAGACCCTTCTACTTCTAATAAAGTTATCTGTCTACTTAATCTTAACAGTCTCCGACTCCTGCTGAGATATAAGTTTTAAATTAATAAGAAAAAGTAGCATCTTTTAGTTAGCTGTTTTCTGCTCTAGAAACAAGGCTAGCATCAGGAAGTTGTAATTTGACTCACCTGTTTTTATTATGTCTAAACCACACCCCCATGAAAGCTCTCTTTCCTCCTACTGGTTTAGCAAAGTCAGCTGAAACTGTACCTTTCCCTGCACAGAACACACACTGACTTGCTTTCTTTTCTTTCATTTTTAAACCCTAAATAAGACACCTTCAACTTCTAATAAAGTTATCTGTCAACTTAATCTCAACAGTCACTGACTCCTGCTGAGATATAAGTTTCAAATACATAAGAAAATGTAGCTTCGTCTAGTTAGCTGCTTTCTGCTCTGCAAGCAAGGCTAGCAACAGGAAGTTGAAATGTGACTCACCTGCTTCTATAAGTGTCTAAACCACACCCCCAGGTATGCTCTCTTTCCTCCTTTTGGTTTAGCAAAGTCAGCTGATACGTAGTAGCTTTCCTGCAGCGGAACACACTGACTTTCTTTCTTTTCTTTTTTTTAACCCTAAATAAGACCCCGTCTACTTCTAATAAAGTTATAAGTCTTCTTAATCAGCTGACTTTGCTAAACCAGTAGGAGGAATGAAAGCTTACCTGTGAGTGTTGTTCAGTCACCATAAAAGTTGGTGAGTCAAATTACAACTTCCTGTTGCTAGCCTTGCCTGTAGAGCAGAAAGCAGCTAACTAAAAGAAGCAACATTTTCTTATTAATTTAAAACTAATATCTCAGGAGGAGTCAGTGACTGTTAAGATTAAGTAGACAGATAACTTTATTAGAAGTAGAAGGGGTCTTATTTAGGCTAAAAAAGAAAGAAAAGAAAGAAAGACAGTGTGTGTTCTGTGCAGGGAAGGGTACTGTGTCAGCTGACTTTGCTAAACCAGTAGGTAGAAAGAGCTTAACTCTGGTGTGGTTTAGACACCATGAAAGCAGGTGAGTCAAATTACAACTTCCTGTTGCTAGCCTTGCCTGTAGAGCAGAAAGCAGCTAACTAAAAGAAGCAACATTTTCTTATTAATTTAAAACTAATATCTCAGGAGGAGTCAGTGACTGTTAAGATTAAGTAGACAGACAACTTTACTAGAAGCAGAAGGCGTCTTATTTAGGGTCGTTTAGCCAACCAGGGGTGAAATTTTTATTTTTGCAAAAAATGGGTTTCTGGTGATTTATCTAGCTGGGGTGAAAGATCTGTTTTTTACATTGATGCTACCTGATGAGATATATGTATTTTTACCAAAAATGGATTTCAGGTGATTTGTGGCATTTGGGTAAAAGGTAGGCAGTGGTCATTTAGGCCACCTGAAGTGATATTTTTAATTTTAACTGAAATTGGTTCCAGGTGATATTTAGAGTCATTATGAAAGGTCCGCAGTGGTTGTTCAAGCCAGCTGAGGTGAAATTTTTATTTTTGCAAAAAATGTGTTCCAGTTGTTATCTGGAGTTGGGGGGGGAAGGTTCATGGCAGCTGCTTAAGACACCTGAGGTGATATTTTTAGTTTTTCAAAAAGTGAGTTGTAAATGAGTAATGGAGCTGGTGTAAGAGGTTTGAGGTTGTTGTTTTGGCCCAATGAGGTGATATTTGTATTGCTAAAATGGGATCCCAGAAATTTATTTATCCAGAGTAAAAGATCTGCAGTGTTCATTTAGACCACTTAAGGTGGCCTAAATGACTACTGTGGACAATTGTACACAGACCTTTCACCTCAGGTTCATAAATAATCTGGAACCCATTTTTGGCACAGGTAAAAATGTCACCTAAAGCAGATGAAATCACTACTGCTTACTTTCTCCCCCAGCTCCATAAATGTAACCAATTTTTGGCAAAGATAAAAATATCATTTCAGGTCACCTAAATGACCACTGTGGACATTTGTACCCAGCTCCATAAATCACCTGGAGCCCATTTTTGGCAAAAAGAAAAACATCACATCTGGTGGCAAAAATGACCATGGTGAACCTTTTACCCAGGCTCCATTTATCACCTGGATCCCATTTTTGGCTAAAATAGAAATATCACCTCAGGTTGCCAAAATGACCACCATGGATCTTCAGCCTCAGATAGCATAAACGACCAGTGCAGACCATTTACATTGCCTCCACAAATTACCTGGAACCAATTTTTGGCAAAAAGAAATTGATCACCTAAACCTATCACCTAAATGGCCAATGCCGACCTTTAACCTCAGGAAGCATAAAACACCTCTGCAGACCTTTCACTTTGCCTCCATATGTCACCTGGAACCCATTGTTGGGAAAAATGGAAATGTCACCTCAGGTGGTCTTAACGACCACCACAAACCTTTCAACCCTCATTCCATAGATCACCTGGAACCAATTTTTGGTAAAAATTAAAAAGCCACCTCAGGTGGCCTAAAGGTGTACTGCAGATCCTTTACCCTGGCTCCATAAATCACCAGGAACCCATTTTTGGCAAAAGCAAAATATCACCTCAGGCGTCCTAAATTATTATTTTGGAATTTTACAGCAGTTTCATAAATCACCTGAAAACAGTTTTTGGCAAAAATAAAATTATCACCTCAGGTGGCCTAAACTACCACAGCTGACCTTTCACCCCACCTCTATAACTCATCTGGAAGCAATTTTTGGGAAAAATAAAAATGTCACCTCAGGTGGCCTAAACAACCACCACAGACCTTTCAGTATGGCTCCATAGATTACCTGGAACCCATTTTATGCAAAAATAAAAATCTCACCTCAGGGGGCATAAGTGATCACTGCGGAAATTCTCAGTTGTTCTATAAATCACCTGGAACCCATTTTTGACTAAAATAAATATATTATCTCAGATGGCATAAATGACCTCTGCAGATCATTTACCCCAGGTTCATAAATCACCTATAACCCATTTTTGGCAAAAATAAAAATATCACCTCAGGTGCCATAAATGACCACCATGGACCTTTCACCCCATCTCATACATCACCTGGAATACATTTTTGGCAAAACAAAAAATGGGCTGGACTTTCAAAGCCCCAGGAATGATGCAAGGGACTTGCGTCAAACAATAGTGGTGCAAGGGAGTCTATGTGACAAACATTGCGCCAAACATGATTTTCAAAGGAGCACTGCATCAAAGGCAGTACTCCCTGTGGCAAAGGTGGCTGCATCAGCCTTGCACCATACAAATAGCAGTGCCATGATACAAGTCATCTTGCAAAACAGAAATTTTGCAAGACTGCACCTGTGGGAATTTCAAAGCTGCAACACTGACACCAAACATGTCAAAGTACCGTCAACTGCTAGACATGCCAGAGTTGGTATAAGAGACACTAGACCATATAAAAATACCCAAAGCAGGTGTTCAGATGTGACTATGCCAATATTAAGGGCCAGAAAAAATGGCATAACCTTTGAAAGCCTTAATATGTTTCCACCAAACAAAAAGTGGTATGTCTGGCCACCAAAACTCTTTCAAGCAGACAATCTCAGAGCAACAGGCCTCACAATGGCCGTGCTGGGCCACATCCAAAATCCCAAAAGCTGCCTCCAAAAATGGATAATTTTGCATTTTTCAGTGTTTTCATATGAAAAGCCCATAAATCTGACCAAAACGCAATTGGCAGATCAAGAGAACTACCATGACTCAGCGTGCATACCAAATTTCAGGCAAATCCGTTAAATGGGTCCAAAGTTATTAACATGCAAAATTTTGAGTTTAACATAGAAGTGACCACTGAACCCTAACTATAGTGGCATGAACGTGCCACTATAATATATACTGGTGAAAGGTACATGGTGGTCATTTAGACCACCTGAGAAGAAATTTTTATTTTTGCAGAAATGGGTTCCATGTGATTTATGGAGTTGGAGTGAAAGGTCTGTGGTGGTCATTTATGCCACCTGAGGTGATATTTTTATTTTTGCAAAAAAAAGGGTCCCAGGTGATTAATGGAGCCTGTGTAAAAGGTCCAAAGTGGTCATTTAGGTCACTTGAGGAAATATGTTTAGTTTTTGCCAAAAATGTGTTGCAGGTGATTAATGGAGCTTTGTGAAAGTCAGCAATGCTCATTTAGGCTACCTGAGATTAGGGGACAGATTTTCCAAGGGCCCTTAGCTCCTCACATGCTACGTCAAACAACCAGCTTGATTCAGATCTTGTTGCACAAAATACTGTGTGCCATATTTTGCAAGAAAAGAGGTCTGTGTGACAAAGTCCCCCAAACTGATGCAACAGGTCCACTACATCAACTCAGTGGTGTAAGGGATGGGAATGATGCAAGCTGCACCAAAATAAATGGTGCAAGTTGAGTCAAAAATGGTACATGTTACATTAGAAAAATGACTCAAGGAATGAAAATGACACAAACCAAGTACAAAAGTGGTGCAAACTGAGTAAAATGGTGCAAACCACGCAAAAATTATGCAAGCTGAGTGAATCAAATGACTCCAAAGATGAGAATGATGCAAGCTAAGTAAGCAAAATGAGAGATGAAATGACCAATACATACCCCCCAAATGTTCTAAACTAGTGATGCAGGAAAATACCAGCCCTTAATATTGGCATAGTCATATATGACCACCTGCTTTGCATCTCTTTATATGGCCTGTGTCCCTTAGACCAATTCTGGCTGGTCTAGCATCTGATGGTACTTTGACATGTTTGGTGTCAGTGGTGCAGCTTTGAAATTCCCACTGGTGTGGTCTTGCAGCACTTCTATGGTGCAAGATGACTTGTGTCATGGCACTGCCATTTGTATGGTGCAAGGCTGACGCAGCCCCCTTTGACCCAGGAAGGACTGCCTTTGTTGCAGTGCTCCTTAGTAAATCATATCTGGTGCAATGTTTGACACTAGGCTATCTTGCACCACTATTGTTTGGCACAAGTCCCTTATGTCATTCTTGGGGCTTTTGAAAATAAAGATCTATATTTTTGGTTGTGCCAAAAATGGATTCCAGGTGATTTATGAAATGGGGTGAAAGGCTAATGGGGTCATTTATGGCACCTGAGGTGACATTTTTAATTTTGTCAAAAATGGGTTATAGGTGATTTATGAACCTGGGGCAATTAATCCGTGGAGGTCATTTACACTGCCTGAGATTATATATTTATTTTAGTCAAAAATAGGTTCCAGGTGATTTGCAGAACAAGGGTAAAAGTCCACGGTGATCATTTGTGCCCTGAGGTGATAGTTTTTGGCATTAAATTGGTTCCAGGTAAGCTATGGAGCCATGGTAAAAGGTCTGTGCTGGTCATTTAGGCCTCCTGAGGTGAAATTTTTATTTTTCCCCAAAATTGCTTCCAGATGATTTACAGAGGTGGGGTGAAAGGTCAGCTGTGGTAGTTTAGGCCACCTGAGGTGATAGTTTTATTTTAGCCAAAAATAGTTTTCTGGTGATTTACGAACCTGCTGTACAAGTCCAAAAAGAATGGAGCTTGGGTAAAAGGACTGTGGAAGTCATTTAGGCCAAATAAGGTGATATTTGTATTTTTGCCAAAAATTGGTTCCAGGTGATTTATAGATGTAGGATATAAGGAAGGCGGTGGTCATGTAAGCCACCTGAGGTGATATTTATATTTTTGAAAAAAACAGGGTTCAAGGAATTTGTGGAGTCATTATAAAAGATCAGTGATGGCTGTTTAGGACAACTGAGGTGAAAGTTTTATTTTTGCCAAAAATGGGTTCCAGATGATTTATGGAGCTGGGGTGAAAGTACCTTTCACCTCCAGAGGAAATATGTTGCCAGAAAATGTTTCCAGACGTTTGATGGAGCCCTGGAAAAAGGGCCATGGTGGTTATTTATGACACATGAGGTGATATTTTTATTTTTGTCAAAAATGGATGTAGGAGATTTATGTAGACTGGGAAAACCATCCACTGTGGTCCTTTAGGCCTCTTAAACTGATATTTTTATTTTTGCCAAAAATGGGTTCCAGATGATTTATAGAGCCAGGGTAAAACATCCACAGTGGTCCATTAGGGTACCAGAGGTAATATATTTATTTTTGCAGGTGCACCACAGAATATTCATTCCAGCTCCACAAATTTCATGACACCCATTTTTCTACAAAAATAAAAGTATTACGCAGGTGGCCTAAATGTCCACAGCTGACCATTTATCCTGGCTCCATGAACCAACAGGAACAGAGTTTTGGCAAAAATTAAAATATCACATCAGGTGGCCTAAATAGCCACCACAGTTGTTCACATTATCACCATTAATCACTGATAAAATACTTTTAGTTTGGGCCAAAATGTGTTGCAGGTGATTAATAGAGCTGGTGTGAAAGTCAAAATAAAAATAACTCCTCTGGTGGCCTAAACCACCACCACGGACATTTGACCCCAGCTCCATAAATCATCTGGAACCAATTTTTGACAAAAATAAAACTTTCACCTCAGGTGGCCTAAACAACCATCGCTGACCTTTTATAATGACTCCACAGATCACCTGGAACCCTGTTTTTTTCAGAAATATAAATATCACCTCAGGTCACCTAAATGGCCACTGTGGACATTTGTACCCAGCTCCATAAATCACCTAGAACCCATTCTTGGCAAAAGGAAAAACATCACATCAGGTGGCAAAAATGACCACCATGGACCTTTTACCTAGGCTCCATAAATCACCTGTAACCCATTTTTGACAAAAATAAAAATATGAACTCAGCTGGCCTAAATGTCAGGCATGGTGCTAACCCCCACTGTTCCCAAACCAATGATGCCACTGCCCTGTCCCATATCTGGCAGGGCGGGCTTTTCTTCTGCATCACCTGAGCCTTGGTCACTTGTCACAGTCAATATCAGCACCTGCTCTCTACTAAGATCCTCCAGTGTGGTCATTTAGGCCACCTGAGGAGATATCATTTTTCTTTTACCAAAAACAGGTTCCAGTTGGTTTCTGGCACTGGGGAAAAAGGTCCACAGTGAACTTTTAAGTCACAAGGTGACATTTTTACTTTTGCCAAAATGGGTTCCACATAATCTGTGGAGCTAGGTGAATGGTACAAGGTGGTTGTTTAGGCCTCCTGAGGTGTAATTATTATTTTTTCAAAAACTGGGCTCAAGGTGATCTATGGAAACCTTGTGAAAGGTCTGAGGAGTTTGTTTTGGGCATCTGATGTGTCATTTTTATTTTAACCAAAAATGGGTTCAGGTAATTTATGGATCTGGAGTAAAAGATCTGCAGTAGTCATTTAGATCACCAGAGGTAATGTTTTTATTTTTACTAAAAATTGGTTCCAGGTGATTTACAGAGCCAAGGTGAACATTCTGTGGTGATCATTTAGGCCACCTGGGGTGACATTTGTATACATTTTATTCCAGAAATTGGTTCCAGGCGATGTATGGCAAATGGATAAAAGGTCTGTGTTGGAAGTTTAGGCAACCAGTGGTGATATTTTCATTTCTGCCAAAAATGGTTCCAGGTGATCAATGGAGCCAGGGTGTATGGTATGCAGTGGTTATTTAGGCCATATGAGGTGATATTTTCATTTTTACCAAAAATGGGATCCAGGTTATGTATGGAGCAAGGGTAAAAGGTCATATATGCCACCTGAGGTGATGTTTTTATGTTTGGCCGTAAAGGGGTTTCAGATCATCTATGGAGCCAGATTCAATGTTTCTCAGTTGTAGTTTAGGCCAGCTGAGGTGATCTATTTATTTTTGACGAAAGTGCAATCCAGGTGATTCATGGGATTGAGGTACAAGTTTGCCACTGGCATTTACTCCACCTGAGGCTAAAGGTAGGTGTTGATCTATTTTTGCCAAAAATGGGCTCCAGGTAATTCATGGATCCAGAGTAAAGGATCTGCAGTGGTCATTTAGGCCAGGAGAGGTGATATTTTCATTTTTTCCAGAAATTGGCTCCAAGTGTTTTATAAAGCCAGGGTGAAAGGTCTGCAGAGGACCTTCAGGCAACCAGGAAAAATATTTTTATTTTTCTCCAAAAATGTGTTCCAGGTGATCTATGAAGCCAGATTCAAAGTTCCTCAGTGGTTGTCAGGCCATCTGTTGTGAAATTTGTATATTTGCTGAACATGGGCTGCAGGTGATTTATGAGGCTGAGATGAAAGGTCTGAGGTTGTCGTTTAAGCAACCGGAGGTGATATATTTATTTTTTGCCAAAAATGCATTTCAGGTTATTTATGGGATTGGCGTAAAAAGTAGCTGAGGTGAAATGTCCATTGTGGTCATTTAAGTCACCTGAGGTTATAGTTCTTATTTTTGCCAAAAATGGTTTCAATGTGATATTATGGAGAAACAGTCCACTGGAGTCATTTTGGCCATCAGAGGTGATATAATATCTTTACCAAAAAGAGGTTCCAGGTGATTTATGGCACTGGTGTAAAAGGACCACAGTGAATTTTTAAGACCCAAGGGGTGATATTTTAATTTTTTGCCAAAAATGGGTTTCAAGTAATCTGTGGAGCTAGGGTAAATGGTACAAGGTGGTCATTTGGCAACCTGAGGTGAAATTTGTATTGTTGCCAAAACTGTGTTCAAGATGATCTATATAAACATTGTAAAAGGTTTGAGGAGTTTGTTTTGGACACCTGATGTGACATTTTATTTTTACCAAAAATGGGTTCCAGGTAATTTAGAGATCTGGAGTGAAAGATCTGCAGTGGTCATTTAGGCCGCCAGAGGTAATGTTTTTATTTTTACTGAAAATTGGTTCCCGGTGATTTATGGAGTGGAGGTGAAAGATCTGCAGTAGTCATTTAGGCCACCTGGAGTGACATTTCTATTAATTTTTGCCAGAAATTGGTTCCAGGTAATTTATGGATCCATAGTAAAAGATCTGCAGTGGTCATTTAGGCCAGGAGAAGTAATATTATTATTTTTCCAGAAATTGGTTCCAGGTGATTTATGGAGTATGGGTGAAAGGTCAGAGGGATGATATTTTCATTTTTGCCAGAAATGGGGTTAAGGAGATTTATGGAACTGGGGTGAAAGGTCTGCAGTGGACTTTTATGCTACCTGATGTGATATATTTATTTTTGCCAAAAATTCATTTCAGGTAATTTATGTGATTGGGGAAAAAGATAGGCAGTGGTCATTAAGGTCACCTGAGGTTCAAGAAAGGTGGTAGTTATTTAGGCCACCTGAGGTGATATATTTATTTTTGGAAAAATTGGTTCCACTTGATCTATGGAGTCATTGTGAAAAGTCAATGATGGTTGTTTAAGCCACCTGAGGTGAAATTATTATTTTTGAAAAAAATGGATTCCAGGTGATGTCTGGAGCTGAGGGGAAATGTCCATGGTATGCCTTTATGCCTCCTGCGGTGAAATTTTTAGTTTTTTAGTTTCTTTGAAATTTGGTATGCACGCTGGGCATGGTATTTCTCTTGATCTGCCGATTGCATTTTGGTCGGATTTGTGGGCTTTTCATATGAAAACACTGAACAATGCAAAATTATCCATTTTTGGAGGCAGCTTTTGGGATTTTGGATGTGGCCCAGCACGGCCATTGTGAGGCCTGTTGCTCTGAGAGATTCTCTGCTTGAAAGAGCTTTGGTGGCCAGACATGCCACTTTTTGATTGGTGAAAACATATTAAGGCTTTCAATGGTTATGCCACTTTTACCGGCCCTTAATATTGGCATAGTCACATCTGAACACCTGCTTTGGGTCTCTTTATATGGTCTAGTGTCTCTTAGACCAACTCTGGCATGTCTAGCAGCTGAAGGTACTTTGACATGTTTGGTGTCAGTACTGCAGCTTTGAAATTCCCACAGGTGCTGTCTTGCAAAATTTCTGTTTTGCAAGATGACTTGTATCATGGCACTGCTATTTGTATGGTGCAAGGCTGATGCAGCCACCTTTGCCACAGGGAGTACTGTCTTTGATGCAGTGCTCCTTTGAAAATCATGTTTGGCACAATGTTTGTCACATAGACTCCCTTGCACCACTATTGTTTGGCACAAGTCCCTTGCATCATTCCTGGGGCTTTGAAAGTCCAGCCCCATTTTTTTGTTTTTGCCAAAAATGGATTCCAGGTGATGTATGATATGGGGTGAAAGGTCCATGGTGGTCATTTATGGCACCTGAGGTGACATTTTTATTTTTGTCAAAAATGGGTTATAGGTGATTTATGAACCAAGGGTAAATGATCTGCAGAGGTCATTTATGCCATCTGAGATAATTTATTTATTTTAGTCAAAAATGGGTTCCAGGTGATTTATAGAACAAGGGTGAATGTCCAGAGTGATCATTTATACATGTCATCTGGGCTTTATTTCACTATAGATTTTGGCTCTGCTGATGTCACTGTGCATTATTTCACTATATTTTTGGGGTCAGCTGATGTCACTGGGCTTTATTTCATTTTATTTTTTCCTCAGCTGATGTCACTGTGCTTCATTTCAATACAGTTTTTGGCTCAGCTGATGTCACTGGGCTTTATTTCATTATAGTTCTTGGCTCAGCTGATGTCACTGGGCTTTAATTCACTATAGATTTTTGCTCATCTGATCTCACTCTGCATTATTTCACTATAGTTTTTGGCTCAGCTGATGTCATGGGCTTTATTTCACTGTAGACTTTGGCTTAGCTGATGACACTGTGCTTTATTTCATTATAGTTTTTGGCTGAGCTGATGTCACTGTTCTTTATTTCACTACACTTTTGGGCTCAGCTGATGTCACTGTGCATTATTTCAATGCAGTTTTTCTTCAGCTGATGTCACTGTGCTTCATTTCAATACAGTTTTTGGCTCAGCTGATGTCACTGGGCTTTATTTCATTATAGTTTTTGGCTCAGCTGATGTCACTGTGCTTTATTTCCCAATAGTTTATGGGTCCGCTGATGTCACTGGGCTTTATTTCAATACAGTTTTTAGCTCAGCTGATGTCACTGGGCTTTATTTCATTACAGTTTTTAGCTCAGCTGATGTCACAGGCTTTATTTCACTGTAGACTTTGGCTTAGCTGATGTCACTGTGCTTTATTTCATTATAGTTTTTGGCTGAGCTGATGTCACTGTTCTTTATTTCACTACACTTTTGGGCTCAGCTGATGTCACTGTGCTTTGTTTCAATGCAGTTTTTCCTCAGCTGATGTCACTGTACTTTATTTCATTACAGTTTTTGGCTCAGCTGATGTCACTGATCTTTATTTCATTACAGTTTTTGGCTCAGCTAATGTTACTGTGCTTTATTTCATTATTGTTCTTGGCTCAGCTGATGTCACTAGGCTTTAATTCTCTATAGATTTTGGCTCAGCGGATGTCACTGTGCATTATTTCACTATAGTTTTTGGCTCAGCTGATGTCACTGTGATTTATTTCACTATAGTTTTTGGCTCAGCTGATGTCACTGTACTTTATTTCAATATGTTTTTGGCTCAGCTGATGTCACTGTGCTTTATTTCATTATAGTTCTTGGCTCAGCTGATGTCACTGGTCTTTATTTCACCATAGATTTTGACTGAGCTGAGGTCACTGTGCTTTATTTCACTATAGTTTTTGGCTCAGCTGATGTCATCGGGCTTTATTTCATTACAGTTTTCCTCAGCTGATGTCACTGTGCTTTATTTCAATACAGTTTTTGGCTCAGCTGATGTCACTGTGCTTTATTTCATTATAGTTTTTGGCAGAGCTGATGTCACTGTGCTTTATTTCATCATAGTTTTTGGCTCAGGTGATGTCAATGTGCATTATTTCATTACAGTTTTATGGCTCAGGTGATGTCACAGGGCTTTATTTCATTACCGTGTTTGGCTCAGCTGATGTCACTGTGCTTTATTTTAGTATAGTTCTTGGCTCAACAGATGTCACTCAGCTTTATTTCCCTATAGGTTTTGTCACAGCTGATGTCACTGGGCTTTATTTCATTACAATCTTTGGCTCAGCTAACGTCACAGTGCTTTTCATCACTATAGTTTTTCCTCAGCTCATGTCACTGGGCTTTGTTTCACTACAGTTTTTACTCAGCTGATGTCACAGTGCTTTGTTTCAGTATAGTTTTTTGCTCAGAAGGTGTCACTGGGCTGTATTTCACTACAGTTTTTGTCTCAGCTGATGTCACTGGGCTTTATTTCACTATAGAGTTTTGCTCAGCTGATGTCACTGTGCTTTAATTAACTATAGATTTTGTCTCAGCTGATCTCACTGTGCATTATTTCACTATAGTTTTTGGCTCAGCTGATGTTACTATGCTTTATTTCCCTATAGTTTTTGGCTCAGATGATGTCACTGGGCTTTATTTCATTACAGTTTTTCCTCAGCTGATGTCACTGTGCTTTATTTCAAAACAGTTTTTGGCTCAGCTGATGTCACTGGGCTTATTTCATTACAGTTTTAGCTCAGCTGATGTGACAGGGCTTTATTTCACTGTAGACTTTGGCTTAGCTGATGTCACTGTGCTTTATTTCATTTTAGTTTTTGGCTCAGCTGATGACACTGTGCTTTATTTCTTACAGTTTTTGGCTCAGCTGATGTCACTGTGCATTATTTCATTACAGTTCTTGGCTCAGCTGATGTCATCTGGGCTTTATTTCACTATAGATTTTGGCTCTGCTGATGTCACTGTGCATTATTTCACTATAGTTTTTGGGTCAGCTGATATGACTGGGCTTTATTTCATAACAGTTATTAGCTCAGCTGATGTCACAGTGCTTTGTTTCAGTATAGTTTTTTGCTCAGATCATGTCACTGGGCTGTATTTCACTACAGTTTTTGTCTCAGCTGATGTCACTGGGCTTTATTTCATTACAGTTTTTGGCTCAGCTGATGTCACAGAGCATTATTTCACTATTGAGTTTTGCTCAGCTGATGTCACTGTGCTTTAATTAACTATTGATTTTGTCTCAGCTGATCTCACTGTGCTTTATTTCACTATAGAGTTTCAGTCAGCTGATGTCACTGTGCTTAATTTCACTAGAGTTTTCGCTCAGCTGATGTCACTGTGCTTTATTTCATTACAGTTTTTGGCTCAGCTGATGTCACTGTGCTTTATTTCAATACAGTTTTTCCTCAGCTGATGTCACTGTGCTTTATTTCATTACAGTTTTTGGCTCAGCTGATGTCATTGTGCTTTATTTCATTATTGTTTTAGACTCAGCTGATGTCACTGGGCTTTATTTCATTACAGTTTTGGCTCAGCTGATGTCACTGGGCCTTATTTCATTTCATTTTTGGCTCAGCTGATGTCACTGTGCTTCATTTCAATACAGTTTTTGGCTCAGCTGATGTCACTGTGCTTTATTTCACTATAGTTCTTGGCTCAGCTGATGTCACTGGGCTTTAATTCACTATAGATTTTGTCTCAGCTGATCTCACTGTGCATTATTTCACTATAGTTTTTGGCTCAGCTGATGTCACTGTGCTTTATTTCCAATAGTTTTTGGCTCAGCTGATGTCACTGGGCTTTATTTCACTATAGTTTTTGCTCAGCTGATGTCACTGGGCTTTATTTCACTATAAGTTTTAGCTCAGCTGATGTCACTGGCTTTATTTCACTGTAGACTTTGGCTCAGCTGATGTCACTGTGCTTTATTTCATTATAGTTTTAGGCTCAGCTGATGTCACTGTGCTTTATTTCACTACACTTTTGGCTCAGCTGATGTCTCTGTGCTTTATTTCAATGTCCTTTTTCCTCAGCTGATGTCACTCTACTTTTTTTCATTACAGTTTTTGGCTCAGCTGATGTCATTGTGCTTTTTTATTATTGTTTTTGACTCAGCTGATTTCACTGGGCATTATTTCATTACAGTTTTTGGCTCAGCTGAAACACTGATCTTTATTTCATTACAGTTTTTGGCTCAGCTAATGTAACTGTGATTCATTTCATTATAGTTCTTGGCTCAGCTGATGTCACTAGGCTTTATTTCACTATAGATTTTGGCTCAGCGGATGTCACTGTGCATTATTTCACTACAGTTTTTGGCTCAGCTCATGTCACTGTGATTTATTTCACTATAGTTTTTGGCTCAGCTGATGTCACTGTGCTTTATTTCAATACATTTTTTGGGTAAGCTGATGTCACTGGGCTTTATTTCATTTCATTTTTTCCTCAGCTGATGTCGCTGTGCCTAATTTCAATACAGTTTTTGGCTCAGCTGATGTCACTGGGCTTTATTTCATTATAGTTCTTGGCTCAGCTGATGTCACTGGGCTTTAATTCACTATAGATTTTGGCTCAGCTGATCTCACTGTGCATTATTTCACTATAGTTTTTGGCTCAGCTGATGTCACTGTGCTTTATTTCCCAATAGTTTATGGGTCGCTGATGTCACTGGGCTTTATTTCAATACAGTTTTTGCTCAGCTGATGTCACTGGGCTTTATTTCATTACAGTTTTTAGCTCAGCTGATGTCACGGGCTTTATTTCACTGTAGACTTTGGCTTAGCTGATGTCACTGTGCTTTATTTCATTATAGTTTTAGGCTCAGCTGATGTCACAGGACATTATTTCACTATTGAGTTTTGCTCACCTGATGTCACTGTGCTTTAATTAACTACAAATTTTGTCTCAGCTGATCTCACTGTGCTTTATTTCACTATAGAGTTTTGGCTCAGCTGATGTCACTGTGCTTAATTTCACTAGAGTTTTGGCTCAGCTGATGTCACTGTGCTTTATTTCACTACAGTTTTTGGCTAAGCTGATGTCACTGTGCTTTATTTCAATACAGTTTTTCCTCAGCTGATGTCACTGTGCTTTATTTCATTACAGTTTTTGGCTCAGCTGATGCCATTGTGCTTTACTTCATTATTGTTTTTGACTCAACTGATTTCACTGGCTTTATTTCATTACAGTTTTTGGCTCAGCTGATGTCACTGGGCTTTATTTCATTATAGTTCTTGGCTCAGCTGATGTCATCTGGGCTTTATTTCACTGTAGATTTTGGCTCTGCTGATGTCACTGTGCATTATTTCACTATATGTTTTAGTCAGCTGATGTCACTGGGCTTTATTTCATTTCATTTTTTCCTCAGCTGATGTCTCTGTGCTTCATTTCAATACAGTTTTTGGCTCAGCTGATGTCACTGGGCTTTATTTCATTATAGTTCTTGGCTCAGCTGATGTCACTGGGCTTTAATTCACTATAGATTTTGTCTCAGCTGATCTCACTGTGCATTATTTCACTATAGTTTTTGGCACAGCTGATGTCACTGTGCTTTATTTAAAAATAGTTTATGGGTCCACTGATGTCACTGGGCTTTATTTCAATACAGTTTTTTGCTCAGCTGATGTCTCTGTGCTTTATTTCATTGCATTTTTTCCTCAGCTGATGTCACTGTACTTTTTTTCATTACAGTTTTTGGCTCAGCTGATGTCATTGTGCTTTATTTTATTATTGTTTTTGACTCAGCTGATTTCACTGGGCTTTATTTCATTACAGTTTTTGGCTCAGCTGATGTCACTGATCTTTATTTCATTACAGTTTTTGGCTCAGCTAGTGTCACTGTGCTTTATTTCATTACAGTTCTTGGCTCAGTTCATTTCACTAGGCTTTATTTCACTATAGATTTTGGCTCAGCGGATGTCACTGTGCATTATTTCACTACAGTTTTTGGCTCATCTCATGTCACTGTGATTTATTTCACTATAGTTTTGGCTCAGCTGATGTCACTGTGCTTAATTTCAATACAGTTTTTGGCTCAGCTGATGTCACTGGGCTTTATTTCATTATAGTTCTTGGCTCAGCTGATGTCACTGGGCTTTAATTCACTATAGATTTTGGCTCAGCTGATCTCACTGTGCATTATTTCACTATAGTTTTTGGCTCAGCTGATGTCACTGTGCTTTATTTACCAATAGTTTATGGGTCCGTTGATGTCACTGGGCTTTATTTCAATACAGTTTTTTGCTCAGCTGATGTCACTGGGCTTTATTTCATTACAGTTTTTAGCTCAGCTGATGTTACGGGCTTTATTTCACTGTAGACTTTGGCTTAGCTGATGTCACTGTGCTTTATTTCATTATAGTTTTAGGCTCAGCTGATGTCACTGTTCTTTATTTCACTACACTTTTGTGCTCAGCTGATGTCTCTGTGCTTTATTTCAATGCATTTTTTCCTCAGCTGATGTCACTGTACTTTTTTTCATTACAGTATTTGGCTCAGCTGATGTCATTGTGCTTTATTTTATTATTGTTTTTGACTCAGCTGATTTCACTGGGCTTTATTTCATTACAGTTTTTGGCTCAGCTGATGTCACTGATCTTTATTTAATTACAGTTTTTGGCTCAGCTAATGTCACTGTGCTTTATTTCATTTTAGTTCTTGGCTCAGCTGATGTCACTAGGCTTTATTTCACTATAGATTTTGGCTCAGCGGATGTCACTGTGCATTATTTCACTACAGTTTATGGCTCAGCTGTTGTCACTGTGATTTATTTCACTATAGTTTTTGGCTCAGCTGATGTCACTGTGCTTTATTTCAATACATTTTTTGGCTCAGCTGATGTCTCTGTGCTTTACTTCATTATAGTTCTTGGCTCAGCTGATGTCACTGGTCTTTATTTCTCTATAGATTTTGGCTGTGCTGAGGTCACTGTGCTTTATTTCACTATAGTTTTTGGCTCAGCTGATGTAATCGGGCTTTATTTCATTTCAGTTTTCCTCAGCTGATGTCACTGTGCTTTATTTCATTATAGTTTTTGTCTCAGCTGATGTCACAGTGCTTTATTTCATCATAGTTTTTGGCTCAGGTGTTGTCAATGTGCATTATTTCATTACAGTTTTATGGCTCAGGTCATGTCACTGGGCTTTATTTCATTACCGTGTTTGGCTCAGCTGATGTCACTGTGCTTTATTTTAGTATAGTTCTTGGCTCAGCTGATGTCACTCTTCTTTATTTCTTTATAGATTTTGTCACTGCTGATGTCACTGGGCTTTATTTCATTACAGTTTTTGGCTCAGCTGATGTCACTGATCTTTATTTCATTACAGTTTTTGGCTCAGCTGATGTCACAGGGCTTTATTTTACTATAGAGTTTTGCTCAGCTGATGTCACTGTGCTTTAACTAACTATAGATTTTGTCTCAGCTGATCTCACTGTGCATTATTTCACTACAGTTTTTGGCTCAGCTGATGTCACTGTGATTTATTTCAATACAGTTTTTGGCTCAGCTGATGTCACTGTGCTTTATTTCATGATAGTTCTTGGCTCAGCTGATGTCACTGGTCTTTATTTCACTATAGATTTTGGCTGTGGGGGTCACTGTGCTTTATTTCACTATAGTTTTTGGCTCAGCTGATGTCATCAGGCTTTATTTCATTTCAGTTTTCCTCAGCTGATGTCACTGTGCTTTATTTCAATACAGTTTTTGGCTCACCTGATGTCACTGTGCTTTATTTCATTATAGTTTTTGGCTCAGGTGATGTCAATGTGCATTATTTCATTACAGTTTTATGGCTCAGGTCATGTCCCTGGGCTTTATTTCATTACGGTGTTTGGCTCAGCTGATGTCACTGTGCTTTATTTTAGTATAGTTCTTGGCACAGCTGATGTCACTCTTCTTTATTTCCCTATAGATATTGTCACAGCTGATGTCACTGGGCTTTATTTCATTACAGTTTTTGGCTCAGCTAACGTCACAGTGCTTTTCTTCACTCTAGTTTTTCCTCAGCTGATGTCACTGGGCTTTGTTTCACTACAGTTTGTCACTCAGCTGATGTCACTGTGCTTCGTTTCAGTATAGTTATTTCCTCAGATGATGTCACAGGGCTGTATTTCACTACAGTTTTTGTCTCAGCTGATGTCACTGGGCTTTATTTCATTACAGTTTTTGGCTCAGCTGATGTCACAGGGCTTTATTTCACTATAGAGTTTTGCTCAGCTGATGTCACTGTGCTTCAACTAACTATAGATTTTGTCTCAGCTGATCTCACTGTGCATTATTTCACTATAGTTTTTGGCTCAGCTGATGTCACTGTGCTTTATTTCATTGCAGTTTTTCCTCAGCTGATGTCACTGTGCTTTATTTCAAAACAGTTTTTGGCTCAGCTGATGTCATTGGGCTTTATTTCATTACAGTTTTTAGCTCAGCTTATGTGACAGGGCTTTATTTCACTGTAGACTTTGGCTTAGCTGATGTCACTGTGCTTTATTTCATTTTAGTTTTTGGCTCGGCTGATGACACTGTGCTTTATTTCCCTATAGTTTTTGGCTCAGCTGATGTCACTGGGCTTTATTTCATTACAGTTTTTCCTCAGCTGATGTCACTGTGATTTATTTCAGTACAGTTTTTGGCTCAGATGATGTCACTGGGGTTTATTTCATAACAGTTATTAGCTCAGCTGATGTCATAGTGCTTTGTTTCAGTATAGTTGTTTGCTCAGGTGGTGTCACTGGGCTGTATTTCACTACAGTTTTTGTCTCAGCTGATGTCACTGGGCTTTATTTCATCATACTTTTTGGCTCAGCTGATGTCACTGGGCATTATCTCATTACAGTTTTTGGCACAGCTGATGTCAGTGGGCTTTATTTCACTGTAGTTTTTCGCTCATCTGATGTCACTGAGCTTTATTTCATTACACTTTTTCCTCAGCTGATGTCACTGTGCTTTATTTCAATACAGTTTTTGGCTCAGCTGATGTCACTGTAATTTATTTCAATATAGTTCTTGACTCAGCTGATGTCACTGGTCTTTTTTTCACTATAGATTTTGACTGAGTTGATGTCACTGTGCTTTATTTCACTATAGTTTTCTCTCAACTGATGTCACTGGGCTTTATTTCATTACAGTTTTCCTCTGATTTATTTATTTATTTATTGTATTTATTTAGCTTTCGTTGACCGGGTAAGTGCACTAGACAAATCCTGCCT
Organism: Neoceratodus forsteri; assembly: GCA_016271365.2. NCBI lineage: Eukaryota > Metazoa > Chordata > Ceratodontiformes > Ceratodontidae > Neoceratodus > Neoceratodus forsteri. The sequence goes on along the minus strand of CM028133.1, from coordinate 89,803,465 downwards.
ATTTTCAGGCACGACCCGAGGGAGGGGGATATAGATGAATGCCAATTGACCTTGAACCAGATTAAGCTGTTGGTGGTATTTTTAGTGAATGACGGAAATTTGGCCAGGACACCGGGGAAATTCCCCTACTCTTTTCGATAAATGCCATGGGACCTTTAACATCCACCTGAACTACCACCAATCCAGGCAGATGGGACCTCGGTTTAACGTCTCATCCAAAAGGCGGCACCTCAGAAGTGCAGCACCCCTCTCATGCTGCACTACAGTGTCAGTACTAGGATATTAACCCAAGTGCCAGATGTGGGAACTGAACCCACAGACCTCTGATCTCCCGGTCTCAGAGGTGAGTGTGCTACCTACTGAGCCACTGACACTGGTGTCAGTGATGATGTCACTGTGCTTTATTTCAATGCAGTTTTAGCTCAGCTGATGTCACTGTGCTTTATTTCATTATAGTTTTTGGCACAGCTGATGTCACTGTGCTTTATTTCATTATTGTTTTTGGCTCTGGTGATGTCACTGTGCATTATTTCATTACAGTTTCATGGCTCAGGTGATGTTACTGGGCTTTATTTCATTACCGTTTTGGGCTCAGCTGATGTTACTGTGCTTTATTTTAGTATAGTTCTTGGCTCAGCTGATGTCACCGGCCTTTATTTCACTATAGATTTTGGCACAGCTGAAGTCACTCGGATTTATTTCATTACAGTTTTTGGCTCTGCTGATGTCACTGTGCTTTTCTTCGCTATAGTTTTTCCTCAGCTGATGTCACTGGGCTTTATTTCATTACAGTTTTTCGCTCAGCTGATGTCACAGTGCTTTATTTCATTATAGTTTTTGGCTCAGCTGATGTCACTGGCCTTTATTTCATTACAGTTTTTGGCTCAGCAGATGTCACTGTGCATTATTTCAGTATAGTTTTTGGCTCAGTTGATGTCACTGGGCTTTATTTCATTACAGTTTTTGGCTCAACTGATGTCACTGGGCTTTATTTCATTAGAGTATTTGGCTTAGCTGATGTCTCTTTGCTTTATTTCACTATAGTGCTTGGTTCAGCCGATGTCACTGTGCTTTATTTCACTATAGAGTTTGGCTCAGCTGATGTCACTGGGCTGTATTTCACAACAGTTTTTGACTCAGCTGATGTCATTGAGCTTTATTTCATTACAGTTTTACAGCTCAGCTGATGTCATTGTCCTTTATTTCATTATAGTTTTTGACTCAGCTGATTTAACTGTGCTTTATTTCATTGCAGTTTTTGGCTCAGCTGATGTCACTGGGCGTTACTTCATTACAGTTTTTGGCTCAGCTGATGTCACTGTACTTTATTTCATTATTGATTTGGCTCTGTTGATTTCACTGTGATTTATTTCATTTCAGTTTTTGGCTCAGCTGATGTCACTGGGCTTTAATTAACTATAGATTTTGGCTGAGTTAATCTCACTGTGCATTATTTCACTATAGTTTTTGGCTCATCTGATGTCATTGCGCATCACTTCTCTATAGTTTTTGGCTCAGCTAATGTCACTGGGCTTTATTTCATTACAGTTTTTAGCTCTGCTGATGTGACAGGACTTTATTACACTGTAGATTTTGGCTTAACTGATGTCACTGTGCTTTATTTCATTTTAGTTTTTTGGCTCAGCTGATGTCACTGTGCTTTATTTCCCTATAGTTTTTGGCTCAGCTGATGTCACTGGGCATTATTTCATTACAGTTTTTTTCTCAGCAGATGTCACTGTGATTTATTTCAAAACAGTTTTTAGCTCAGCTGATGTCACAGGGCTTTATTTCACTGTAGGCTTTGGCTTAGCTGATGTCACTGGGCTTTATTTCATTGCAGTTTTTGGCTCAGCTGATGTCACTGTGCCTTATTTTAGTATAGTTCTTGGCACAGCTGATGTTACTGGGCTTTATTTCATTCCAGTTTTTGACTCAGCTGACGTCACTGAGCTTTTTTTTTCACTATAGTTTTTCCTCAGATGATGTCACAGGGCTTTATTTCATTATAGTTCTTGGCTCAGCTGATGTCACTAGGCTTTATTTCACTGTAGATTTTGGCTCAGCTCTTGTCATTGTGCATGATTTCACTATAGTTTTTGGCTCAGCTGATGTCACAGAGATTTATTTCATTACAGTTTTTGGCTCAGCTGACATCACAGTGCTTTTTTTCACTATAATTTTCCCTCATCTGATGTCACTGGGCTTTATTTCATTACAGTTTTTCGCTCAGCTGATGTCACTGGGCTTTATTTCATTAGAGCTTTTGGCTTAGCTGATGTCTCTGTGCTTTATTTCACTATAGTTTTGGTTCAGCAGATGTCACTGTGCTTTATTTCACTATAGAGTTTGGCTCAGCTGATGTCAATGTGCTTTATTTCACTATAGTTTTTGGCTCAGCTGATGTCACTGGGCTGTATTTCACTACAGTTTTTGTCTCAGCTGATTTCTTTGGGCTTCATTTCATTACAGTTTTATAGCTTAGCTGATGTCATTGTCCCTTATTTCATTGTAGTTTTTGACTCAGCTGATTGCACTGTGCTTTATTTCACTGTAGTGTTTGGCTCAGCTGATGTCACTGAGCTTTATTTCATTACAGTTCTTGGCTCAGCTGATGTCACTGTACTTTATTTCATTATTGATTTTGGCTCAGCTAATCTCACTGCGCATTATTTCACTATAGTTTTTGGCTCATCTGATGTCACTGCGCTTCACTTCCCTATAGTTTTTGACTCAGCTGATGTCACTGGGCTTTATTTCATTACAGTTTTTCCTCGGCTGATGTCACTGTGCTTTATTTCAAAACAGTTTTTAGCTCAGCTGGTGTCACTGGGCTTTAGTTCATTACACTTTTTAGCTCTGCTGAAGTGACAGGGCTTTATTTCACAGTAGACTTTGGCTTAGCTGATGTCACTGTGCCTTATTTCATTTTAGTTTTTGGCTCAGCTGATGTCACTGTGCTTTGTTTCCCTATAGTTTTTGGCTCAGCTGATGTCACTGGGCATTATTTCATTACAGTTTTTCCTCAGCAGATGTCACTGTGATTTATTTCAAAACAGTTTTTAGCACAGCTGATGTCACAGGGCTTTATTTCACTGTAGACTTTGGCTAAGCTGATGTCACTGGGCTTTATTTCATTGCAGTTTTTGGCTCAGCTGATGTCACAGTGCTTTATTTTAGTATAGTTCTTGGCTCAGCTGATGACATTGGGCTTTATTTCTCCATAGATTTTGGCACAGCTGATGTCTCTGGGCTTTATTTCATTACAGTTTTTGACTCAGCTGACATCACTGTGCTTTTTTTCACTATTGTTTTTCCTCAGATGATGTCACAGGGCTTTATTTCATTATAGTTCTTGGCTCAGCTGATGTCACTAGACTTTATTTCACTATAGATTTTGGCTCAGCTCTTGTCATTGTGCATGATTTCACTATAGTTTTTGGCACCGCTGATGTCACTGTGCTTTATTTCACTATAGTTTTTGCCTCAGCTGATGTCACTGGGCTTTATTTCATTACACTTTTTCCTCACCTGATGTCACTGTGCTTTATTTCAATACAGTTTTTGGCTCAGCTGATGTCAGTGCTGTGCTTTATTTCATTATAGTTCTTGGCTCAGCTGATGTCACTGTTCTTTATTTCACTAAAGATTTTGGCTGAGCCGAGGTCACTATGCTTTATTTCACTATAGTTTTTGGCTCAGCTAATGTCATCGGGCTTTATTTCATTACAGTTTTCATCAGCTGATGTCACTGTGCTTTATTTCAATACCGTTTTTGGCTCAGCTGATGTCGCTGTGCTTTATTTCATTATAGTTCTTGGCTCAGCTGATGTCACTGGTCTTTATTTCACTGTAGATTTTAGGTGAGCTGAGGTCACTGTGCTTTATTTCACTGTAGATTTTGGCACAGCTGATGTCACAGGGATTTATTTCATTACAGTTTTTGGCTCAGCTGACGTCACTGTGCTTTTTTTCAATATGGTTTTTCCTCATCTGATGTCACTGGGCTTTATTTCATTACAGTTTTTCGCTCAGCAGATGTCACTGGGCTTTATTTCCTTAGAGTTTTTGGCTTAGCTGATGTCTCTGTGCTTTATTTCACTATAGTTCTTGGTTCAGCAGATGTCACTGTGCTTTATTTCACTATAGAGTTTGGCTCAGCTGATATCACTGGGCAGTATTTCACTACAGTTTCTGTCTCAGCTGATGTCATTGGGCTTCATTTCATTACAGTTTTATAGCTCAGCTGATGTCATTGTCCTTTATTTCATTATAGTTTTTGACTCAGCTGATTTCACTGTGCTTAATTTCATTGCAGTGTTTGGCTCAGCTGATGTCGCTGGGCTTTATTTCATTACAGTTTTTGGCTCAGCTGATGTCACTGTACTTTATTTCATTATTGTTTTTGGCTCTGTTTATTTCACTGTGATTTATTTCATTTCAGTTTTTGGCTCAGCTGATGTCACTGGGCTTTAATTAACTATAGATTTTGGCTCAGCTGATCTCACTGTGCATTATTTCACTATAGTTTTTGGCTCTGCTGATGTCACTGCTCTTTACTTCCCTATAGTTTTTGTCTCAGCTGATGTCACTGGGCTTTATTTCATTACAGTTTTTTTTCAGCCGATGTCACTGTGCTTTATTTCAAAACAGGTTTTAGCTCAGCTGATGTCACTGGGTTTTATTTCATTACAGTTTTTAGCTCTGCTGATGTGACAGGGCTTTATTTCACTGTAGACTTTATCTTAGCTGATCTCACTGTGCTTTATTTCATTTTAGTTTTTGGCTCAGCTGATGTCACTGTGCTTTATTTCCTATAGTTTTTGGCACAGCTGATGTCACTGGGCTTTATTTCATTACAGTTTTTCCTCAGCAGATGTCACTGTGATTTATTTCAAAACAGTTTTTTAACTCAGCTGATGTCACTGGGCTTTATTTCACTGTAGACTTTGACTTAGCTGATGTCACTGGGCTTTATTTCATTACAGATTTTGGCTCAGCTGATGTCACTGTGCTTTATTTTAGTATAGTTCTTGGCTCAGCTGATGTCATTGGGCTTTATTTCTCTATAGATTTTGGCACAGCTGATGTCACTGGGCTTTATTTCATTACAGTTTTTGACTCAGCAGATTCACTGGGCATTATTTCATTACAGTTTTTCGCTCAGCTGATGTCAATGTGCTTTATTTAACTATTGTTTTTGGCTCAGCTGATGTCACCGGGCTGTTTTTCACCATAGTTGTTCCTCAGCTGATGTCACTGTGCTTTACTTCATTATAGTTTTTGGCTCAGCTGATGTCACTGGGCATTATTTCATTACAGTTTTTGGCTCAGCTGATGACACTGGGCTTTACTTCACTATAGTTTTTGCCTTAGCTGATGTCACTGTGCCTTATTTCATTACAGTTTTTGGCTCAGCTGATGTCTATGTGCTTTATTTATTCACCGTTTTTGGCTCTGCTGATGTCACTGTGTCAGATTTCATTATAGTATTTGGCTCAGCTGATGTCACTGGGCTTTATTTCATTACAGTTTTTGGCTCTGCTGATGTCACTGTCCTTTATTTCACTGTAGTTTTTGGCTCAGCTAATGTCACTGGGCTTTATGTAAACATAGCTTTTGGCTCAGCTGATGTCACTGGGCTTTATTTCATTAAAGTTTTTCCTCAGCAGATGTCACAGTGCTTTATTTCATTATAATTTTGGGCTCAGCTGATGTCACTGGGCTTTATTTCACTATAGTGTTTGCCTCCACTGATGTCACTGTGCTTTATTTCACTATAGTTCTTGGTTCAGCTTATGTCACCGTGCTTTATTTCACTGTAGTTTTTGCATCAGCTGATGTCACTGGGCTGTATTTCACTACAGTTTTTGTCTCAGCTGATGTCACTTGGCTTTATTTCATTACAGTTTTATAGCTCAGCTGATGTCATTGTCCTTTATTTCATTACAGTTTTTGACTCAGCTGATTTCACTGAGCTTTATTTCATTGCAGTTTTTGGCTCAGCTGATATCACTGGGCTTTATTTCATTAAAGTTTTTGGCTCAGCAGATGTCACTGTACTTTATTTCATTATTGTTTTTGGTTCTGTTGATTTTACTGTGCTTTATTTCATTACAGTTTTTGGCTCAGCTGATCTCACTGGGTTTTATTTCATTACGGTTTTTGACTCAGCTGATGTCACTGGGCTTTATTTCATTATAGTTCTTGGCTCAGCTGATGTCACTGGGCTTTAATTAACTAAAGATTTTTTCACAGATGATCTCACTGTGCATTATTTCACTATAATTTTTGGCTCAGCTGATGTCACTGTGCATTGTTTCCCTATAGTTTTTCGTTCAGCTGATGTCACTGGGCTTTATTTTAAAACAGTTTTTGGCTCAGCTGATGTCACTGGGCTTTATTTCATTTCAGTTTTTAGCTGAGTTGATGTGACAGGGATATATTTCTGTAGACTTTGACTTAACAATGCCAATGTCTTTATTTCATTTCAGTTTTGGCTCAGCTGATGTCTCACTTCCAATAGTTTTGCTCAAAGCTGATGTCACTGGGCTTTATTTTATTACAGTTTTTCCTTTGCTGATGTCATTGCGATTTATTTCAATACAGTTTTTGGCTCAGCCGTGTCACCTGCCCTTATTTCATTACAGTTATTAGCTCAGCTGATGTCACAGGGCTTTATTTCATGACAGTTTTTGGCTCTAGCAGATGTCACTGTCTTTCACTACAGTTTTCCTCAGCTGATGTCACTGGGCTGTTCAACTTTTCAGCTCATCTGATGTCACTGTGCTTTAATTCACTATAGTTTTAGCTCAGCTGATGTCACTGGGCTGTTTTCACCATAGTTTTGGCTCAGCCTGATATCACTGGGCTTTATTCACTACTGTTTTTGCCTCCATGATGTCACTCTGCTTTATTTCATTATACTTTTTGGCTCAACTGATGTCACTGGGCATTATTTCATTACAGTTTTTGGCTCAGCTGATGTCACTGGGCTTTATTTCACTTTAGTTTTTACTCATCCGATGTCCACGCTTTTGTTCATTACACTTTCCTCAGCAAATATCACTGACCTTTGTTCAATATTTTGGCTCAGCTGATGTCATTATACTTTATTTCATTATAGTTCTTGACTGCTAATGACACTGGTCTTTATTCACTATATATTTGACTAAGCTGATATTACTGTGCTTTGTTCTATAGTTTCTCTCAGCTGACGACCAGACTTTATTCATTACAGTTTCCTCTGATGATGTCACTCTGCTTTATTTCAATGCAGTTGTGGCTCAGCTGATATCACTGCTTTATTTCATATAGTTATTGGCACAGCTGATGTCACTGGGCATTGTTCATTAAGATTTTGCCTCAGGTGATGTCACTGTGCATTATTCATTCAGTTTCATAGCTCAGGTGATGTTACTGGGCTTTATTTTATACAGTTTTGTCAGCTGATATCCTCTGCTTTATTTTAGTATAATCTTGGTTCAGCTGGTCCTGGCCTTTATTTCACTATAATTCTGGCACAGCTGATGTCACTCAGTTTATTTCATTATAGTTTTGACAGCTGATGTCACTGTGCTTTTCTTCACTATAATTTTCCTCAGCTAATGCTGGTCTATTTCATTACGGTTTCGCTCAGCTGATGTCCAGTCTATATTTCATTATAGTTTTGGCTCAACTAGTGTCATGGCCTGTATTTACTACAGTTTTGTCTCAGTGATGTCACTGGTTTATTTCATTACAGCTCTATAGCTCAGCTGATGTCATTGTCCTTTATTTCATTATAGTTTTTGTCTCAGCTAATTTCACTGGGCTTTATTTCATTGCAGTTTTTGGCTCAGCTGATGTCACTTGGCTTTATTTCATTTCAGTTTTTGGCTCAGCTGATGTCACTGTACTTTATTTCATTATTGATTTTGGCTCTGTTGATTTCACTGTGCTTTATTTCATTTCAGTTTTTGGCTCAGCTGATCTCATCGGCTTTCATTATAGTTCGGCTCAGCTGATGTCCTGGGCACAATTAACAAAAGGTTGGCACAATGATCTCCTGTGCATTATTTCAGTATAATTTTGGCGTAAAAGAAGCTATATTTCCTATTAATTTAAAATTATATATCGCAGGAATCAGTGACTGTTAAGATTATAGGCAGATAACTTTATTAGTAGTAGAAGGGGTCTTATTTCAGGTTTAAAAAAGGAAGAAAAGAAAGAAAGTCAGTGTGTGTTCTGTGCAGGGAAAGGTACTGTGTCAGCTGACTTTGCTAAACCAGTAAGAGGAAGGAGAGCTTACCTGGGGGTGTGGTTTAGACACTATAAAAGCAGGTGAGCTAATTACAACTCGCTAGCCTTGCTTGTAGAGCAGAAAGCAGTAACTAAAAGAAGCTAATTTTTTTTTTCTTAATGTGAAATTTATCTCGCAGGAGCTGTGATTAAGATTAAGTAGACAGATGACTCATTAGAGTGCAGAAGGGTCTTAATTATGGTTAAAAAGAAAGAAAAAAGAAAGTCAGTGGTGTTATGTTGGGGAAGGTTACTGTATCATCTGACTTTGCTAAACCAGTAGGAGGAAAGAGCGTACCTGGGGTGTAGTTTGACACTGTAGAAGCAGGTGAGTCAATTCAACTCCTTTTGCTACCTTGCTTGTAGAGCAGAACGCAGTTAACTAAAAGAAGATACATTTTCTTATTAATTTAAAACTTATATTCACAGGAGTCGGTACTGTGAGATTAAGTTGATAGATAACTTTATTAGTAGTTAGGTGTCTTATTTACGGTTTAAAAGAAGAAACAAAAGAAAGAAAGTCAGTGTTCCGTACAGGAAAGGGTATTGTATCAGCTGACTTTGCTAAACCTGTAGGAAGAAAGAGAGCTTTCCTGGGTGTGGTTTAGACACCATAAAGCAGTTAGTCAAATTATGTCTTCCTGTTGCAGCTTTTCGAGCAGAAAACAGCTAACTAAAAGTAGCTACTTCTTATTAATTTAAAACTATATCTCAGCAGGAGTATGTGGTCGTTAAGATTAAGTATAGATAACTTTATTAGGCGTAGTAGAGAAGGGTCTTATTAGGGCTAAAAAAGAAAGAAAAGAAAGAAATCAGTGTGTTCTGCAGGGAGGTGCTGAAGTTAGCTGACTTTGCTAAACTAGTAGGAGGGAAGAGAGCTACCTGGGGTGGTTTACACCATAAAAGCAGGTGAGTGTTCACAGTTTTGCAAGGTTTGCTTTTTGTAGAGCAGAAAACAGCTATCTAAAAGAGGCTTATTTTCTTATTAATTTAAACTTATCTCTTTAGCAGGAGTCATGACTGTGATACTTAAGTAGATACCTTTATTAGAAGTGTAGTGTCCGTTTAGGTTAAAAAGAAAGAAAAGAGAAATAAAGGGTGTTCTGAGTAGGAAGGGTATTGTATCATGCCTTTTAAACCAGTAGGAGGAAAGAGAGCTTATCTGGGGTGGTTTAGATCATTAAAGCAGGTGAGTCAAATTACAACTTCAGTTCTGGCCTTGAAGAGCAGAAAGCGCTAATTAAAATGCTTCATTTTATTCATAATTTAAACATATCTGCAGGAGTGAGAGACAGGGTTAAATAGACAGATATTTAATTAGAAGTAGAAGGTCGTTTGGGATTAAAAAAGGAAGAAAAGAAAGAAAGCCATGTGTGTTGTGTGCAGGAAGGGTATTGTATCTGCTGACTTCTAACCAGTAGGGGGAAAGAGAGCTCTAGTGTGGTTTTGAAATATAGATGCAGGTGAGTCAAATTTCAACTTCCTGTTGCAGCCTTGCTTGTGGAGAACACAGCTAATCAAAGAAGTACATTTTCATTAATTTAAAATTATGTCTCACAGGAGTGGTCGATCGTAGATTAAGTAGACAGATAACTTATTAGAAGTAAAAGGGTCTATTTAGGTTAATAAAAGAAAAGAGGAGGTAAAGTGGGTGTATTCTGTGTTGGAAGGATAGAATCAGCTGATTTCTAAACCAGTAGGAGGAATGAAAGCTACCTGTGAGTGTTGTTCAGTCTCCATAGCGTTAGGTGAGTCAACTACAACTCCTGCCTATCCTTGCCTGTAGAGCAGAAAGTAGCTAACTAAAAGAAGCTACATTTCATGTTAATTTAAAACTACTATCTTAGGAGGAGTCAATGACTGTTAAGATTATGACAGAAGTTTTATTAGAAGTAGAAGGGTCTTATTTAGCTAAAAGAAAGAAAAGAAAGAGTCAGTGTGTGTTCTGGTAGGAAGGTACTGTGTCAGCTGACTTGTAAACCAGTAGGAGGAAGGAGAGTATCTGGGTGTGTGTTTAGAAACCATAAAAGCAGGTGAGTCAAATAACTTCCGTTGCTGCCTTGCTTGTAGAGTTGAAAGGGCAACTAAAAGAAGCAACATTTCTTCTTAATGAAACTATATCTCTGCAGAGTCAGTGACTGTAAGAGATTAGACAGATAACTTCATTAGAGGTAGATGGGGTTTAATTAGGTTAAAAGAAAAGCAAAAGTCAGTGTGCGTGTACAGGGAGGGAACTGTTGTCTGACTTTGCTAAACCAGTAGGATGAAAGAGAGCATTCTGGGGTGAAGCTTAGACCCTGTAGAAGCAGGTGAGTCAATGTTAACTTCTTTTTGCTAGCCTTGTTTGTAGAGCAGAATGTGTGCTAAATTCAAAAGTAGTATACATTTTCGGGACATCAAAACTTATATCTCAGCAGGAGCCAGTGATCATTGAGATTGTTGACAGATAACTTTATTAGTAAGTTGAAGCTGTGTCTTATTTACGGTTTAAAAAAGAAAGAAAAGAAAGAAAGTCAGTGTGTTCCATGCAGGGAAAGGTACTGTATCAGCTGACTTTGCTAAACCAGTAGGAGGAAAGAGAGTTTTCCTGGGGTGTGGTTTAGACACCATAAAAGCAGGTAAGTGAAATTACAACTTCCTGTTGCTAGCCTTGCTTCTAGAGCAGAAAACAGCTAACTAAAAGTAGCTACAATTTCTTATTAATTTAAAACTTATATCTCAGCAGGAGTATGTGATTGTTAAGATTAAGTAGACAGATAACTTTATTAGAAGTAGAAGGGGTCTTATTTAGGGCTCAAAAAGAAAGAAAAGAAAGAAAGTCAGTGTGTTCTGTGCAGGGAAGGGTACTGTGTCAGCTGACTTTGCTAAACCAGGTATTGAAAGAGAGCTTACCTGGGGGTGTGGTTTAGACACCATAAAAGCAGGTGAGTCAATTGATAACTTACTGCTGCTAGCTCTTGTTTTTAGAGCAGAAAGCAGCAACTAAAGAAGCTACATTTTCTTCTTTGTGAAACTTATATTCAGCAGGAGTCAGTGACTGTTAAGATTACAGAAAGATAATCTTATTAGAAGTAGAAGGGTCTTATTAAGGGTTAAAAAAAGAAAGGAAAGAAAGAAAGCCAGGCCCCTGTGTTGGAAGGTACAGAATCAGCTGGGATTTTACAAACCAGTAGGAGGAATGAAAGCTACTCTGTGAGTGTTGTTCAGTCACCATAAAGGCAGGTGAGTCAAATTACAACTTCCTGTTGCCAGCCTTGCCTGTAGAGCAGAAAGCAGCTAACTAAAAGAAGCTACATTTTCTTATTAATTTAAAACTATTATCTTAGGAGGAGTCAATGACTGTTAAGATTAACTAGACAGATAGCTTTATTAGAAGTAGAAGGGGTCTTTTTAGGGCTAAAAAAGAAAGAAAAGAAAGAAAGTCACTGTGTGTTCTGTGCAAGGAAAGGTACTGTGTCAGCTGACTTTGCTAAACCAGAAAGAGGAAGGAGAGCTTACCTGGGGGTGTGGTTTAGACACCATAAAAGCAGGTGAGTCAAATTACAACTTCCTGTTGCTAGCCTTGCTTGTAGAGCAGAAAGCAGCAAACTAAAAGAAGCTACATTTTCTTCTTAATGTGAAACCTATATCTCTGCAGGAGTCAGTGACTGTTAAGATTAAGTAGACAGATAACTTCATTAGAGGTAGAAGGGGTCTTAATTAGGGTTAAAAAAGAAAGAAAAAAAGAAAGTCAGTGTGTGTTATGTAGTAGGGAAGGTTACTGTATCATCTGACTTGCTAAACCAGTAGGAGGGAAGAGAGAGCAACTGGGGTGTAGTTTAGACCTGTAGAAGCTAGTGAGTCAATTTCAACTTCTTTTGCTAGCCTTGCTTGTAGAGCAGAAAGTAGCTAACTCAAAGAAGATACATTTCTTATTAATTTTAAACTTATATCTCAGCAGGAGTCAGTGATTGTTGAGATTGTTGACAGATAACTTTATTAGTAGTTGAACGTGTCTTATTTACGGTTTAAAAAGAAAGAAAAGAAAGAAAGTCAGTGGGTCCATGCAGGGAAAGGTACTGTATCAGATGACTTGCTAAACCAGTAGGAGGAAACAGAGCTTTTCCTGGGGGTGTGGTTTAGACACCATAAAGCAGGTAAGTAAAATTACAACTTCCTGTTGCTAGCAATGTTCTATAGCAGAAACAGCTAACTAAAAGTAGCTACAATTTCTTATTAATTTAAAACTTATATCTCAGCAGGAGTATGTGACTGTTAAGATTAAGTAGACAGATAACTTTATTAGAAGTAGAAGTAGACGGGGTCTTATTTAGGGCTAAAAAAGAAAGAAAAGAAAGAAAGTCAGTGTGTGTTCTCTGCAGGGAAGGGTACCGTGTCAGCTGACTTTGCTAAACCAGTAGATGAAAGAGCTTACCTGGGTGTGGGTTAGACACCATCAAAGCAGGTGAGTCAAATTACAATCTTACTGCTGCTAGCCTTGCTGCAGAGCAGAAAGAAAACTAAAAGAAGCTACATTTTCTTCTTAATGTGAAACTTATATCTCAGCAGGAGTCAGTGACTGTTAAGATTAAGCAGACAGATAACTTTATTAGAAGTAGAAGGGGTCTTATTAAGGGTTAAAAAAAGAAAGGAAAGAAAGAAAGTCAGTGTGTGTTCTGCATAGGGAATTGTACAGTTTCAGCTGACTTTGTTAAACCAGTAGGAGGAAAGAGTATTTTGGGGTGGGTTTAGACACTACAAATCAAGTAAAATAAATTATGCCATCCTACGTTAGCCTGCTTGTAGAGCAGAGCAGCCAACTAAAAGACGATACATTTCTTTTTATTTATTTAACACTTATATCTCAGCAGAGTCAGTGACTGTTGAGATTAAGTTGACAGATAACTTTATTAGTAGTTGAAGGTGTCTTATTTACGGTTTAAAAAGAAAGAAAGAAAGAAAGTCAGTGTGGTCCATGCAGGGAAATGGTACTGTATCAACTGACTTTCTAAACCAGTAGGAAGAAAGAGAGCTTTCCTGGGGTGTGGTTTAGATACCATAAAGCAGTTAAGTCAAATTACAACTTCCTGTTGCTGGGCCTTTGTTTCTAGAGCAGAAAACAGCTAACTCAAAAGTAGCTACTTTATTAATTTAAAACTTATATCTCAGCAGGAGTATGTGACTGTTAAGATTAAGTAGACAGATAACTTTATTAGAAGTAGAAGTAGAAGGGTCTTATTACGTGCCAAAAGAAAGAAAAGAAAAAAGAAAGTCAGTGTGTTCTGTAGGAAGGGTACTTCGTCAGCTGACTTTTATAAACCAGTAGAGGAAAGAGCTACTCTGGGGTGTGGTTTAGACACTATAAAAGCAGGTGAGTCAAATTATAACTTATTGCTGCTAGCCTTGCTTGTAGAGCAGAGCAGCTATCTAAAAGATTCTTCATTTTCTTATTAATTTAAAACTTACATCTCAGCAGGAGTCAGTGACTGTGACAATTATAGACAGATACCTTTATTAGAAGTAGAAGGGGTCTCATTTAGGGTTAAAAAAAGAAAGAAAAGAGAAAGTCAGTGTGTGTTCTGAGTAGGGAAGGGTACTGTATCAGCTGCCTTTGTTAAACCAGTAGGAGGAAAGAGAGCTTATCTGGGGGTGTGGTTTAGACACCATAAAAGCAGTTAAGTCAAATTTCATCTACTGTTAAGTAGCTTTGCTTCTAGAGCAGAAAACAGCTAACTAAAAGTAGCTACAATTTTTATTAATTTAAAACTTTATCTCAGCAGGAGTATGTGACTGTTAAGATTAAGTAGACAGATAACTTTATTAGAAGTAGAAGTTGAAGGGTCTTTTAGTGCTAAAAAGAAAGAAAGAAAGAAAGTCAGTGTGTGTTCTGTGTAGGAAGGGTACTTTCTCAGCTGACTTTGCTAAATCAGTAGGAGGAAAGAGAGCTACCTGGGGGTGTTTTAGACAATTACAAAGCAGGTGGAGTCAAATTACAACTTACTGTTGCTAGCCTTGCTTGTGGAGCAGAAAGCAGCGTAAACGTTGTCATCAATTCAAAAGAAGTTAAGCATTTTCTTAATAATTTGAAACTTATATCTCAGCAGAGTTAGTGACTGTTAAAATTATAGACAGATAACTTTATTAGAAGTAGAAGGGCCTTATTTAGGTTAAAAAAAAAAAAGAAAGAAAGAAAGTCAGTGTGTGTCTTTGAAGGGAAGAGTACTGTATCAGCTGACTTGCTGACCAGTAGGAGGAAGGAGTGCTTACCTGGAGGAGTGGTTTAGACACTTGGCAGCCTGTGAGTCAAATTACATCTTCGTTGCAAGGCTTGTTTGTAGAGCAGAAAGCAGCTATGTAAAAGAGGCTTCATTTTCTTATTAATTTAAACTTACATCTCAGCAGGAGTCAGTGACTGTTAATATTAAGTAGACAGACACCTTTATTAGAAGTAGAAGGGTCTCATTTAGGTTAAAAAGAAAGAAAGAAAGAAAGTCAGTGTGTTCTGGAGTAGGTAAGGGTATTGTATCAGCTGCCTTGTTAAACTCAGAGAGGAAAGAGAGCTTATCTGGGGGTGGCTTAGACACCATAAAAGCAGGTGAGTCAATTATAACTTTCAGTTGTTAGCCTTGTTTGTAGAGCAGAAAGCAGCTAATTAAAAGAAGCTACATTTTATTCATAATTTAAACTTATATATCTGCAGGAGTCAGAGACATATAGTTATAGACAGATTACTTAATTAGAAGTAGAAGGGGTTTATTTGGGGGTTAAAAGGAAGAAAAGAAAAAGAAAGTCAATGTGTGTTATGTGTAGGGAGGGTACTGCATCTGCTGACTTTGTTAGTCCAGTAGGAGGAAAGAGAGTTTCAGGGGTGGTTTAGACACTATAGATGCAGGTGAGTCAAATTTCAACTTCCTGTTGCTAGCCTTGCTTGTAGAGCAGAATATGGCTAACTAAAGAAGCAACATTTTCTTATTAATTTAAAACTTACATCTCAGCAGGAGTCAATGATCTGTTAAGATTAAGTAGACAGATAACTTTATTATGCAAGAAGGGGTCTTATTTAGGTTAAAAAAGAAAGAAAAGAGGGAAAGTCAGTGTGTATTCTGTGTTGAAGGGTACAGAATCAGCTGACTTTTGCAAACCAGTAGGAGGAATGAAAGCTACCTGTGAGTGTTGTTCAGTCACCATAAAGGCAGGTGAGTCAAATTACAACTTCCTGTTGCTATCCTTGCCTGTAGAGCAGTAAGCAGCTAACTAAAAGAAGCTACATTTTCTTATTAATTTAAAACTATATCTTAGGAGGAGTCAATGACTGTTAAGATTATAGACAGATAGCTTTATTAGAAGAAGAAGAGGTCATATTTAGGCTAAAAAAGAAAGAAAAAGAAAGAAAGACAGTGTGTGTTCTGTGCAGGAAAGGTACTGTGTCAGCTGACTTTGCTAAACCAGTAGAGAGGAAGGAGAGTTGCCTTGGGGTGTGTCGAGACCACCATAAAAGCAGGTGAGTCAAATTACAACTTCCTGTTGCTAGCCTTGCTTGTAGAGCAGAAAGCAGCAAACCAAAAGAAGCTACATTTTCTCTTAATGTGAAACCTATATCTCTGCAGGAGTCTGTGACTGTTAAGATTGGCAGACAGATGACTTCATTAGAGTAGAAGGGTCTTAATTAGGGTTTAAAAATAGAGAAAAAGAAAGTCATGTGTGTTATGTACAGGAAGGTTACTGTATCATCTGACTTTGCTAAACCAGTAGGAGGAAAGAGCATAACTGGGGTGTGTAGTTTAGACCCTGTAGAAGCAAGTGAGTCAAATTTCAACTTCCTTTTGCTAGCCTTGCTTGTAGAGCAGAAAGCAGCTAACTAAAAGAAGATACATTTTCTTATTAATTTAAAACTTATATCTCAGAAGGAGTCAGTGACTGTTGAGATTAAGTTGACTGATAACTTTATTAGTAGTTGAAGGTGTCTTATTTACGGTTTAAAAAGAAAGAAAAGAAAGAAAGTCAGTGTGGTCCATGCAGGAAAGGTACTGTATCAGCTGACTTTGCTAAACCAGTAGGAGAGGAAAGAGGTATTTCCTGGGTGTGGTTTAGACACCATAAAAGCAGGTAAGCCAAATTACAACTTCCTGTTGCTAGCAATGCTTCTATAGCAGAAAACAGCTAACTAAAAGTAGCTACACTTTATTAATTTAAAACTTATATCTCAGCAGGAGTATGTGATCTGTTAAGATTAAGTAGACAGATAACTTTATTAGAAGTAGAAGTAGAAGGGGTCTTATTTAGGGCTAAAAAGAAAGAAAAGAAAAGAAAGAAAGTTGTGTGTGTCTTGTGCAGGGAAGGTATTGTCAGCTGACTTTGCTAAACCAGTAGGAGGAAAGAGAGTTACCTGGGGTGTGGTTTAGACACCATAAAAGCAGGTGAGTCAAATTACAACTTACTGTTGCTAGCCTTGCTTGTAGAGCAGAAAGCAGCTATCTAAAAGATTCTTCATTTTCTTATTAATTTAAAACTTACATCTCAGCAGGAGTCAGTGACTGTGACAATTAAGTAGACAGATACCTTTTTATTAGAAGTAGAAGGGTCTCATTTAGGGTTAAAAAAAGAAAGAAAAGATAGAAAGTCAGTGTGTGTATTCTGAGTAGGGAAGGTACTGTATCAGCTGCCTTTTGTTAAACCAGTAGGAGGAAAAGAGAGCTTTATCTGTGGGTGTGGTTTAGACACCATAAAAGCAGTTAAGTCAAATTACAACTTCCTGTTGCTAGCCTTGCTTCTAGAGCAGAAAACAGCTAACTAAAAGTAGCTACAATTTCTTATTAATTTAAAACTTATATCTCAGCAGGAGTATGTGACTGTTAAGATTAAGTAGACAGATAACTTTATTAGAAGTAGAAGTAGAAGGGGTCTTATTTAGGGCTAAAAAAGAAAGAAAAGAAAGAAAGTCAGTGTGTGTTCTGTGCAGGGAAGGGTACTGTGTCAGCTGACTTTGCTAAACCAGTAGGAGGAAAGAGAGCTTACCTTGGGGTGTGGTTTAGACACCATAAAAGCAGGTGAGTCAAATTACAACTTACTGTTGCTAGCCTTGCTTGTGGAGCAGAAAGCAGTTAACTAAAAGAAGCTACATTTTCTTAATAATTTGAAACTTATATCTCAGCAGAGTCAGTGACTGTTAAGATTAAGTAGACAGATAACTTATTAGAAGTAGAAGGGGTCTTATTTAGGGTTAAAAAACAAAGAAAAGAAAGAAAGTCAGTGTGTGTTCCTTGAAGGGAAGAGTACTGTATCAGCTGACTTTGCTGACCAGTAGGAGGAAGGAGTGCTTACCTGGAGGAGTGGTTTAGACATCATAAAAGCCTGTGAGTCAAATTACAGCTTCCTGTTGCAAGGCTTGCTTGTAGAGCAGAAAGCAGCTATGTAAAAGAGGCTTCATTTTCTTATTAATTTAAAACTTACATCTCAGCAGGAGTCAGTGACTGTTAATATTAAGTAGACAGACACCTTTATTAGAAGTAGAAGGGGTCTCATTTAGGGTTAAAAAAAGAAAGAAAAGAAAGAAAGTCAGTGTGTGTTCTGAGTAGGGAAGGGTACTGTATCAGCTGCCTTTGTTAAACCAGTAGGAGGAAAGAGAGCTTATCTGGGGGTGTGGTTTAGACACCATAAAAGCAGGTGAGTCAAATTACAACTTTCAGTTGCTAGCCTTGCTTGTAGAGCAGAAAGCAGCTAATTAAAAGAAGCTACATTTTATTCATAATTTAAAACTTACATATCTGCAGGAGTCAGAGACAGTTAAGGTTAAGTAGACAGATTACTTAATTAGAAGTAGAAGGGGTTTATTTGGGGTTAAAAAAAGGAAGAAAAGAAAGAAAGTCAATGTGTGTTATGTGCAGGGAAGGGTACTGCATCTGCTGACTTTGCTAAACCAGTAGGAGGAAAGAGAGCTTCCAGGGGGGTGTGGTTTAGACACTATAGATGCAGGTGAGTCAAATTTCAACTTCCTGTTGCTAGCCTTGCTTGTAGAGCAGAATACAGCTAACTAAAAGAAGCTACATTTTCTTATTAATTTAAACTTACATCTCAGCAGGAGTCAATGACTGTTAAGATTAAGTAGACAGATAACTTTATTAGAAGTAAAGGGTCTTATTTAGGTTAAAAAGAAAGAAAGAGGAAAGTCAGTGTATTCTGTGTTGGAAGGGTACAGAATCAGTTGACTTTTGCTAAACCAGTAGGAGGAATGAAAGCTACCTGTGAGTGTTGTGTTCAGTCACCATAAAGGCAGGTGAGTCAAATTACAACTTCCCTGTTGCTACCCTTGCGTGTAGAGCAGTAAGCAGCTAATTAAAAGAAGCTACATTTTCTTATTAATTTAAAACTAATATCTTAGGAGGAGTCAATGACTGTTAAGATTAAGTAGACAGATAAGCTTTATTAGAAGTAGAAGAGGTCATATTTAGGGCTAAAAAAGAAAGAAAAGAAAGAAAGACAGTGTGTGTTCTGTGCAAGGAAAGGTACTGTGTCAGCTGACTTTGCTAAACCAGTAGGAGGAAGGAGAGCTTATCTGGGGGTGTGGTTTAGACACCATAAAAGCAGGTGAGTCAAATTACAACTTCCTGTTGCTAGCCTTGCTTGTAGAGCAGAAAGCAGCAAACTAAAAGAAGCTACATTTTCTTCTTAATGTGAAACCTATATCTCTGCAGGAGTCAGTGACTGTTAAGATTAAGTAGACAGATGACTTCATTAGAGGTAGAAGGGGTCTTAATTAGGGTTAAAAAAGAAAGAAAAAAAGAAAGTCAGTGTGTGTTATGTACAGGGAAGGTTACTGTATCATCTGACTTTGCTAAACCAGTAGGAGAAAGAGAGCATAACTGGGGGTGTAGTTTAGACCCCTGTAGAAGCAGGTGAGTCAATTTCAACTTCCTTTGCTAGCCTTGCTTGTAGAGCAGAAAGTCGCTAACTAAAAGAAGATACATTTTCTTATTAATTTAAAACTTATATCTCAGCAGGAGTCAGTGACTGTTGAGATTAGGTTGACAGATAACTTTATTAGTAGTTGAAGGTGTCTTATTTACGAGTTTAAAAAGTAAGAAAAGAAAGAAAGTCAGTGTGGTCCATGCAGGAAAGGTACTGTATCAGCTGACTTTGCTAAACCAGTAGGGAGGAAAGAGAGTTTTCCTGGGGTGTGGTTTAGACACTACAAAAGCAGGTGGGCAAAATTACAACTTCCTGTTGCTAAAGCAATGCTTCTATAGCAGAAAAACAGCTAACTAAAAGTAGCTACAATTTCTTATTTATACATCTAAACTTATATCTCAGCAGGAGTATGTGACTGTTAAGATTAAGTAGACAGATAACTTATTAGAAGTAGAAGTAGACGGGGTCTTATTTAGGGCTAAAAAGAAAGAAAACAAAGAAAGTCAGTGTGTTCTCTGTAGGAAGGGTACTGTGTCAGTTGACTTTATAAACCAGTAGGATGAAAGAGAGCTTACCTGGGGTGTGGTTTAGACACCAAGTGTAGGTGAGTCAAATTACAACTTACTGCTGCTGCATTGCTTGTAGAGCAGAAAGCAGAAAACTAAAAGAAGCTACATTTTCTTCTTAATGTGAAACTTATATCTCAGCAGGAGTCAGTGACTGTTAAGATTAAGCAGACAGATAACTTTATTAGAAGTAGAAGGGGTCTTATTAAGGGTTAAAAAGAAAAAAGAAAAGGAAAGTCAGTGTGTGTTCTGCATGAATTGTGGTTGAAGCTTCAGCTGACTTTGTTAAACCAGTAGGAGGAAAGAGAGCTTTCCTGGGGGTGTGGTTTAGACTACCATAAAAGCAGGTGAGTCAAATTATACCTTCCTCTTGCTAGGCTTACTTGTACAGCGGAAAGCAGCTAAGTAAAAGAAGCTACATTTTCTTATTAATTTAAAACTTATATCTCAGCAGGAGTCAGTAACTGTTTAGATTTAGTAGACAGATAACTTTATTAGAAGTTGAAGGGGTCTTATTTAGGTTAAAAAAGAAAGAAAAGAAAGAAAGTCAGTGTGTTCTGTGCAGGGAAATGCACTGTATCAGCTGACTTCGCTAAACCAGTAGGAGGAAAGAGAGCTATCTGCTGTTGTGGTTTAGACACTACAAATCAAGTGTATCAAATTACAACATCCTGTTGCTAGCCTTGCTTGTAGAGCAGAAAGCAGCTAACTAAAAGAAGATACATTTTCTTATTTATTTAACACTTATATCTCAGCAGGAGTCAGTGACTGTTGAGATTAAGTTGACAGATAACTTTATTAGTAGTTGAAGGTGTCTTATTTACGGTTTAAAAAAGAAAGAAAAGAAAGAAAGTCAGTGTGGTCCATGCAGGGAAAGGTACTGTATCAGCTGACTTTGCTAAACCAGTAGGAGGAAAGAGAGTTTTCCTGGGGGTGTGGTTTAGACACCATAAAAGCAGGTAAGTCAAATTACAACTTCCTGTTGCTAGCAATGCTTCTATAGCAGAAAACAGCTAACTAAAAGTAGCTACAATTTCTTATTAATTTAAAACTTATATCTCAGCAGGAGTATGTGACTGTTAAGATTAAGTAGACAGATAACTTTATTAGAAGTAGAAGTAGAAGGGGTCTTATTTAGGGCTAAAAAAGAAAGAAAAGAAAGAAAGAAAGTCAGTGTGTGTTCTGTGCAGGGAAGGGTACTTCGTCAGCTGACTTTGCTAAACCAGTAGGAGGAAAGGGAGCTTACCTGGGGGTGTGGTTTAGACACCATAAAAGCAGGTGAGTCAAATTACAACTTACTGCTGCTAGCCTTGCTTGTAGAGCAGAAAGCAGCTATCTAAAAGATTCTTCATTTTCTTATTAATTTAAAACTTACATCTCAGCAGGAGTCAGTGACTGTGACAATTAAGTAGACAGATACCTTTATTAGAAGTAGAAGGGTCTCATTTAGGTTAAAAAAAGAAAGAAAAGATAGAAAGTCAGTGTGTATTCTGAGTAGGGAAGGGTACTGTATCAGCTGCCTTTGTTAAACCAGTAGGAGGAAAGAGAGCTTATCTGTGGGTGTGGTTTAGACACCATAAAAGCAGTTAAGTCAAATTACATCTTACTGTTGCTAGCCTTGCTTCTAGAGCAGAAAACAGCTAACTAAAAGTAGCTACAATTTCTTATTAATT
Source organism: Neoceratodus forsteri (assembly GCA_016271365.2). Lineage (NCBI taxonomy): Eukaryota > Metazoa > Chordata > Ceratodontiformes > Ceratodontidae > Neoceratodus > Neoceratodus forsteri. The sequence goes on along the minus strand of CM028133.1, from coordinate 89,782,062 downwards.
TAAAACTTATATCTCAGCAGGAGTATGTGACTGTTAAGATTAAGTAGACAGATAACTTTATTAGAAGTAGAAGTTGAAGGGGTCTTATTTAGGGCTAAAAAAGAAAGAAAAGAAAGAAAGTCAGTGTGTGTTCTGTGCAGGGAAGGGTACTGTGTCAGCTGACTTTGCTAAATCAGTAGGAGGAAAGAGAGCTTACCTGGGGGTGTGTTTTAGACACCATAAAAGCAGGTGAGTCAAATTACAACTTACTGTTGCTAGCCTTGCTTGTGGAGCAGAAAGCAGTTAACTAAAAGAAGCTACATTTTCTTAATAATTTGAAACTTATATCTCAGCAGAGTCAGTGACTGTTAAGATTAAGTAGACAGATAACTTTATTAGAAGTAGAAGGGGTCTTATTTAGGGTTAAAAAACAAAGAAAAGAAAGAAAGTCAGTGTGTGTTCCTTGAAGGGAAGAGTACTGTATCAGCTGACTTTGCTGACCAGTAGGAGGAAGGAGTGCTTACCTGGAGGAGTGGTTTAGACATCATAAAAGCCTGTGAGTCAAATTACAGCTTCCTGTTGCAAGGCTTGCTTGTAGAGCAGAAAGCAGCTATGTAAAAGAGGCTTCATTTTCTTATTAATTTAAAACTTACATCTCAGCAGGAGTCAGTGACTGTTAATATTAAGTAGACAGACACCTTTATTAGAAGTAGAAGGGGTCTCATTTAGGGTTAAAAAAGAAAGAAAAGAAAGAAAGTCAGTGTGTGTTCTGAGTAGGGAAGGGTACTGTATCAGCTGCCTTTGTTAAACCAGTAGGAGGAAAGAGAGCTTATCTGGGGGTGTGGTTTAGACACCATAAAAGCAGGTGAGTCAAATTACAACTTTCAGTTGCTAGCCTTGCTTGTAGAGCAGAAAGCAGCTAATTAAAAGAAGCTACATTTTATTCATAATTTAAAACTTACATATCTGCAGGAGTCAGAGACAGTTAAGGTTAAGTAGACAGATTACTTAATTAGAAGTAGAAGGGGTTTATTTGGGGATAAAAAGGAAGAAAAGAAAGAAAGTCAATGTGTGTTATGTGCAGGAAGGGTACTGCATCTGCTGACTTTGCTAAACCAGTAGGAGGAAATAGAGCTTTCCAGGGGGTGTGGTTTAGACACTATAGATGCAGGTGAGTCAAATTTCAACTTCCTGTTGCTAGCCTTGCTTGTAGAGCAGAATACAGCTAACTAAAAGAAGCAACATTTTCTTATTAATTTAAAACTTATATCTCAGCAGGAGTCAATGACTGTTAAGATTAAGTAGACAGATAACTTTATTAGAAGTAAAAGGGGTCTTATTTAGGTTAAAAAAGAAAGAAAAGAGGGAAAGTCAGTGTGTATTCTGTGTTGGAAGGGTACAGAATCAGCTGACTTTGCTAAACCAGTAGGAGGAATGAAAGCTTACCTGTGAGTGTTGTTCAGTCACCATAAAGGCAGGTGAGTCAAATTACAACTTCCTGTTGCTACCCTTGCGTGTAGAGCAGAAAGCAGCTAACTAAAAGAAGCTACATTTTCTTATTAATTTAAAACTAATATCTTAGGAGGAGTCAATGACTGTTAAGATTAAGTAGACAGATAGCTTTATTAGAAGTAGAAGAGGTCATATTTAGGGCTAAAAAAGAAAGAAAAGAAAGAAAGTCAGTGTGTGTTCTGTGCAGGGAAAGGTACTGTGTCAGCTGACTTTGCTAAACCAGTAGGAGGAAGGAGAGCTTACCTGGGGGTGTGGTTTAGACACCATAAAAGCAGGTGAGTCAAATTACAACTTCCTGTTGCTAGCCTTGCTTGTAGAGCAGAAAGCAGCAAACTAAAAGAAGCTACATTTTCTTCTTAATTTGAAACTTATATCTCTGCAGGAGTCAGTGACTGTTAGGATTAGGTAGACAGATAACTTCATTAGAGGTAGATGGGGTCTTAATTAGGGTTAAAAAAGAAAGAAAAAAAGAAAGTCAGTGTGTGTTATGTACAGGGACGGGTATTGTATCATCTGACTTTGCTAAACCCGTAGGATGAAAGAGAGCATACCTGGGGGTGTAGTTTAGACCCTGTAGAACAGGTGAGTCAAATTTTAACTTCCTTTTGCTAGCCTTGCTTGTACAGCAGAAAGCAGCTAACTAAAAGAAGATACATTTTCTTATTTATTTAAAACTTATATCTCAGCAGGAGTCAGTGACTGTTGAGATTAAGTTGACAGATAACTTTATTAGTAGTTGAAGGTGTCTTATTTACGGTTTAAAAAAGAAAGAAAAGAAAGAAAGTCAGTGTGGTCCATGCAGGGAAAGGTACTGTATCAGCTGACTTTGCTAAACCAGTAGGAGGAAAGAGAGTTTTCCTGGGGGTGTGGTTTAGACACCATAAAAGCAGGTAAGTCAAATTACAACTTCCTGTTGCTAGCAATGCTTCTATAGCAGAAAACAGCTAACTAAAAGTAGCTACAATTTCTTATTAATTTAAAACTTATATCTCAGCAGGAGTATGTGACTGTTAAGATTAAGTAGACAGATAACTTTATTAGAAGTAGAAGTAGAAGGGGTCTTATTTAGGGCTAAAAAAGAAAGAAAAGAAAGAAAGTCAGTGTGTGTTCTGTGCAGGGAAGGGTTCTGTGTCAGCTGACTTTGCTAAACCAGTAAGAGGAAAGAGAGCTTACCTGGGGGTGTGGTTTAGACACCATAAAAGCAGGTGAGTCAAATTACATCTTACTGCTGCTAGCCTTGCTTGTAGAGCAGAAAGCAGCAAACTAAAAGAAGCTACATTTTCTTCTTAATGTGAAACCTATATCTCAGCAGGAGTCAGTGACTGTTAAGATTAAGCAGACAGATAACTTTATTAGAAGTAGAAGGGGTCTTATTAAGGGTTAAAAAAAGAAAGGAAAGAAAGAAAGTCAGTATGTGTTCTGCGTAGGGAAGGGTACTGATTCAGCTGACTTTGCTAAACCAGTAGGAGGAAAGAGAGCTTTCCTGGGGGTGTGATTTAGACACCATAAAAGCAGGTGAGTCAAATTATACCTTCCTCTTGCTAGGCTTACATGTACAGCGGAAAGCAGCTAAGTAAAAGAAGCTGCATTTTCTTATTAATTTAAAACTTATATCTCAGCAGAGTCAGTAACTGTTTAGATTTAGTAGACAGATAACTTTATTAGAAGTTGAAAGTGTCTTATTTAGGGTTAAAATAGAAAGAAAAGAAAGAAAGTCAGTGTGTGTTCTGTGCAGGGTAATGCACTGTTTCAGCTGACTTCGCTAAACCAGTAGGAGGAAAGAGAGTTTATCTGCTGTTGTGGTTTAGACACTACAAATCAGGTGTATCAAATTACAACATCCTGTTGCTAGCCTTGCTTGTAGAGCAGAAAGCAGCTAACTAAAAGAAGTTGCATTTTCTTATTAATTTAAAACTTATATCTCAGCAGGAGTCAGTGACTGTTGAGATTAAGTTGACAGATAACTTTATTAGTAGTTGAAGGTGTCTTATTTACGGTTTAAAAAAGAAACAAAAGAAAGAAAGTAAGTGTGTTCCGTGCAGGGAAACGTATTGTATCAGCTGACTTTGCTAAACCAGTAGGAGGAAAGAGAGTTTTCCTGGGGGTGTGGTTTAGACACCATAAAAGCAGTTAAGTCAAATTACAACTTCCTGTTGCTAGCCTTGCTTCTAGAGCAGAAAACAGCTAACTAAAAGTAGGTACAATTTCTTATTAATTGAAAACTTATATCTCAGCAGGAGTATGTGACTGTTAAGATTAAGTAGACAGATAACTTTATTAGTAGTAGAAGTAGAAGGGGTCTTATTTAGGGCTAAAAAAGAAAGAAAAGAAAGAAAGTCAGTGTGTGTTCTGTGCAGGGAAGGGTACTGTGTCAGCTGACTTTGCTAAACCAGTAGGAGGAAAGAGAGCTTACCTGGGGGTGTGGTTTAGACACCATAAAAGCAGGTGAGTCAAATTACAACTTACTTGCTAGCCTTGCTTGTGGAGCAGAAAGCAGTTAACTAAAAGAAGCTACATTTTCTTAATAATTTGAAACTTATATCTCAGCAGAGTCAGTGACTTTTAAGATTAAGTAGACAGATAACTTTATTAGAAGTAGAAGGGGTCTTATTTAGGGTTAAAAAACAAAGAACAGAAAGAAAGTCAGTGTGTGTTCCTTGCAGGGAAGAGTACTGTATCAGCTGACTTTGCTGACCAGTAGGAGGAAAGAGTGCTTACCTGGGGGAGTGGTTTAGACATCATAAAAGCAGGTGAGTCAAATTACAGCTTCCTGTTGCAAGGCTTGCTTGTAGAGCAGAAAGCAGCTATCTAAAAGAGGCTTCATTTTCTTATTAATTTAAAACTTACATCTCAGCACGAGTCAGTGACTGTGACAATTAAGTAGACAGATACCTTTATTAGAAGTAGAAGGGGTCTCATTTAGGATTAAAAAAAGAAAGAAAAGATAGAAAGTCAGTGTGTGTTCTGAGTAGGGAAGGGTACTGTATCAGCTGCCATTGTTAAACCAGTAGGAGGAAAGAGAGCTTATCTGTGGGTGTGGTTTAGACACCATAAAAGCAGTTAAGTCAAATTACAACTTACTGTTGCTAGCCTTGCTTCTAGAGCAGAAAACAGCTAACTAAAAGTAGCTACAATTTCTTATTAATTTAAAACTTATATCTCAGCAGGAGTATGTGACTGTTAAGATTAAGTAGACAGATAACTTTATTAGAAGTAGAAGTAGAAGGGGTCTTATTTAGGGCTAAAAAAGAAAGAAAAGAAAGAAAGTCAGTGTGTGTTCTGTGCAGGGAAGGGTACTGTGTCTGCTGACTTTGCTAAATCAGTAGGAGGAAAGAGAGCTTACCTGGGGGTGTGGTTTAGACACCATAAAAGCAGGTGAGTCAAATTACAACTTACTGTTGCTAGCCTTGCTTGTGGAGCAGAAAGCAGTTAACTAAAAGAAGCTACATTTTCTTAATAATTTGAAACTTATATCTCAGCAGAGTCAGTGACTGTTAAGATTAAGTAGACAGATAACTTTATTAGAAGTAGAAGGGGTCTTATTTAGGGTTAAAAAACAAAGAAAAGAAAGAAAGTCAGTGTGTGTTCCTTGCAAGGAAGAGTACTGTATCAGCTGACTTTGCTGACCAGTAGGAGGAAAGAGTGCTTACCTGGGGGAGTGGTTTAGACATCATAAAAGCAGGTGAGTCAAATTACAGCTTCCTGTTGCAAGGCTTGCTTGTAGAGCAGAAAGCAGCTATCTAAAAGAGGCTTCATTTTCTTATTAATTTAAAACTTACATCTCAGCAGGAGTCAGTGACTGTTAAGATTAAGTAGACAGATACCTTTATTAGAAGTAGAAGGGGTCTCATTTAGGTTAAAAAAGAAAGAAAAGAAAGAAAGTCAGTGTGTGTTCTGAGTAGGGAAGGGTACTGTATCAGCTGCCTTTGTTAAACCAGTAGGAGGAAAGAGAGCTTATCTGGGGGTGTGGTTTAGACACCATAAAAGCAGGTGAGTCAAATTACAACTTCCAGTTGCTAGCCTTGCTTGTAGAGCAGAAAGCAGCTAATTAAAAGAAGCTACATTTTATTCATAATTTAAAACTTACATATCTGCAGGAGTCAGAGACAGTTAAGGTTAAGTAGACAGATTACTTAATTAGAAGTAGAAGGGGTTTATTTGGGGTTAAAAAAAGGAAGAAAAGAAAGAAAGTCAATGTGTGTTATGTGCAGGGAAGGGTACTGTATCTGCTGACTTTGCTAAACCAGTAGGAGGAAAGAGAGCTTTCCAGGGGGTGTGGTTTAGACACTATAGATGCAGGTGAGTCAAATTTCAACTTCCTGTTGCTAGCCTTGCTTGTAGAGCAGAATACAGCTAACTAAAAGAAGTTACATTTTCTTATTAATTTAAAACTTATATCTCAGCAGGAGTCAATGACTGTTAAGATTAAGTAGACAGATAACTTTATTAGAAGTAAAAGGGGTCTTATTTAGGTTAAAAAAGAAAGAAAAGAGGGAAAGTCAGTGTGTATTCTGTGTTGGAAGGGTACAGAATCAGCTGACTTTGCTAAACCAGTAGGAGGAATGAAAGCTTACCTGTGAGTGTTGTTCAGTCACCATAAAGGCAGGTGAGTCAAATTACAACTTCCTGTTGCTACCTCTTTGTGTAGAGCAGAAAGCAGCTAACTAAAAGAAGCTACATTTTCTTATTAATTTAAAACTAATATCTTAGGAGGAGTCAATGACTGTTAAGATTAAGTAGACAGATAGCTTTATTAGAAGTAGAAGGGGTCATATTTAGGGCTAAAAAAGAAAGAAAAGAAAGAAAGTCAGTGTGTGTTCTGTGCAGGGAAAGGTACTGTGTCAGCTGACTTTGCTAAACCAGTAGGAGGAAGGAGAGCTTACCTGGGGGTGTGGTTTAGACACCATAAAAGCAGGTGAGTCAAATTACAACTTCCTGTTGCTAGCCTTGCTTGTAGAGCAGAAAGCAGCAAACTAAAAGAAGCTACATTTTCTTCTTAATGTGAAACTTATATCTCTGCAGGAGTCAGTGACTGTTAAGATTAAGTAGACAGATAACTTCATTAGAGGTAGATGGGGTCTTAATTAGGGTTAAAAAAGAAAGAAAAAAAGAAAGTCAGTGTGTGTTATGTACAGGGAAGGGTACTGTATCATCTGACTTTGCTAAACCAGTAGGATGAAAGAGAGCATACCTGGGGGTGTAGTTTAGACCCTGTAGAAGCAGGTGAGTCAAATTTAACTTCCTTTTGCTAGCCTTGCTTGTAGAGCAGAAAGCAGCTAACTAAAAGAAGATACATTTTCTTATTAATTTAAAACTTATATCTCAGCAGGAGTCAGTGACTGTTGAGATTAAGTTGACAGATAACTTTATTAGTAGTTGAAGGTGTCTTATTTACGGTTTAAAAAAGAAAGAAAAGAAAGAAAGTCAGTGTGGTCCATGCAGGGAAAGGTACTGTATCAGCTGACTTTGCTAAACCAGTAGGAGGAAAGAGAGTTTTCCTGGGGTGTGGTTTAGACACCATAAAAGCAGGTAAGTCAAATTACAACTTCCTGTTGCTAGCAATGCTTCTATAGCAGAAAACAGCTAACTAAAAGTAGCTACAATTTCTTATTAATTTAAAACTTATATCTCAGCAGGAGTATGTGACTGTTAAGATTAAGTAGACAGATAACTTTATTAGAAGTAGAAGTAGAAGGGGTCTTATTTAGGGCTAAAAAAGAAAGAAAAGAAAGAAAGTCAGTGTGTGTTCTGTGCAGGGAAGGGTACTGTGTCAGCTGACTTTGCTAAACCAGTAGGAGGAAAGAGAGCTTACCTGGGGGTGTGGTTTAGACACCATAAAAGCAGGTGAGTCAAATTACAACTTACTGCTGCTAGCCTTGCTTGTAGAGCAGAAAGCAGCAAACTAAAAGAAGCTACATTTTCTTCTTAATGTGAAACTTATATCTCAGCAGGAGTCAGTGACTGTTAAGATTAAGCAGACAGATAACTTTATTAGAAGTAGAAGGGGTCTTATTAAGGGTTAAAAAAAGAAAGGAAAGAAAGAAAGTCAGTGTGTGTTCTGTAGGGAAGGGTACTGATTCAGCTGACTTTGCTAAACCAGTAGGAGGAAAGAGAGCTTTCCTGGGGGTGTGGTTTAGACACCATAAAAGCAGGTGAGTCAAATTATACCTTCCTCTTGCTAGGCTTACTTGTACAGCGGAAAGCAGCTAAGTAAAAGAAGCTACATTTTCTTATTAATTTAAAACTTATATCTCAGCAGGAGTCAGTAACTGTTTAGATTTAGTAGACAGATAACTTTATTAGAAGTTGAAAGTGTCTTATTTAGGGTTAAAAATAGAAAGAAAAGAAAGAAAGTCAGTGTGTGTTCTGTGCAGGGAAATGCACTGTATCAGCTGACTTCGCTAAACCAGTAGGAGGAAAGAGAGCTTATCTGCTGTTGTGGTTTAGACACTACAAATCAGGTGTATCAAATTACATCATCCTGTTGCTAGCCTTGCTTGTAGAGCAGAAAGCAGCTAACTAAAAGAAGATACATTTTCTTATTAATTTAAAACTTACAACTTAGCAGAAGTCAGTGACTGTTAAGATTAAGTAGACAAATAACTTTATTAGAAGTAGAAGGGGTCATATTAATGGTTAAAAAAGGAAGAAAAGAAAGAAAGTCAGTGTGTGTTCTGTGCAGGGAAGGGTACTGTATCAGCTGACTTTGCTAAACTAGAAGGAGGAAAGAGAGCTTACCTGGTGGTGTGGTTTAGACACCATAAAAGCAGGTAAGTCAAATTACAACTTCCTGATGCTAGCCTTGCTTGTAGAGCAGAAAGCAGCTAACTAAAAGAAGCTACATTTTCTTATTAATTTGAAACTTATGACTCAGCAGGAGTCAGTGACTGTTAAGATTAAGAAGACAGATAAGTTTACTAGAAGTAGAAGGTGTCTGATTTAGTGTTAAAAAAAGAAAGAAAAGAAAGAAAGTCAGTGTGTGTTCTGTGTTGGAAGGGTACAGAATCAGCTGACTTTGCTAAACCAGTAGGAGGAATGAAACCTTACCTGTGAGTGTTGTTCAGTCACCATAAAGGCAGGTGAGTCAAATTACACTTCCTGTTGCTAGCCTTGCCTGTAGAGCAGAAAGCAGCTAACCAAAAGAAGCTACATTTTCTAATTAATTTAAAACTGATATCTTAGGAGGAGTCAGTGACTGTTAAGATTAAGTAGACAGATAACTTTATTAGAAGTAGAAGGGGTCTTATTTAGGGCTAAAAAAGAAAGGAAAGAAAGAAAGTCAGTGTGTGTTCTGTGCAGGGAAAGGTACTGTGTCAGCTGACTTTGCTAAACCAGTAGGAGGAAGGAGAGCTTACCTGGGGGTGTGGTTTAGACACCATAAAAGCAGGTGAGTCAAATTACAACTTCCTGTTGCTAGCCTTGCTTGTAGAGCAGAAAGCAGCAAACTAAAAGAAGCTACATTTTCTTCTTAATGTGAAACTTATATCTCTGCAGGAGTCAGTGACTGTTAAGATTAAGTAGACAGATAACTTCATTAGAGGTAGAAGGGGTCTTAATTAGGGTTAAAAAAGAAAGAAAAAAGAAAGTCAGTGTGTGTTATGTACAGGGAAGGTTACTGTATCATCTGACTTTGCTAAACCAGTAGGAGGAAAGAGAGCATACCTGGGGGTGTAGTTTAGACACTGTAGAAGCAGGTGAGTCAAATTTCAACTTCCTTTTGCTAGCCTTGCTTGTAGAGCAGAAAGCAGCTAACTAAAAGAAGATACATTTTCTTATTAATTTAAAACTTATATCTCAGCAGGAGTCAGTGACTGTTGAGATTAAGTTGACAGATAACTTTATTAGTAGTTGAAGGTGTCTTATTTACGGTTTAAAAAAGAAACAAAAGAAAGAAAGTCAGTGTGTTCCGTGCAGGGAAAGGTATTGTATCAGCTGACTTTGCTAAACCAGTAGGAGGAAAGAGAGTTTTCCTGGGGGTGTGGTTTAGACACCATAAAAGCAGTTAAGTCAAATTACAACTTCCTGTTGCTAGCCTTGCTTCTAGAGCAGAAAACAGCTAACTAAAAGTAGCTACAATTTCTTATTAATTTAAAACTTATATCTCAGCAGGAGTATGTGACTGTTAAGATTAAGTAGACAGATAACTTTATTAGAAGTAGAAGTAGAAGGGGTCTTATTTAGGGCTAAACTACAGTTTTTGTCTCAGCTGATATCACTTGGCTTTATTTCATTACAGTTTTATAGCTCAGCTGATGTCATTGTGCTTTATTTCATTACAGTTTTTGACTCAGCTGATTTCACTGGGCTTTATTTCATTGCAATTTTTGGCTCAGCTGATATCACTGGGTTTTATTTCATTAGCTGAGCGATAAAACTGTAATGAAATAAAGCCCAGTGACATCACCTGAGACAAAAACTGTAGTGAAATACAGCAGTGAAAAAGAGCACAGTGACGTCAGCTGAGTCAAAAACTGTAATGAAATAAAGCCCAGTGACATCAGATCTGCCAAATTCTATAGAGAAATAAAGCCCAATGACATCAGCTGAGAAAAGAACTATACTAAAATAAAGCACAGTGAGGTCAGCTGAGCCAAAGACTGTAATGAAATAAAGCCCAGTGACATCAGCTAAGTCTAGACTTAGCAGGAAAACTCTCTTTCCTCCTACTGGTTTAGCAAAGTCAGCTGATACAATACCTTTCCCTGCACGGAACACACTGACTTTCTTTCTTTTGTTTCTTTTTTAAACCGTAAATAAGACACCTTCAACTACTAATAAAGTTATCTGTCAACTTAATCTCAACAGTCACTGACTCCTGCTGAGATATAAGTTTTAAATTAATAAGAAAATGTATCTTCTTTTAGTTAGCTGCTTTCTGTTCTACAAGCAAGGCTAGCAAAAAGGAAGTTAAAATTTGACTCACCTGCTTCTACAGGGTCTAAGTCAAAGTCTACAGTGTAATAAAGCCCTGTGACATCAGCTGAGCCAATAACTGTAATGAAATAAAGCCCAGTGACATCAGCTGAGCCACAAACTGTATTGAAATAAATCACAGTGACAACTGCTGAGGAAAAACTGTAATGAAATAAAGCCCAGTGACATCAGCTGAGCCAAAACTATAGGGAAATAAAGCACAGTGACATCAGCTCTGCCAACAACTAAAATGAAATAAAGCACAGTGACATCAGCTGAGCCAAAAACTATAGGGAAATAAAGCATAGTAACTTCAGCTGAGCCAAAAACTATAGTGAAATAATGCACAGTGAGATCAGCTAGGACAAAATCAATAGTTAATTAAAGCACAGTGACATCAGCTGAGCAAAACTATATAGTGAAATAAAGCACAGTGACATCAGATGAGCCAATAACTATAGCAAAATAAAGCACCGTGACATCAGCTGAGCCAAATGCTATAGTGAAATAAAGCACAGTTTTTGGCTCAGCTGATCGCACTGGTCACTCTTCCCTCTGTGGAGTGACAGCCATTTACCACCACCCTCTGTGTCCTGCCACCCAGCCAGTTACCTACCCACCACACTACTGTCCTGCCCACACCCATATTCCCCAGTTTGTGTAATAGTCTTCTATGTGGCACAGTGTCAAAGGCCTTGCTGAAGTCCAGATAGGCCATGTCCACTGCCCTCCCCTGATCCACCTGCCTAGTCACCCAGTCAAAAAATTCAATGAGGTCTGACATGACCTCCCCCTGGTGAAACCATGCTGCCTTGGGTCCTGTAGTCCATTGACAACCAGATGTTCCACCAATCTCTCCTTCAGTAGTGCTTCCATGATCTTTCCCACTACCGAGGTGAGGCTGACTGGTCTGTAGTTCCCTGCTTCCTCTTTGTTCCCACTTTTGTATAAGGGGACTACATCTGCTGTCCTCCAGTCTTTGGGTACCTCCCTGTTTCCAGTGATTGGCTGAACAGGATAGCCAGAGGTTCAGCCACCACCTCTCTTAGTTCTTTAGGACCCTGGGTGCACCCATCTGGCCCCATTGCTTTATCAGCTCTTATTACTTCCAGTTCCTTCAGGACCCTTCTCGGTAAAGGGACTTGTGTTCATTTCTGCACCATTCACCCCTTGTACTCCCTTCAGACCCATTACCCCTCTTCCTTAGTAAAGACTGAGCAGAAATACCTGTTCAATATGTCAGCTTTACTGTTGTCATCCTCCACGCGGCTCCCATCCTCCCCTTCAGTCTCACTATCCCTCCTTTGTCCTTCTTTTTCACTTATGTACCTGTAAAGGTTTTGTCTCCTTTAACCACTGATTTTGCAATGTGTTCTTCTGTCTGAGCTTTGGCTTCCCTTACTGACTTCCCTGCCTCCTTTGTTTCTCCTGGTACTTCTCTATCCCCTTCTGCTTGTGTCTTTTGTATTGTCTGAATGCAATCTTTTGGCTTTCACTTTCTTTGCTACCTTTTGGAAAACCATAATGGTTTCCTCTTTCTTTTCCTCTTGCTAACCTGCTTAATGCATAATTCTGTTGTTCTTATAATCCCCATATTAAATACTGCCCACTGTTCCTCAATCCCTGATTCTTGTCCCATTCCCCTTAATGCCTCTTTCAAGCATCTCCCCATTTTCCCAAAATCTGCCCCCCTAAAATCCAGGATACGTGTTTTTGTGTGGTTTGCTTCTGCTCTTTCTGTGATTTCAAACCACAATGACTGGTGGTCACTGTTACCCAGGTGCTCCCCACTGTTACCCCCATCACACTGTCCCTGTTTGTAGAGCACAAGGTCCAGTATTGCCTTCTGCTGAGTTGGTTCCATGACCAGTTGCTTGAGGAAGGCACCCTGAAGGAGTCCAGGATAAATCTGCTCCTAGTTGATGCTGCTGCTGGGATGCTCCAGTCCACGTCTGGAATATTGAAGTCTCCAACCAGTACTACCTCACCCTTGTCTGCCATCCTTTGGATGGCTAGCATCAGCTCCCTATCTGTTTCTTCCTACTGGGCTGGTGGTCTATAGACCACACCTGTGCGGATTGCTGGCCCCATTTTCCTTTCCGGCTTAACCCACAGTATCTCTCCCCCATTTTGTTCCTCCTGGATCTGTGTGGCCCTTATGTCATTTTTCACATACAGTGCCACTCCTCCTCCCTTCCTGCCTGCTCTGTCTCTTCTGAATATGTTGTAGCCAGGTATGGCCATCTCCCAGTCACGGTTATCATTACACCAGGTTTCAGTGATGGCCACAATGTCCAGGTCTGACTGTACCATGACAGCCTCCAGATCTACCATCTTGTTGCTAAGGCTCCTGGCATTTGCACACATGGCTTTCCATGATTTGACCTCCCTAGACTGCTTCACTGTTCTCACTCCAGCCCTTCCTTGGTTGTCATTTATCCTGGTTCTCCTTGCTGTCTGTCCTTCTGCTGAATTTTGCCCCTTTTCTGCTTATCCACCTTTTGGACACTAATCTCCAACTTTTCACACTGCTTTGCAGAGATAGCCACTCCTCTGGTTCACTGGTTCCATTACTAGCTGTGGGGGGTGAGCAAGTAGGTACCATCCTTGCTGGCCTGCCACCCCCCTTTGCTAGTTTAAATGCTTGTCAATGTAGCATTTAAACTTATCATTGAGTGCTTGGATTCCCCTCGAGGATGGATGCAGGCCGTCAGGCTTGAACAAACCTCCATCCCTCCAGATGGGTCCCCAGTCACCAATGAATCCAAACCCTTCCTCACAGCACCAGTTCTTCAACCATGAGTTAAAGTTCCTGGTGCATGCACTCTATGTTTCTCCTTGCCTCTCACAGGTAGTACTTCTGAGAAAGTGACAGAAGTAGCTACTTGCTTGAGACCCCTCCCAGTTTCCTAAACTCTTCCTGAACTTCCTTTGGTTCCCATTTGCCAGGTCATTAGTACCTAGGTGGATAATGACATCCAGCTCACCCTCCGTCTTGCCTTCCCAGTGAGCCCCATGATCTTCCTTCCATCTCTCCATGCCGTGGCACCTGGTAGGCACCTCACCTCCCTGTCCTCCCCCTCCTGTGTTCCTAGCTGGATCCCTCTTATGATGGAGTCCCCCACCAGGATTCGCTTCCTCCTCCTCTTTGGTCCACTGCTTTCCCCACTGAGGTCACCTCCTTGCCTAACCTCTACATCCTTTCCTTCCACTTCCCTGGGTACCTCTATTTGGTTGTCCTCATTTGCCAGTGTGGCATATGAGTTCTTGAGTGGAATAGGATCTGGGATGTGCCTCTGCCTGACTGCTCTAACCCTCCCTGAGCCCACTGTCATCCAAGTGCTCCTCGTTCTCGGCATCCTTTGAGGCAGCTGCATTGGACTGGGTGGTTCCTGGACAGGGGTGATGGTACTCCTGACCCAGTTTACTTCCGCTCTGAGTCTGGCTACCTCATCCCACAGTCCCGAGAGATGCATGCAGATAGGGCAGCACCTCAGTGTCCAGAAGGTCTGCCTGAATATAGCTGCCACACAGCCACTGCATTGCACCACTTCCCACATTATACTGCAATTCCACTACTTATCTGCTACTGAAGCTCTCTTAGTTCTCTTTTTATTTATTTACAGTACTGAAAATCCTGTAACTGATCCTCAGATATATATTTTTTTAAGGAAAAAGAAACCAATAAATAAATAAATGAGTCAAAACACTTGTCGTGCTGAGGGTGGTCTTCTTCCCCCTTATGCCCCTCCTACTTCACCTCTTACTATACCTGTGTTTAGCTCCTGTCAATCAGATTTATCAGGGCATATAATTAAGAGTTGGGGAAGGGGTGGTGGGGGGCGAAATTTTGCAGCAATTAAAGACAGCACAGAATTACACCACCACTATTTTTTAAATTTTCAACAGCCCAAAAACAATTATAAGTAAAGACAACACAGAAAGAAAGTATAGTGTCACTACAAGCCTACAATCTAAGTTTAAAAGAAAAATACCAGTTACCAGTTACTCTGAAGCACTGAATTGAATATGTTTCCTTCCTTCACCTTCTGGCTTCTTCTGAGACGATGAACTTCTGTTTGCTGCTTTAACTGTGACTAAGCCCCACCTCCAGTTATCACGTAGCTGAGGTCAGAGGCCAGACTATTAACACCCTTCACCCAGCTACAGGACAGTCAGACAAGCCAAGATAAAATTTGCAGCAATTAAAGACAGCACAGAATTACACCACCACTATTTTTTAAATTTTGAACAGCCCAAAAACAATTATAAGTAAAGATAACACAGAAAGAAAGTAAAGTGTCACTACAAGCCTACAATCTAAGTTTAAAAGAAAAATACCAGTTACCAGTTACTCTGAAGTACTGAATTGAATATGTTTCCTTCCTTCACCTTCTGGCTTCTTCCTATAGTTTTCTCTCAGCTGACATCACCGGGCTTTAATTCATTACAGTTTGCCTCTGATGATGTCACTCTCCTTTATTTCAATGCAGTTGTGGCTCAGCTGATGTCACTGTGCTTTATTTTATTATACTTTTTGGCACAGCTGATGTCACTGTCCATTATTTCATTATAGATTTTGCCTCAGGTGATGTCACTGTGCATTATTTCATTTCAGTTTTATGGCTCAGGTGATGTTACTGGGCTTTATTTCATTACCGTTTTTGGCTCAGCTGATGTCACTGTGCTTTATTTTAGTATAGATCTTGGCTCAGCTGATGTCACTGGCCTTTACTTCACTATAGATCCTGGCACAGCTGATGTCACTCAGATTTATTTCATTATAGTTTTTGGCTCAGCTGATGTCACTGTGCTTTTCTTCACTATAGATTTTCCTCAGCTGATGTCACTGGTCTTTATTTCATTACAGTTTTTTGCTCAGCTGATGTCACAGTGCTTTATTTCATTATAGTTTTTGGCTCAGCTGATGTCACTGTGCTTTATTTCATTTTAGTTTTTGGCTCAGCTGATGTCACAGAGCTTTATTTAATTACAGTTTTTGGCTCAGCTGATGTCACTGTGCTTTTTCACTATAGTTTTTCCTCAGCTGATGTCACTGGGCTTTATTTCCTATAGTTTTTGGCACAGCTGATGTCACTGGGCTTTATTTCATTACAGTTTTTCCTCAGCAGATGTCACTGTGATTTATTTCAAAACAGTTTTTAGCTCAGCTGATGTCACTGGGCTTTATTTCACTGTAGACTTTGACTTAGCTGATGTCACTGGGCTTTATTTCATTTCAGATTTTGGCTCAGCTGATGTCACTGTGCTTTATTTTAGTATAGTTCTTGGCTCAACAGATGTCATTGGGCTTTATTTCTCTATAGATTTTGGCACAGCTGATGTCACTGGGCTTTATTTCATTACAGTTTTTGACTCAGCTGACGCCACTGTGCATTTTTTCACTATAGTTTTTCCTCAGCTGATGTCACTGGGCTTTATTTCATTACAGTTTTTCACTCAGCTGATGTCAATGTGCTTTATTTCACTACAGTTTTTGCTCAGCTGATGTCACTGGGCTGTTTTTCACCATAGTTTTTCCTCAGCTGATGTCACTGTGCTTTACTTCATTATAGTTTTTGGCTCAGCTGATGTCACTGGGCATTATTTCATTACAGTTTTTGGCTCAGCTGATGACACTGGGCTTTACTTCACTATAGTTTTTGCCTCAGCTGATGTCCCTGTGCCTCATTTCATTACAGTTTTTGGCTCAGCTGATGTCTATGTGCTTTATTTCTTCACCGTTTATGGCTCTGCTGACGTCACTGTGTCAGATTTCATTAAAGTTTTTGGCTCAGCTGATGTCACTGGGATTTATTTCATTACAGTTTTTGGCTCTGCTGATGTCACTGTCCTTTATTTCACTGTAGTTTTTGGCTCAGCTAATGTCACTGGGCTTTATGTAACCATAGTTTTTGGCTCAGCTGATGTCACTGGGCTTTATTTCATTACAGTTTTTCCTCAGCAGATGTCACAGTGCTTTATTTCATTATAATTTTGGGCTCAGCTGATGTCACTGGGCTTTATTTCACTGTAGAATTTGACTTAGTTGATGTCTCTGGGCTTTATTTCATTACAGATTTTGGCTCAGCTGATGTCACTGTGCTTTATTTTAGGATAGTTCTTGGCTCAGCTGATGTCATTGGCTTTATTTCTCTATAGATTTTGGCAAAGCAGATGTCACTGGGCTTTATTTCATTACAATTTTTGACTCAGCTGACGCCACTGTTCTTTTTCTCACTATAGTTTTTCCTCAGCTGATGTCACTGGGCTATATTTCATTACAGTTTTTCGCTCAGCTGATGTCAATGTGCTTTATTTCACTATAGTTTTTGGCTCAACTGATGTCACTGGGCTATTTTTCACCATAGTTTTTCCTCGGGTGATGTCACTGTGCTTTACTTCATTATAGTTTTTGGCTCAGCTGATGTCACTGGGCATTATTTCATTACAGTGTTTGGCTCAGCTGATGACACTGGGCTTTACTTCACTATAGTTTTTGCCTCAGCTGATGTCACTGTGCCTTATTTCATTACAGTTTTTGGCTCAGCTGATGTCTATGTGCTTTATTTCTTCACCGTTTTTGGCTCTGCTGATGTCACTGTGTCAGATTTCATTAAAGTTTTTGGCTCAGCTGATATTACTGGGCTTTATTTCATTACAGTTTTTGGCTCTGCTGATGTCACTGTCCTTTATTTCACTGTAGTTTTTGGCTCAGCTAATGTCACTGGGCTTTATGTAACCATAGTTTTTGGCTCAGCTGATGTCACTGGGCTTTATTTCATTACAGTTTTTCCTCAGCAGATGTCACAGTGCTTTATTTCATTATAATTTTGGGCTCAGCTAATGTCACTAGCTTTATTTCACTATAGTGTTTGCCTCCGCTGATGTCACTGTGCTTTATTTCACTATAGTTCTTGGTTCAGCAGATGTCACTGTGCTTTATTTCACTATAGAGTTTGGCTCAGCTTATGTCACCGTGCTTTATTTCACTGTAGTTTTTTGGCTCAGCTGATGTCACTGGGCTGTATTTCACTACAGTTTTTGTCTCAGCTGATGTCACTTGGCTTTATTTCATTACAGTTTTATAGCTCAGCTGATGTCATTGTGCTTTATTTCATTACAGTTTTTGACTCAGCTGATTTCACTGGGCTTTATTTCATTGCAGTTTTTGGCTCAGCGGATATCACTGGGCTTTATTTCATTAAAGTTTTTGGCTCAGCAGATGTCACTGTACTTTATTTCATTATTGTTTTTGGCTCTGTTGATTTCACTGTGCTTTATTTCATTACAGTTTTTGGCTCAGCTGATCTCACTGGGCTTTATTTCATTACGGTTTTTGACTCAGCTGATGTCACTGGGCTTTATTTCATTATAGTTCTTAGCTCAGCTGATGACACTAGGCATTAATTAACTAAATATTTTGGCACAGCTGATCTCACTGTGCATTATTTCACTATAATTTTTGGCTCAGCTGATGTCACTGTGCTTTGTTTCCCTATAGTTTTTGGTTCAGCTGATGTCACTGGGCTTTATTTTGAAACAGTTTCTGGCTCAGCTGATTTCACTGGGCTTTATGTCATTACAGTTTTTAGCTGAGTTGATGTGACAGGGATATATTTCACTGTAGACTTTGACTTAGCTGATGTCACTGTGCTTTACTTCCCTATAGTTTTTGCTCAGCTGATGTCACTGGGCTTTATTTCATTACAGTTTTTCCTTAGCTGATGTCACTGTGATTTATTTCAATACAGTTTTTGGCTCAGCTGATGTCACTGGGCTTTATTTCATTACAGTTATTAGCTCAGCTGATGTCACAGGGCTTTATGTCATTACAGTTTTTAGCTGAGTTGATGTGACAGGGATATATTTCACTGTAGACTTTGACTTAGCTGATGTCACTGTCCTTTACTTCCCTATAGTTTTTTGCTCAGATGATGTCACTGGGCTTTATTTCATTACAGTTTTTCCTTAGCTGATGTCACTGTGATTTATTTCAATTCAGTTTTTGGCTCAGCTGATGTCACTGGTCTTTATTTCATTACAGTTATTAGCTCAGCTGATGTCACTGTGCTTTTCACTCTATAGTTTTTCCTCAGCTGATGTCACTGGGCTTTATTTCATTACAGTTTTTCACTCATCTGATGTCACTGTGCTTTATTTCACTATAGTTTTTGGCTCAGCTGATTTCACTGGGCTGTTTTTCACCATAGTTTTTAGCTCAGTTGATATCACTGGGCTTTATTTCACTATAGTTTTTGCCTCCGCTGATGTCACTCTGCCTTATTTCATTATACTTTTTGGCTCAGCTGATGTCACTGGGCATTATTTCATTACAGTTTTTGGCTCGGCTGATGTCACTGGGCTTTATTTCACTTTTACTTTTTACTCATCTGATGTCACTGGCTTTATTTCATTACAGTTTTTCCTCAGCTGATGTCACTGTGCTTTATTTCAATACAGTTTTTGGCTCAGCTGATGTCATTGTACTTTATTTCATTATAGTTCTTGACTCAGCTAATGATACTGGTCTTTATTTCACAATAGATTTTGACTGAGCTGATGTCACTGTGCTTTATTTCACTATAGTTTCCTCTCAGCTGACATCAGCGGGCTTTAGTTCATTACAGTTTTTCCTTAGCTGATGTCACTGTGATTTATTTCAATACAGTTTTTGGCTCAGCTGATGTCACTGGCCTTTATTTCATTACAGTTATTAGCTCAGCTGATGTCACAGGGCTTTATTTCATTACAGTTTTTGGCTCAGCTGATGTCACTGTGCTTTTTTCACTATAGTTTTTCCTCAGCTGATGTCACTGGGCTTTATTTCATTACAGTTTTTCGCTCATCTGATGTCACTGTGCTTTATTTCACTATAGTTTTTGGCTCAGCTGATTTCACTGGGCTGTTTTTCACCATAGTTTTTAGCTCAGTTGATATCACTGGGCTTTATTTCACTATAGTTTTTGCCTCCGCTGATGTCACTCTGCCTTATTTCATTATACTTTTTGGCTCAGCTGATGTCACTGGGCATTATTTCATTACAGTTTTTGGCTCAGCTGATGTCACTGGGCTTTATTTCACTTTACTTTTTACTCATCTGATGTCACTGGCTTTATTTCATTACAGTTTTCCTCAGCTGATGTCACTGTGCTTTATTTCAATAGAGTTTTTGGCTCAGCTGATGTCATTGTACTTTATTTCATTATAGTTCTTGACTCAGCTGATGATACTGGTCTTTATTTCACTATAGATTTTGACTGAGCTGATGTCACTGTGCTTTATTTCACTACAGTTTCCTGTCAGCTGACATCACCGGGCTTTATTTCATTACAGTTTTCCTCTGATGATGTTACTCTGCTTTATTTCTATGCAGTTGTGGCTCAGCTGATGTCACTGTGCTTTATTTCATTATAGTTTTTGGCACAGCTGATGTCACTGTGCATTATTTCATTATAGATTTTGCCTCAGGTGATGTCACTGGGCTTTATTTCACTTTACTTTTTACTCATCTGATGTCACTGGCTTTATTTCATTACACTTTTTCCTCAGCTGATGTCACTGTGCTTTATTTCAATACAGTTTTTGGCTCAGCTGATGTCATTGTACTTTATTTCATTATAGTTCTTGACTCAGCTGATGACACTGGTCTTTATTTCACTATAGATTTTGACTGAGCTGATGTCACTGTGCTTTATTTCACTATAGTTTTCTCTCAGCTGACATCACCGGGCTTTATTTCATTACAGTTTTCCTCTGATGATGTTACTCTGCTTTATTTCTATGCAGTTGTGGCTCAGCTGATGTCACTGTGCTTTATTTCATTATAGTTCTTGACTCAGCTGATGACACTGGTCTTTATTTCACTATAGATTTTGACTGAGCTGATGTCACTGTGCTTTATTTCACTATAGTTTTCTCTCAGCTGACATCACCGGGCTTTATTTCATTACAGTTTTCCTCTGATGATGTTACTCTGCTTTATTTCTATGCAGTTGTGGCTCAGCTGATGTCACTGTGCTTTATTTCATTATAGTTTTTGGCACAGCTGATGTCACTGTGCATTATTTATTATAGATTTTGCCTCAGGTGATGTCACTGTGCATTATTTCATTTCAGTTTTATGGCTCAGGTGATGTTACTGGGCTTTATTTCATTACCATTTTGGCTCAGCTGATGTCACTGTGCTTTATTTTAGTATAGATCTTGGCTCAGCTGATGTCACTGGTCTTTATTTCACTATAGATTCTGGCACAGCTGATGTCACTCAGATTTATTTCATTATAGTTTTTGGCTCAGCTGATGTCACTGTGCTTTTCTACGCTATAGTTTTTCCTCAGCTGATGTCACTGGTCTTTATTTCATTACAGTTTTTCGCTCAGCTGATATCACAGTGCATTATTTCATTATAGTTTTTGGCTCAGCTGATGTCACTGGGCTTTATTTCATTACAGTTTTGGGCTCAGCAGATGTCACTGTGCTTTATTTCAGTATAGTTTTTGGCTCAGTTGATGTCACTGGGCTATATTTCATTACAGTTTTCGGCTCTACTGATGTCACTGAGCTTTATTTCATTAGAGTTTTTGGCTTAGCTGATGTCTCTGTGCTTTATTTCACTATAGTTCTTGGTTCAGCAGATGTCACTGTGCTTTATTTCACTATAGTTCTTGGTTCAGCAGATGTCACTGTGATTTATTTCACTATAGTGTTTGGCTAATCTGATGTCACCGTGCTTTATTTCACTCTAGTTTTTGGCTCAGCTGATGTCACTGGGCTGTATTTCACTACAGTTTTTGTCTCATCTGATGTCACTGGGTTTATTTCATTACAGTTTTATAGCTCAGCTGATGTCATTGTCCTTTATTTCATTATAGTTTTTGTCTCAGCTAATTTCACTGGGCTTTATTTCATTGCAGTTTTTGGCTCAGCTGATGTCACTGGGCTTTATTTCATTACAGTTTTTGGCTCAGCTGATGTCACTGTACTTTATTTCATTATTGTTTTTGGCTCTGTTGATTTCACTGTGCTTTATTTCATTACAGTTTTTGGCTCAGCTGATCTCACTGGGCTTTATTTCATTACGGTTTTTGACTCAGCTGATGTCTCTGGGCTTTATTTCATTATAGTTCTTGGCTCAGCTGATGTCACTGGGCTTTAATTAACTAAAGATTTTGGCACAGCTGATCTCACTGTGCATTATTTCACTATAATTTTTGGCTCAGCTGATGTCACTGTGCTTTGTTTCCCTATAGTTTTTGGTTCAGCTGATGTCACTGGGCTTTATTTCATTACAGTTTTTCCAAATCTGATGTCACTGTGCTTTATTTTAAAACAGTTTTTGGCTCAGCTGATGTCACTGGGCTTTATTTCATTACAGTTTTTAGCTGAGTTGATGTGACAGGGATATATTTCTGATAGACTTTGACTTAGCTGATGCCACTGTGCTTTATTTCATTTTAGTTTTTGGCTCAGCTGATGTCACTGTGCTTTACTTCCCTATAGTTTTTTGCTCAGCTGATGTCACTGGGCTTTATTTCATTACAGTTTTTCCTTAGCTGATGTCACTGTGATTTCTTTCAATACAGTTTTTGGCTCAGCTGATTGTCACTGGGCTTTATTTCATTACAGTTATTAGCTCAGCTGATGTCACAGGGCTTTATTTCATTACAGTTTTGGCTCAGCTGATGTCACTGTGCTTTTTTTCACTATAGTTTTTCCTCAGCTGATGTCACTGTGCTTTATTTCACTATAGTTCTTAGTACAGCAAGACACTGTACTTTATTTTATTATAGGGTTTGGCTCCAGCATATCTCACGTCTTTATTTCACTGTAGTTTTTGGCTCGCTAGTGTCACAGGCTGTATTCACTACAGTTTTTGTCTCAGCTGATGTCACTTGGCTTTATTCATTACAGTTTATAAGCTCAGCTGATGTCATTGTGCTTTTATTTCATTACAGTTTTTGACTCAGCTGATTTCACTGGGCTTTATTTCATTGCAATTTTTGGCTCAACTGATGTCACTGGGTTTTATTTCATTAAAGTTTTTGGCTCAGCAGATGTCACTGTACTTTATTTCATTATTGTTTTTGGCTCTGTTGATTTCACTGTGCTTTATTTCATTATAGTTTTTGGCTCAGCTGATCTCACTGGGCTTTATTTCATTACAGTTTTTGACTCAGCTGATGTCACTGGGCTTTATTTCATTATAGTTCTTGGCTCAGCTGATGTCACTGTGCTTTATTTCACTATCATTCTTGGTTCAGCAGATGTCACTGTGGCACTTTATTTCACTGTAGTTTTTGGCTCAGCTTATGTCACTCTGCTTTAGTTCACTGTGGTTTTTGGCTCAGCTGATGTCACTGGCTGTATTTCACTACAGTTTTTGTCTCAGCTGATATTACTTGGCTTATTTCATTACAAGTTTTATAGCTCAGCTGATGTCATGTGTGCTTTATTTTATTACAGTTTTGACTCAGCTGATTTCACTCAAACTTTATATCATTGCAGTTTTTTTGGCTCTGACTTGATTTCACGCAAGCCTTTATTCGTTACAGTTTTAAACCAGCTGGTCTCACTAGGCTTTATTTCCATTATCGTTTTTGACTCAGCGTGTCACTGATTTTATTTCACCATAGTTCTTTGCTCAGCTGATGTCACTGGGCTTTAATTAACTAAAGATTTTGGCTCAGCTGATCTCACTGTGCATTATTTCACTATAATTTTTGGCTCAGCTGATGTCACTGTGCTTTGTTTCCCTACAGTTTTTAGTTCAGCTGATGTCACTGGGCTTTATTTTAAAACAGTTTTTGGCTCAGCTGATGTCGCTGGGCTTTATTTCATTACAGTTTTTAGCTGAGTTGATGTGACAGTGATATGTTTCACTGTGCTTTATTTCACTATAGTTCTTGGTACAGCAGATGTCACTGTGCTTTATTTTACTATAGAGTTTGGCTCAGCATATGTCACCGTGCTTTATTTCACTGTAGTTTTTGGCTCAGCTGATGTCACTGGGCTGTATTTCACTACAGTTTTTGTCTCAGCTGATGTCACTTGGCTTTATTTCATTACAGTTTTTGGCTCAGCTGATGTCACTGTGCTTTTTATCACTATAGTTTTTCCTCAGCTGATGTCACTGGGCTTTATTTCATTACAGTTTTTCGCTCATCTGGTGTCACTGTGCTTTATTTCACTATAGTTTTTGGCTCAGTTGATTTCACTGGGTTGTTTTTCACCATAATTTTTAGCTCAGTTGATATCACTGGGCTTTATTTCACTATAGTTTTTGCCTCTGCTGATGTCACTCTGCCTTATTTCATTATACTTTTTGGCTCAGCTGATGTCACTGGGCATTATTTCATTACAGTTTTTGGCTCAGCTGATGACACTGGGCTTTACTTCACTATAGTTTTTGCCTCGGCTGATGTCACTGTGACTTATTTCATTATACTTTTTGGCTCAGCTGATGTCACTGGGAGTTATTCATTACAGTTTTTGACGCAGCTGATGTCACTGGGCTTTATTTCACTTTAGCTTTTTACTCATCTGATGTCACTGGCTTTATTTCTTTACACTTTTTCCTCAGCTGATGTCACTGTGCTTTATTTCAATACAGTTTTTGACTCAGCTGATGTCATTGTACTTTATTTCATTATAGTTCTTGACTCAGCTGATGACACTGGTCTTTATTTCACTATAGATTTTGACTGAGCTGATGTCACTGTGCTTAATTTCACTATAGTTTTCTCTCAGCTGACGTCACCGGGCTTTATTTCATTACAGTTTTCCTCTGATGATGTCTCTCTGCTTTATTTCTATGCAGTTGTTGCTAAGCTGATGTCACTGTGCTTTATTTCATTATAGTTTTTGGCTTTTGGCTAGTGTCACTGTGCATTATTTCATTATAGATTTTGCCTCAGGTGATGTCACTGTGCATTATTTCATTTCAGTTTTATGGCACAGGTGGTGTTACTGGGCTTTATTTCATTACCCGTTTTGGCTCAGCTGATGTCACTGTGCTTTATTTTAGCATAGGCCTTGGCTCCACGGCTGATGTCACTAACCTTTATTCACTATAGATTCTGCTATGGCTGATGTCACTTGGATTTAGTTCATTATAGTTTTTCGCTCAGCTGATGTCACAGTGCTTTATTTCATTATAGTTTTTGGCTCAGCTGATGTCACTGGGCTTTATTTCATTACAGTTTTTGGCTCAGCAGATGTCACTGTGCTTTACTTCACTATAGTTTTTGCCTCAGCTGATGTCACTGGGCTTTATTTCATTACAGTTTTTCCTAAGCTGATGTCACTGTGATTTATTTCAATACAGTTTTGGCTCAGCTGATGTCACTGGGCTTTATTTCATTACAGTTATTAGCTCAGCTGATGTCTGGGGCTTTATTTCATTACAGTTTTGGCTCAGCTGATGTCACCGTGCTTTTTTTCACTATAGTTTTTCCTCAGCTGATGTCACTGGGCTTTATTTCATTACAGTTTCTCGCTCATCTGATGTCACTGTGCTTTATTTCACTCTAGTTTTTGGCTCAGCTGATTTCACTGGGCTGTTTTTCACCATAGTTTTTAGCTCTGTTGATATCACTGTGCTTAATTTCACTATAGGTTTTGCCTCCGCTGATGTCACTCTGCCTTATTTCATTATACTTTTTGGCTCAGCTGATGTCACTGGGCATAATTTCATTACAGTTTTTGGCTCGGCTGATATCACTGGGCTTTATTTCACTTTACTTTTTTACTCATCTGATGTAACTGGATTTATTTCCTTACACTTTTTCCTCAGCTTTTGTCACTATGCTTTATTTCAATACAGTTTTTGACTCAGATGATGTCATTGTACTTTATTTCATTATAGTTCTTGACTCAGCTGATGACACTGGTCTTTATTTCACTATAGATTTTGACTGAGCTGATGTCACTATGCTTAATTTCACTATAGTTTTCTCTCAGTTGACGTCACCAGGCTTTATTTCATTAAAGTTTTCCTCTGATGATCTCTCTCTGCTTAATTTCTATGCAGTTGTTGCTAAGCTGATGTCACTGTGCTTTAGTTCATTATAGTCTTTGGCACAGCTGATGTCACTGTGCATTAGTTCATTATAGATTTTGCCTCAGGTGATGTCACTGTGCATTATTTCGTTTCAGTTTATGTCTCAGGTGATGTTACTGGGCTTTGTTCATTACAGTTTTGGCTCAACTGATGTCACTGGCCTTTGTTCACTATGGATTCTGGCACGGCTAGTGTCACTCAGTTTATTTCATTATAGTTTTCCTCAGCTGGTTCACTGCTCTTTATTACATTACAGTTTTAAGCTCGGCCCTGATGTCACGGTGCTGTTCATTATAGTTTTGGATCCGTGATGTCACTGGAAGCTGTTCATTTACAGTTTTTTGGCTCAGCATATGTCACTGTGCTTTATTTCCACTATAGTTTTGAAACAAAGTTGATGTCACTGGGCTTTATTCGTACTGTTTTGGCTCTACAGATGTCACTGAGCTTTATTTAGTGGTGCTTTTGGCTTAGCTGATGTCTCTGTGCTTTATTTCACTATAGTTCTTGGTTCAGCAGAATGTCACTGTAACTGTTCACTGCAGGTTTGGGATAATCTGATGATCACTGTGAATTATTCACTCTAAGTTTTTGGCTCAGCTGATGTCACTGTGCTTTATTTCACTGTAGTTTTTGGCTCAGCTGATGTCACTTGGCTTTATTTCATTACAGTTTTATGGCTCAGCTGATGTCATTGTGCTTTATTTCATTACAGTTTTTGACTCAGCTGATTTAACTGGGCTTTATTACATTGCAGTATTTGGCTCAGCTGATATGACTAGGCTTTATTTCATTAAAGTTTTTGGCTCAGCAGATGTCACTGTACTTTATTTCATTATTGTTTTTGGCTCGGTTGATTTCACTGTGCTTTCTTTCATTACAGTTTTTGGCTCAGCTGATCTCACTGGGCTTTATTTCATAACAGTTGTTGACTCAGCTGATGTCACTGGGCTTTAATTCATTATAGTTCTTGGCTCAGCTGATGTCACTGTGCTTTATTTCACTATCGTTCTTGGTTCAGCAGATGTCACTGTGCTTTATTTCACTATAGAGTTTGGCTCCTCTTATGTCACTGTTCTTTATTTCACTGTAGTTTTTGGCTCAGCTGATGTCACTGGGCTGTATTTCACTACAGTTTTTGTCTCAGCTGATATCACTTGGCTTTATTTCATTACAGTTTTATAGCTCAGCTGATGTCATTGTGCTTTATTTCATTATA
The DNA here is from genome assembly GCA_016271365.2 of Neoceratodus forsteri. Taxonomy (NCBI): domain Eukaryota; kingdom Metazoa; phylum Chordata; order Ceratodontiformes; family Ceratodontidae; genus Neoceratodus; species Neoceratodus forsteri. The sequence continues at coordinate 89,755,378 of CM028133.1, read as the reverse complement.
GTTCTTGGCTCAGCTGATGTCACTGGGCTTTAATTAACTAAAGATTTTGGCACAGCTGATCTCACTGTGCATTTTTTCACTATAATTTTTGGCTCAGCTGATGTCACTGTGCTTTGTTTCCCTACAGTTTTTGGTTCAGCTCATGTCACTGAGCTTTATTTTAAAACAGTTTTGGCTCAGCTGATGTTATTGAGCTTTGTTCATTACAGTTTTTAGCTGAGTTGATGTGACAGGATTTATTTCTGTAGACTTTGGCTTAGCTGATGTCACTGCACTTTATTTCATTTAGTTTTGGCTCAGCTGATGTCACTAATGCTTTTTCTTCCCTATAGTGTTTTGCTTTTCCATTGTCACTGGGCTTTATTTCATTACAGTTTTTCCTCAGCTGTTGTCTCTGTGATTTATTTCAGTACAGTTTTTGGCTCAGCTGATGTCATTGGCCTTTATTTCATTACAGTTATTAACTCAGCTGATGTCACAGGGCTTTATTTCAGTACAGTTTTTGGCTCAGCTGATGTCACTGTGCTTTTTTTCACTATAGTTTTTCCTCAGCTGATGTCACTGGGCTTGATTTCATTACAGTTTTTCACTCAACTGATGTCACTGTGCTTTATTTAGCTATAGATTTTGGCTCAACCCAAGTTTCACTGGGCTGTTTTTCCTATAGTTTTAGCTCAGTTGATACCTCACTGAGCTTTATTTCCCAATAGTATTTTCCTCTGCTGATGTCCTCTGCCTTATTTCATTACCACTAGGCTCAGCTGATGTCTCTGGGCATTATTCATTACAGTTTTGGCTCAGCTGATGTCTCTGAAACTTTATTCACTTTAGTTTTACTCTTCTGATGTCCACTGGCTTTGTTCATTTTCTCAGCTGATGTCACTGTGCTTTATTACATACAGTTTTGGCTCAGCTGATGTCGATGTCTTTGTTCATTATAGTTCTTAGCTCCAACTGATGTCAAACACAATTAACTAAGATTTTGGCACACCTAGTCTCACTGTGCATTATTTCACTATAATTTTTGGCTCAGCTGATGTCACTGTGCTTTGTTTCCCTATAATTTTTGGTTCAGCTGATGTCACTGGGCTTTAGTTCATTACAGTTTTTCCTCTTCTAATGTCACTGTGCTTTATTTAAAAACAGTTTTTGGCTCAGCTGATGTCACTGAGCTTTGTTTCATTACCAGTTTTAGCTGAGTTGATGTGACAGGGAAATATTTCACTGCTAGACTTTGACTTAGCTGATGCCACTGCGCTTTATTTCATTTTAGTTTTGGCTCAGCTGATGTCACTGTGCTTCACTTCCCTATAGTTTTTTGCTAAGCTGATGTCACTGGGCTTTATTTCATTACAGTTTTTCCTTAGCTGATGTCACTGTGATTTATTTCAATACAGTTTTTGGCTCAGCTGATGTCACTGTGCCTTTTTTCACTATAGTTTTTCCTCAGCTGATGTCACTGTGCTTTATTTCACTATAGTTCTTGGTTCAGCAGATGTCACTGTGCTTTATTTCACTATAGGTTGAGGCTCAGCTGATGTCACTGGGCTGTATTCACACAGTTTTGTCTCAGCTGATGTCACTTAGCATTTCATTACGGTTTGCATTCAGCTTATGTCATTGTGCTTTATTTAATTACAGTTTTTGGCTCAGCTGATATCACTGGGCTTTATTTCATTAAGGTTTTTAGCTCAGCAGATGTCACTGTACTTTATTTCATTATTGTTTTTGGCTCTGTTGATTTCACTGTGCTTTATTTCATACAGTTTTTGGCTCAGCTGATCTCACTGGGCTTTATTTCATTATGTTTTTGACTCAGCTGATGTCACTGGGCTTCATTTCATTATAGTTCTTGGCTCAGCTGATGTCACTGTGCTTTAATTCACTATCAGTTCTTGGTTCAGCGCCTGTCACTGTAGCTGTTAGTAGTTTTTGGCTCAGCTGATGTCACTGGGCTGTATTTCACTACAGTTTTTGTCTCAGATGATATCACTTGGCTTTATTTCATTACAGTTTTATAGCTCAGCTGATGTCATTGTGCTTTATTTCATTACAGTTTTTGACTAAGCTGATTTCACTGGGCTTTAGTTCATTGCAGTTTTTGGCTCTGTTGATTTCACTGTGCTTTATTTCATTACAGTTTTTGGCTCAGCTGATCTCACTGGGCTTTTTTTCATTACGGTTTTTGACTCAGCTGATGTCACTGGGCTTTATTTCATTATAGTTCTTGGCTCAGCTGATGTCACTGGGCTTTAATTAACTAAAGATTTTGGCACAGCTGATCTCACTGTGCATTATTTCACTATAATTTTTGGCTTGGCTGATGTCACTGTGCTTTGTTTCCCTGTAGTTTTTATTTCAGCTGATGTCACTGGGCTTTATTGCATTAAAGTTCCACATCTGATGTATCTGTGCTTTATTTTAAAACAGTTTTTGGCTCAGCTGATGTTAGTGGGCTTTATTTCATTGCAGTTTTTAGCTGAATTGATGTGACAGGGATATATTTCACTGTAGACATTGACTTAGCTGATGACACTGTGCTTTATTTCATTTTAGTTTTTGGCTCTGCTGATGTCACTGTGCTTTACTTCCCTATAGTTTTTGCTCAGCTGGTCACTGTGCTCCTCAATACATTACAGTTTTCCTTAGGTGATGTCACGTGATTTATTTCAATACAGTTTTGGCTCAGCTGATGTCACTGGGCTGTTCATTACAGTTATTAGCTCCGTGAACCTCACAGGGCATTATTTCGTACAGTTTGTATGGCTCAGCTGGTGTCACTGTGCTTTTTCACTATAGTTTTTCCTCAGCTGATGTCACTGGGCTTGTTCATTGCAGTTTTGGCTCAGCTGATGTCACTCGCTTTATTTCATACTATTTATGGCTCAGCTGATGTCCACATACTTTATTCATTATTGTTTTAGCTCTGTTGATTTCACTTAGCTTTATTTCATTTAGTTTGGCTCAGCTTATCACACTGGGCTTTATTTCGTACAGGTTTTGACTCAGCTGATGACTGTGCGGGCTTTGTTCATTATGGTTGGCTCAGCTGATGTCACTGAACTTAATTAACAAAGATCTTGGCACAGCTGATATCACTGTGCATTGTTCACTATAATTTTAGGCTCAGCTGATTTCACTGTTAACTGTTTCCCTATAATTTTGGTTCAGCTGACCTCACTGGGCTTTATTATCGACAGTTTTCCTCTTCTAATGTCACTGCTTTATTTTAAAACAGTTTTAGCTCAGCTGATGTCACTGAAGCTTTGTTCATTAGTTTTAGCTGAGTTGATGTGACGAAATATTTCACTCAGACTTTGACTTAGCTGATGCCACTGTGCTTTATTTCATTTTAGTTTTTGGCTCAGCTGATGTCACTGTGCTTCACTTCCCTATAGTTTTTTGCTAAGCTGATGTCACTGGGCTTTATTTCATTACATTTTTTCCTTAGCTGATGTCACTGTGATTTATTTCAATACAGTTTTAGCTCAGCTGGTATCACCTCTTTTTTTCTATATTGAAATTCTAACCAGATGTGTCACTGTGCTTTGTTCACTATAAGTTTGGCTCAGCTTATACCATGCTTTATTTCACTGTAGATTTTTGGCTGTATTTCACTACAGTTTTTTGTCTCAACTGATATTAACTTGGCTTTATTTCATTTACAGTTTTATAACTCAACTGATGTCATTGTGCTTTATTTCATTACAGTTTTTGACTCAGCTGATTTCACTGGGCTTTATTTCATTGCAGATTTTGGCTCTGTTGATTTCGCTGTGCTTTAGTTCATTACATTTTTTGTCTCAGCTGGTCTCACTGGGCTTTATTTCATTACGGTTTTTGACTCATCTGATGTCACTGGGCTTTGATTACATTATAGTTCTTGGCTCAGCTGATGTCACTGGGCTCAATTAACTAAAATTTGTGGCTGATCTCACTGTGCGTTATTCCTATAATTTTTGGCTCAACTGATGTCACTGTACTTTGTTTCTCTATAGTTTTGGTTCAGCTGATGTCCACTGGGCTTTATTTAAAACCAGTTTTTGGCTCAGCTGATGTTACTGGGCTTTAGTTCATTACAGTTTTTAGCTGAGTTGATGTGACAGGGATTTATTTCACTGTAGACTTTGACTTAGCTGATGTCACTGTGCTTTATTTCATTTTAGTTTTTGGCTCAGCTGATGTCACTGTGCTTTTCTTCCCTATAGTGTTTTGCTCAGCTGATGTCACTGGGCTTTATTTCATTACAGTTTTTCCTTAGCTGTTGTCTCTGTGATTTATTTCAATACAGTTTTTGGCTCAGCTGATGTCACTGGCCTTTATTTCATTACAGTTATTAGCTCAGCTGATGTCACAGGGCTTTAGTTCATTACAGTTTTTGGCTCAGCTGATGTCACTGTGCTTTTTTTCACTATAGTTTTTCCTCAGCTGATGTCACTGGGCTTAATTTCATTACAGTTTTTCACTTAACTGATGTCACTGTGCTTTATTTTGGTATAGATTTTGGCTCAGCTGATTTCACTGGGCTGTTTTTCACCATAGTTTTTAGTTCAGTTGATATCACTGGGCTTTATTTCACTATAGTTTTTGCCTCCGATGATGTCACTCTGCCTTATTTCATTATACTTTTTAGCTCAGCTGATGTCACTGGGCATTTTTTCATTACAGTTTTTGGCTCGGCTGATGTCACTGGACTTTAATTAACTAAAGATTTTGGCACAGCTGATCTCACTGTGCATTATTTCACTATAATTTTGGCTCAGCTGGTGTCACTGTGATTCAGCCTGGCGGTTTTGACAAACTGATGTACTCAAACTTTCATTACAGTTAATAGCTCAGCTGATGTCACAGGGCTTCATTTCATTACAGTTTTTGGCTCAGCTGATGTCACTGTGCTTTTTTTCACTATAGTTTTTCCTCAGCTGATGTCACTGTGCTTTATTTCACTGTAGTTTTGTGGCTCAGCTGATGTCACTTGGCTTTATTTCATTACAGTTTTATAGCTCAGCTGATGTCATTGTGCTTTATTTCATTACTGTTTTTGACTCAGCTGATTTAACTGGGCTGTTCATTGCAGTTTTGGCTCGCTGATATGACTGGGCTTTATTTCATTAGGTTTTGGCTCAGATGTCACTGTACTATTCATTATTGTTTTGGCTCGGTTGATTCCTGTACTTTATTTCATACAGTTTTGGCTCAGCTGATCTCCTGGGCTTTATTCATTCGAGGTGGCTCAGCTGATGTCTAGGCTGTTCATTACAGTTCTGGCTCAGCTGATGTAACTGCCATTTCACTATCGTTCTTGGTTCAGCAGATGTCAATGAACTGTTCACTATAAGTTTGTCTCAGCTTAGCAATATGTTAACTCACTCTAGTTTTAGCTCAGCTGATCACGAATGTGTTCACTACAGTTTGTCTCAGCTGATATCAATTGGCTTCCCATTCAGTTTTATACTCAGCTGATGTCAGTATGCTTTATTCATTCGTGTTTGACTCAGCTGATTTCACTGAGCTGTTCATTGCAGATTTTGATATTGATTTCACTGCTTCATTTCATTACAGTTTTGGCTCAGCTGATCTCACTGGGCTTTATTTCAGTTTTTGACTCAACTGTCACTGGGCTTTATTCATTGGTTCTTGGCTCAGCTGATGTCCTGGGCTGTTAACTAAAATTTTAGCCAGCTGATCTCACTGTGCTATTCACTATAATTTTGTCAGCTGATGTCATGTGCTTTGTTTCCTATAGTTTTGGTTCAGCTGATGTCACAGGCTGTTTTGAAACAGTTTTAGCTCAGCTGATGTTACTGAGCTGTTTCATTACAGTTTTAGCTGAGTTGATGTGACAGGGGATATATTTCACTGTAGACTTTGACAGTGTGTCACTGTACTTTATTTCATGATCGTTTTAGCTCTGTTGCTTTCACTGTGTGTTTCATTACAGTTTTGGCTCAGCTGATCTCAGGGGCTGTTTCATTACAGTTTTGACTCAGCTGATGTCACACAAATATATTTCGTATCTACTTGGCTCAGCTGATGTAACTGTGCTATAGTTCTTAATTTCGGCGCAGATGTCACTGTGCTTTATTCCTATAAGTTGGCTCAGCGGATGTCACTGTGCTTCATTTCACTATAGTTTTGGCTCAACTGATTTCAGGCTGTTTTCACCATAGTTTTAACTCAGTTGATATCATAGGCTTATTTACTAGTTCTTGCTCACTGATGTCCTCTGCCTTATTTCAGTATACTTGCAGGCTCAGCTGATGTCTCTGGGCATTATTTCATTACAGTTTTAGCTCAATGATGTCTCTGGGCTTTATTTCACTAGTTTTACTCTTCAGTGTCACTGCTTTATTTCATTACCACTTTTCCTCAACGACATCACTGTGCTTCTTCAATCATTTTTTGGCTAAGCTGATGTCATTGTACTTTATTTAATTATAGTTCTTGACTCAATGATGACACTGGTCTTTATTCACTATAAATTTGACTGAGCTGATGTCACTGTCTTTATTTCACTATAGTTTCTCTCAGCTGATATCAGGCTTTATTTCGTACAGTTTTCCTCTGATGATGTCCTCTGCTTTATTTCTACAGTTGTGGCTCAGCAGTATCACTGTACTTCATTTCATTATTGTTTTGGCAGCCCATGTCACAATAATTATTTCGTATAAAAATTTTGCCTGAGGTGATGTCACTTGCATTATTCAGTTCAATTTATAGCTCAGTGATGTTGCTGGGCTTACTTTTACCGTTTTTGGCTCGCCGATACTGCCTTATTTTAGTATAGACCTAGCTCAAGTGATGTCACTGACCTGTTCACTATAGATTCTGGCAGTTGATGTCACCAGTTTATTTCATTATAGTTTTGGCTCAGCTGATGTCATGCTTTCTTTGCTATAGTTTTTCCCCAGCTGATGTCATTGGTCTTTAGTTCATTACAGTTTTTCGCTCAGCTGATGTCACAGTGCTTTATTTCATTATAGTTTTTGGCTCATCCGATGTCACTGGCCTTTATTTAATTACCGTTTTTAGCTCAACCAGATGTCCCTTTATTCCAGTATAATTTTGGCTAGTTGATGCCACTGGGCTTTATTCATTACAGTTTCTGGCGACTGATGTCACTGAGCTTTAGTTCATTAGACACCCCTGGAAAGCTTTTTCCTCCTACTGGTTTTAGTAAAGTCAGCAGATACAGTACCTTCCCTGCTCATAACACAATGACTTTCTTTTTTCTTCCTTTTTAACCCCAAATAAACCTCTCTACTTCACTGAGTAATCTGTCTACTTAACCTTAACTGTCTTCTGACTCCTGCAGATATGTAAGTTTCAAATTGTGAATAAATGTAGCTTCTTTAATTAGCTGCTTTCTCTACTGGCAAGACTAGCAACTGAAGTTGTACTTGACTCACCTGCTTTATGGTGTCTAAACCACACCCCAGATAAGCTCTCTTCCTCCCACTGATTAACAAAGGCAGCTGATACAGTACCTTCCCTACCAGAACACACACTGACTTTCTTTCTTTCTTTCTTTAACCCTAAATGAGACCCCTCTACTTAATAAAGGTATTCGTTCACTTAATCTTAACATCACTGACCCTGCTGAGATGTAAGTTTTAAATTAATAAGAAAATGAAGCCTTTTTAGGTAGCTGCTTTCTGCTTCACAAGCAAGCCTTGCAACAGGAAGCTGTAATTTGACTCCACCTGCTTTATGATGTCCAAACCACTTCCAGGTAAGCACTTTTTTCCTCCTACTGGTCAGCTGATATCGTACTCTTTCCCTGCAAGGAACACACACTGACTTTCTTTCTGTTCTTTGTTTTTAACCCTAAATAAGACCCTTCTACTTTATAAAGTTATCTGTTCTACTTAATCTTAACAGTCACTGACTCTGCTGAGATATAAGTTTCAAATTATTAAGAAAAATGTAGTTCTTTAGTCCACTGCTTTCTGCTCTACAAGCAAGGCTAGTAACAGAAGTTGTAATTGACTCCACCTGCTTTCATGGTGTGTAAACCACACCCTCAGTGTTTCTTTCTACCTACTGGTTTGACCAGTTCATTGATAAAGTATCCATCCCTGCACAGAACACACACTGACTTTCTTTCTTTTTTTTTCTTTTTTTAACACCAACAAGACCCCTTCTGCTTCTTGCAAAGTTGATGTCTACTTAATCTTACTAGTCACTGACTCTGCTGAGATACAAGTTTTAAATTAATAAGAAATTAGCTCTTTTTTAGTTAGCTGCTTTTGGCCTATGCCAAGGGCAAGAAATGGAAGTTGTAATTTGACTCTGCTTTATGGTGTCTAACCACACCACCAGGAAAGCTCTCTTTCCTCCTTATTGCTTTAGCAAAGTCAGCTGATACAGCACCTTTTCCTGCATGGAACCCACACTGACTTTCTTTCTAGTCTTTTCTTTAAATGTAAATAGGACACCTTCAATCACTAATAAATTTATCTGTCAACTTAGTCACAACAGTCACTGACTCTTGCTGATATGTTTTCAAATTATTAAGAAAATGTATCTTCTTTAGTTAACTGCTTTTCTGTCTGCTACAAGGCTAGCAACAGGAAGTTGTAATTTGACCACCTGCTTCTTGGTGTCTAAACCATTAATTCCAGAGGTAAGCCTCTTCTACTCCACTGGTTTAAGAAAGTTATTGACAGGCATCCATCCCTGCACAGAACACACACTGACTTTCTTTCTTTTCTTTCTTTTTTTAACACTGAATATGACCCCTTCTGCTTCTAGTAAAGTTGTCTGTCTACTTAATCTTAACAGTCACTGACTCCTCCTGAGATATTAGTTTTAAATTAATAAGAAAATGTTGCTTCTTTTAGTTAGCTGCTTTCTGCTCTACAGGCAAGGCTAGCAACAGGAAGTTGTAATTTGACTCACCTGCTTTCATGGTGTCTAAACCACACCCAGAGGTAAGCTCTCTTTCTACCTACTGGTTTAGCAATGTCAGCTGACACAGTACCCTTCCCTGCACAGAACACACACTGTCTTTCTTTCTTTTCTTTCTTTTTTAGTCCCAACAAGACCCTTTCTACTTCTAATAAAGTATCTGTATTTAATCTAACAGTCACTGACCCTCCGTGAGATATTGTTTTAAATTAATAAGAAAATGTTGCTTCTTTTAGTTAGCTGTTTTCGTTCTACAGGCAGGGTTAGCAACAGGAAGTTGTAATTTGACTCACCAACTTTTATGGTGACTGAAATTAACACTCACAGGTAAGGTTTCTTCTCCTACTGGTTTAGCAAAGTCAGCTGATTCTGTACCGCTCCAACACAGAAGACACACTGACTTTCTCTCTTTTCTTTCTTTTTTAATGTAAATAAGACCCCTTCTACTTCTAATAAAGTAATCTGTCTACTTAATCTTAACAGTCACTGACTCCTGCTGAGATATAAGTTTTAAATTAATAAGAAATGTAGCTTTTTAGTTAGCTTCTTTCTGTCTCTGGCTGCTGGGCTAGCAACAGGAAGCTGTAATGACCTCCTGCTTTATGGTGTCAAACAACACCCCAGTTAAACTCTTTCCTCCCACTATTTAGCAAAGTCAGCTGATGCAGCACTCTTCCCCACAGAACACACACTGACTTTTTTCTTTTCTTTCTTTTTTTAAACCTAAACAAGACCCCTTCTACTTCTAATACAGTTATGTGTCCACTTAATCTTGACAGTCACTGACTCCTGCTGAGATATAAGTTTTAAATTAATAAGAAAATGTCGCTTCTTTTAGTTAGCAGCCTTCACTTTCTATAAGGTTAGGTAACAGGAAGTTGAATTTGATCCACCTGTTTCAATAGTGTTCTAAAAACACCCCAGGTAAGCTTCTCTTCCTTCCTACAGGTTTAGCAAAGTCAGCTGATACATATCATCCTTCCCGTACAGAACACACACTGACTTTTTTTTCTTTCCCTTTTTAACCCTTAAATAAACCTATTCTACTTCTAATAGTTATCTGTCTTCTTAATTTAATAGTCTCTGACTCTGCTGAGATATAGTTTTAAATTATAAGAAAATTTGGCTTCTTTAGTTAGCTGCTTTCACTCAACAAGTAGGTTAGCAACAGGAGGTGAAATTTGACTCATCTGTTTTTCTAGTGTCTAAGCTTGCACCCCAAGTAAGCTCTCTTCCTCCTATTTTTTTTTCAAAGTCATTGATACAGTATCCTTTCCCTGCACAGAACACACACTGACTTCTATCTTTTTCTTTTTTTGTTAACCCTAATAAACCCCTTCTACTTAATAGTTATCTGGTCTACTTAATCTTAACAGTCACTGACTCCTCCTGAGATATTAGTTTTAATTATCGAGAAATGTTGTTTTTAGTTAGCTGCTTTCTGCTCTACAGGCAAGACTAGCAACAGGAAGTTGTAATTTGACTCACCAACTTTTATGGTGACTGAGCAACACTCACAGGTAAGTTTCTTTTCCTCCTATTGGGTTTAGCATGTCAGATGATACAAAAATTCTTCCCTGCCCTGAACACACTCTGACTTTTGTTCCAACACAGAAGATGGTTTCTGATTCTTTCTTTTCTTTAATGTAAATAAGACCGCTTCTACTTCTAATAAAGTTATCTGTCTACTTAATCTTAATAGTCACTGACTCCTGCTGAGATATACGTTTTAAATTAATAAGAAAATGTAGGTTATTTTAGTTAGCTGCTTTCTGTTCTACAGGCACGGCTAGCAACAGGAAGTTGTAATTTGACTCACCTGCTTTTATGATGTCTACTCCACACCCCCAGGTAAGCTCTCTTTCCTTCTACTGGTTTAGCAAAGTCAGCTGATACAGTACCCTTCCCTGCACAGAACACATCCTGACTTTCATCTTTTCTTTTTTTTAACCCTAAATAAGACCTTCTAATTCTAATAAAATTATCTGTCTAGTTAATCTAACAGTCACTGACTCCTGCTGAGATATAGTTTTAAATTAATAAGAAAATGTAGCTTCTTTTAGTTAGCTGCTTTCTGCTCTACAAGCAAGGCTAGCAACAGGAAGTTGTAATTTGACTCACCTGCTTTTATGGTGTCTAAACCACACCCCAGGTAAGCTCTCTTTCCTACTACTGGTTTAGCAAAGTCAGCTGATACAGTACCCTTCCCTGCACAGAACACACACTGACTTTCTTTCTTTTCTTCCTTTTTTAACCCCAAATAAAACCCTTCTACTTCTAATAAAGTTATCTGTCTACTTAATCTTAACAGTCACTGACTCCTGCTGTGATATAAGTTTTAAATTAATAAGAAAATGTAGCTTCTTTTAGTTAGCTGCTTTCTGCTCTACAATCAAGGCTAGCAACAGGAAGTTGTAATTTGACTCATCTGCTTTTATGGTGTCTATACCACACCCCCAGGTAAGCTCTCTTTCCTCCTACTGGTTTAGCAAAGTCAGCTGATACAGTACCTTCCCTGCATCAGAACACACACTGATTTCTTTTTTCTTTTCTTTTTAACCTAAATAAGACCCTTCTAGTTCTATAAATGATTGTCTACTTAATCTTAACAGTCACTGACTCCTGCTGAGATATAAGTTTTAAATTAATAAGAAAATGTAGCTTCTTTTAGTTAGCTGCTTTCTGCTTTACAAGCAAGGCTAGCAACAGGAAGTTGTAATTTGACTCTCCTGCTTTTATGGTGTCTAAACCACACCCCCAGATAAACTATCTTTCCTCCTACTGGTTTAGCAAAGGCAGCTGATACAGTACCCTTTCCTGCTCAGAACACACACAGACTCGCTTACTTTTCTTTCTTTTTTAAACCATAAATGAGACCTCTTCTACTTCTAATAAAGATATCTGTCTACATAATCTTAACAGTCACTGAATCCTGCTGAGATACAAGTTTTAAATTATTAGGAAAATGAAGCTTCTATAGTTAGCTGCTTTCTGCTCTACAAGCAAGGCTAGCAATGGGAAGTTGTAATTTGACTTACCTGCTTTTATGGTTATATTTTTGTATTTGCCAAAAATGGGCTCCAGGTGCTTATTAGAACCTTTGTAAAAGGTCTGTGGTGGTCATATAGGATACCTGAGGTAATAGCTTTATGTTTACCAAAAAGTGGTTTTAGGTGAGTTATGGAGCAGGGGTAATGGGACTGCAGTGGTCATTTAGGCCACCAGAGATAATATTTTTATTTTTGCCACAAATGGGTTCAAGGTGATCTATGGAGTCATTGTGAAAGGTTGCAGTGGTTGTTTAACACAGCTGTGGTGAAATTTTTAATTTTGCATAAAATCGGTTCCCGTTGATATCAATAGTTGAGGTGAAAGGTCCATGGCAGATATTTAAAACACTTGAGGTGATATTTAAAGTTTTTGAAAAAGTGGGTTGTAAGTGACTAATGGAGCTGGTGTAAAAGGTCAGAGGTTGTCATTTAGGCCACCTGAGGTGATATTTTTTATTTTTGCCAAAACTGTGTTCAGTTGTTCTATGGAAACATTGTGAAATGTCTGAGGATTTTGTTTTGGACACCAGATGTGACATTTTTATTTTTGCCAAAAATGGGTTCCAGGTGTTTTATGGATCTGGAGTAAAAAATCTGCAGTGGTCACTGAGGCCACCAGAGGTAATGTTTTTATTTTTACTAAAAATTGGTTCCAGGTGATTTATGGAACTGAGATGAAAGGTCTGCGGTTGTCATTTAGGCCACCTGGGGTGACATTTCTATTCATTTTTTGTTGGAAATCAGTTCCAGGTGATTTACGGCACCTGAATGAAAGGGCTGCAGTGCTCATTTAGGCCAGCTGAGTTAATATTTTTATTTTTGCCAAAAATGGGTTCTATGGAGCCTGATTGAAAGTTTCTTCATGGTTTTTTAAGCCACCTGAGTTGAAATTTTTTATTTATTTCAAAAAAGGTTTTTTTGTGAGATAAATAGCTGGAATGAAAGATCAACAGTCATCGTTTATTCCACCTGAGGTGATGTTTTTACCAAAAATGGGTTCTAGGTGATTGATGGAGCTGGTGTAAAAAGTCCAAAGTGGTCACTGAGGCCACCAGAGATGACATGCTTTTGTTGTTTCCAAAAATGGGTTTTAGGAGTTTTATGGAGGTGAGGTAAAAGATTCTCAGTAGAGCTTTAGACAACTAGGGGTGCTATTTTTATTTTTGCAAAAAATTGGTTCCAGATGATCTATGGAGACACAGTGAATGTGATGCAGTGGTCGTTTAGGCCACCAGGGGTGAAATTTTTATTTTTGCAAAAAATGGGTTTCTGGTGATTTATCTAGCTGGGGTGAAAGATCTGTTTTTTACATTGATGCTACCTGATGAGATATATGTATTTTTACCAAAAATGGATTTCAGGTGATTTGTGGCATTTGGGTAAAAGGTAGGCAGTGGTCATTTAGGCCACCTGAAGTGATATTTTTATTTTTAACAGAAATTGGTTCCAGGTGATCTTTGGAGTCATTATGAAAGGTCCGCAGTGGTTGTTCAAGCCAGCTGAGGTGAAATTTTTATTTTTGCAAAAAATGTGTTCCAGTTGTTATCTGGAGTTGGGGAGGAAGGTTCATGGCAGCTGCTTAAGACACCTGAGGTGATATTTTTAGTTTTTCAAAAAGTGAGTTGTAAATGAGTAATGGAGCTGGTGTAAGAGGTTTGAGGTTGTTGTTTTGGCCCAATGAGGTGATATTTGTATTTTTGGCAAAAATGGGATCCCAGAAATTTATTTATCCAGAGTAAAAGATCTGCAGTGTTCATTTAGACCACTTAAGGTGGCCTAAATGACTACTGTGGACAATTGTACACAGACCTTTCACCTCAGGTTCATAAATAATCTGGAACCCATTTTTGGCACAGGTAAAAATGTCACCTAAAGCAGATGAAATCACTACTGCTTACTTTCTCCCCCAGCTCCATAAATGTAACCAATTTTTGGCAAAGATAAAAATATCACTTCAGGTCACCTAAATGACCACTGTGGACATTTGTACCCAGCTCCATAAATCACCTGGAACCCATTTTTGGCAAAAAAAAACATCACATCTGGTGGCAAAAATGACCATGGTGAACCTTTTACCCAGGCTCCATTTATCACCTGGATCCCATTTTTGGCTAAAATAGAAATATCACCTCAGGTTGCCAAAATGACCACCATGGATCTTCAGCCTCAGATAGCATAAACGACCAGTGCAGACCATTTACATTGCCTCCACAAATTACCTGGAACCAATTTTTGGCAAAAAAGAAAATGATCACCTAAACCTATCACCTAAATGGCCAATGCCGACCTTTAACCTCAGGAAGCATAAAACACCTCTGCAGACCTTTCACTTTGCCTCCATATGTCACCTGGAACCCATTGTTGGGAAAAATAGAAATGTCACCTCAGGTGGTCTTAACGACCACCACAAACCTTTCAACCCTCATTCCATAGATCACCTGGAACCAATTTTTGGCAAAAATAAAAAAGCCACCTCAGGTGGCCTAAAGGTGTACTGCAGATCCTTTACCCTGGCTCCATAAATCACCAGGAACCCATTTTTGGCAAAAACAAAATATCACCTCAGGCATCCTAAATTATTATTTTGAAATTTTACAGCGGTTTCATAAATCACCTGAAAACTATTTTTGGCAAAAAATAAAATTATCACCTCAGGTGGCCTAAACTACCACAGCTGACCTTTCACCCCACCTCTATAACTCATCTGGAAGCAATTTTTGGGAAAAATAAAAATGTCACCTCAGGTGGCCTAAACAACCACCACAGACCTTTCAGTATGGCTCCATAGATTACCTGGAACCCATTTTATGCAAAAATAAAAATCTCACCTCAGGGGGCATAAGTGATCACTGCGGAAATTCTCAGTTGTTCTATAAATCACCTGGAACCCATTTTTGACTAAAATAAATATATTATCTCAGATGGCATAAATGACCTCTGCAGATCATTTACCCCAGGTTCATAAATCACCTATAACCCATTTTTGGCAAAAATTAAAATATCACCTCAGGTGCCATAAATGACCACCATGGACCTTTCACCCCATCTCATACATCACCTGGAATACATTTTTGGCAAAACAAAAAATGGGGCTGGACTTTCAAAGCCCCAGGAATGATGCAAGGGACTTGCGCCAAACAATAGTGGTGCAAGGGAGTCTAGTGACAAACATTGCGCCAAACATGATTTTCAAAGGAGCACTGCATCAAAGGCAGTCCTCCTGTGGCAAAGGTGGCTGCATCAGCCTTGCACCATACAAATAGCAGTGCCATGATATAAGTCATCTTGCAAAACAGAAATTTTGCAAGACTGCACCTGTGGGAATTTCAAAGCTGCAACACTGACACCAAACATGTCAAAGTACCGTCAACTGCTAGACATGCCAGAGTTGGTATAAGAGACACTAGACCATATAAAGAGACCCAAAGCAGGTGTTCAGATGTGACTATGCCAATATTAAGGGCCAGAAAAAATGGCATAACCTTTGAAAGCCTTAATATGTTTCCACCAAACAAAAAGTGGTATGTCTGGCCACCAAAACTCTTTCAAGCAGACAATCTCTCAGAGCAACAGGCCTCACAATGGCCGTGCTGGGCCACATCCAAAATCCCAAAAGCTGCCTCCAAAAATGGATAATTTTGCATTTTTCAGTGTTTTCATATGAAAAGCCCATAAATCTGACCAAAACGCAATTGGCAGATCAAGAGAACTACCATGACCAGCGTGCATACCAAATTTCAGGCAAATCCGTTGAATGGGTCCAAAGTTATTAACATGCAAAATTTTGAGTTTAACATAGAAGTGACCGCTGAACCCTAACTATAGTGGCATGAACGTGCCACTATAATATATACTGGTGAAAGGTACATGGTGGTCATTTAGACCACCTGAGAAGAAATTTTTATTTTTGCAGAAATGGGTTCCATGTGATTTATGGAGTTGGAGTGAAAGGTCTGTGGTGGTCATTTATGCCACCTGAGGTGATATTTTTATTTTTGCAAAAAAAAGGGTCCCAGGTGATTAATGGAGCCTGTGTAAAAGGTCCAAAGTGGTCATTTAGGTCACTTGAGGAAATATGTTTAGTTTTTGCCAAAAATGTGTTGCAGGTGATTAATGGAGCTGGTGTGAAAGTCAGCGATGCTCGTTTAGGCTACCTGAGATTAGGGGACAGATTTTCCAAGGGCCCTTAGCTCCTCACATGCTACGTCAAACAACCAGCTTGATTCAGATCTTGTTGCACAAAATACTGTGTGCCATATTTTGCAAGAAAAGAGGTCTGTGTGACAAAGTCCCCCAAACTGATGCAACAGGTCCACTACATCAACTCAGTGGTGTAAGGGATGGGAATGATGCAAGCTGCACCAAAATAAATGGTGCAAGTTGAGTCAAAAATGGTACATGTTACATTAGAAAAATGACTCAAGGAATGAAAATGACACAAACCAAGTACAAAAGTGGTGCAAACTGAGTAAAATGGTGCAAACCACACAAAAATTGTGCAAGCTGAGTGAAACAAATGACTCCAAAGATGAGAATGATGCAAGCTAAGTAAGCAAAATGAGAGATGAAATGACCAATACATACCCCCCAAATGTTCTAAACTAGTGATGCAGGAAAATACCAGCCCTTAATATTGGCATAGTCATATATGACCACCTGCTTTGCATCTCTTTATATGGCCTGTGTCCCTTAGACCAATTCTGGCTGGTCTAGCATCTGATGGTACTTTGACATGTTTGGTGTCAGTGGTGCAGCTTTGAAATTCCCACAGGTGTGGTCTTGCAGCACTTCTATGGTGCAAGATGACTGTGTCATGGCACTGCCATTTGTATGGTGCGTATTGACGCAGCCCTTGACCCAGGAAGGACTGCCTTTGTTGCAGTGCTCCAGTAAATCATATCTGGTGCAATGTTTGACACTAGGCTATCTTGCACCACTATTGTTTGGCACAAGTCCTATGTCATTCCTGGGGCTTTTGAAAATAAAGATCTATATTTTTGGTTGTGCCAAAAATGGATTCCAGGTGATTTATGAAATGGGGTGAAAGGCTAATGGGGTCATTTATGGCACCTGAGGTGACATTTTTATTTTTGTCAAAAATGGGTTATAGGTGATTTATGAACCTGGGGCAATTAATCCGTGGAGGTCATTTACACTGCCTGAGATTATATATTTATTTTAGTCAAAAATAGGTTCCAGGTGATTTGCAGAACAAGGGTAAATGTCCACGGTGATCATTTGTGCCCCTGAGGTGATAGTTTTTTTGGCATTAAATTGGTTCCAGGTAAGCTATGGAGCCATGGTAAAAGGTCTGTGCTGGTCATTTAGGCCTCCTGAGGTGAAATTTTTATTTTTCCCCAAAATTGCTTCCAGATGATTTACAGAGGTGGGGTGAAAGGTCAGCTGTAGTAGTTTAGGCCACCTGAGGTGATAGTTTTATTTTTGCCAAAAATAGTTTTCTGGTGATTTACGAACCTGCTGTACAAGTCCAAAAAGAATGGAGCTTGGGTAAAAGGACTGTGGAAGTCATTTAGGCCAAATAAGGTGATATTTGTATTTTTGCCAAAAATTGGTTCCAGGTGATTTATAGATGTAGGATATAAGGAAGGCGGTGGTCATGTAAGCCACCTGAGGTGATATTTATATTTTTGAAAAAAAAACAGGGTTCAAGGAATTTGTGGAGTCATTATAAAAGATCAGTGATGGCTGTTTAGGACAACTGAGGTGAAAGTTTTATTTTTGCCAAAAATGGGTTCCAGATGATTTGAGGAGCTGGGGTGAAAGTACCTTTCACCTCCAGAGGAAATATTTTTATTGTTGCCAGAAAATGTTTCCAGACGTTTGATGGAGCCCTGGAAAAAGGGCCATGGTGGTTATTTATGACACATGAGGTGATATTTTTATTTTTGTCAAAAATGGATGTAGGAGATTTATGTAGACTGGGAAAACCATCCACTGTGGTCCTTTAGGCCTCTTAAACTGATATTTTTATTTTTGCCAAAAATGGGTTCCAGATGATTTATAGAGCCAGGGTAAAACATCCACAGTGGTCCATTAGGGTACCAGAGGTAATATATTTATTTTTGCAGGTGCACCACAGAATATTCATTCCAGCTCCACAAATTTCATGACACCCATTTTTCTACAAAAATAAAAGTATTACGCAGGTGGCCTAAATGTCCACAGCTGACCATTTATCCTGGCTCCATGAACCAACAGGAACAGAGTTTTGGCAAAAATAAAAATATCACATCAGGTGGCCTAAATAGCCACCACAGTTGTTCACATTATCACCATTAATCACCTGATAAAATACTTTTAGTTTGGGCCAAAATGTGTTGCAGGTGATTAATAGAGCTGGTGTGAAAGTCAAAATAAAAATAACTCCTCTGGTGGCCTAAACCACCACCACGGACATTTGACCCCAGCTCCATAAATCATCTGGAACCAATTTTTGACAAAAATAAAACTTTCACCTCAGGTGGCCTAAACAACCATCGCTGACCTTTTATAATGACTCCACAGATCACCTGGAACCCTGTTTTTTTCAGAAATATAAATATCACCTCAGGTCACCTAAATGGCCACTGTGGACATTTGTACTCAGCTCCATAAATCACCTGGAACCCATTCTTGGCAAAAGGAAAAACATCACATCAGGTGGCAAAAATGACCACCATGGGACCTTTTACTTAGGCTCCATAAATCACCTGTAACCCATTTTTGACAAAAATAAAAATATGAACTCTGCTGGCCTAAATGTCAGGCATGGTGCTAACCCCCACTGTTCCCAAACCAATGATGCCACTGCCCTGTCCCATATCTGGCAGGGCGGGCTTTTCTTCTGCATCACCTGAGCCTTGGTCACTTGTCACAGTCAATATCAGCACCTGCTCTCTACTAAGATCCTCCAGTGTGGTCATTTAGGCCACCTGAGGAGATATCATTTTTCTTTTACCAAAAACAGGTTCCAGTTGATTTATGGCACTGGGGAAAAAGGTCCACAGTGAACTTTTAAGTCACAAGGGGTGACATTCTTATTTTTTGCCAAAAATGGGTTCCACATAATCTGTGGAGCTAGGGTGAATGGTACAAGGTGGTTGTTTAGGCCTCCTGAGGTGTAATTATAATTTTTTCAAAAACTGGGCTCAAGGTGATCTACGGAAACCTTGTGAAAGGTCTGAGGAGTTTGTTTTGGGCATCTGATGTGACATTTTTTATTTTAACCAAAAATGGGTTCAGGTAATTTATGGATCTGGAGTAAAAGATCTGCAGTCGTCATTTAGATCACCAGAGGTAATGTTTTTATTTTTACTAAAAATTGGTTCCAGGTGATTTATGGAGCCAAGGTGAACATTCTGTGGTGATCATTTAGGCCACCTGGGGTGACATTTGTATACATTTTATTCAGAAATTGGTTCCAGGTGATGTATGGCAAATGGATAAAAGGTCTGTGTTGGAAGTTTAGGCAACCAGTGGTGATATTTTCATTTCTGCCAAAAATGGTTCCAGGTGATCAATGGAGCCAGGGTGAATGGTATGCAGTGGTTATTTAGGCCATATGAGGTAATATTTTCATTTTTACCAAAAATTGGATCCAGGTTATGTATGGAGCAAGGGTTAAAGGTCATATATGCCACCTGAGGTGATGTTTTTATGTTTGGCCGTAAAGGGGTTTCAGATCATCTATGGAGCCAGATTCAATGTTTCTCAGTTGTAGTTTAGGCCAGCTGAGGTGATCTATTTATTTTTGACGAAAGTGCAATCCAGGTGATTCATGGGATTGAGGTACAAGTTTGCCACTGGCATTTACTCCACCTGAGGCTAAAGGTAGGTGTTGATCTATTTTGGTCAAAAATGAGCTCCAGGTAATTCATGGATCCAGAGTAAAGGATCTGCAGTGGTCATTTAGGCCAGGAGAGGTGATATTTTCATTTTTTCCAGAAATTGGCTGCAAGTGTTTTATAAAGCCAGGGTGAAAGGTCTGCAGAGGACCTTTAGGCAACCAGGAAAATATTTTTATTTTTCTCCAAAAATGTGTTCCAGGTGATCTATGAAGCCAGATTCAAAGTTCCTCAGTGGTTGTCAGGCCATCTGATGTGAAATTTGTATATTTGCTGAACATGGGTTGCAGGTGATTTATGAGGCTGGGATGAAAGGTCTGAGGTTGTCGTTTAAACAACCGGAGGTGATATATTTATTTTTTGCCAAAAATGCATTTCAGGTTATTTATGGGATTGGCATAAAAAGTAGCTGAGGTGAAATGTCCATTGTGGTCATTTAAGTCACCTGAGGTTATAGTTCTTATTTTTGCCAAAAATGGTTTCAATGTGATATTATGGAGAAACAGTCCACTGGGGTCATTTTGGCCATCAGAGGTGATATAATATCTTTACCAAAAAGAGGTTCCAGGTGATTTATGGCACTGGTGTAAAAGGACCACAGTGAATTTTTAAGACCCAAGGGGTGATATTTTAATTTTTTGCCAAAAATGGGTTTCAAGTAATCTGTGGAGCTAGGGTAAATGGTACAAGGTGGTCGTTTTGGCAACCTGAGGTGAAATTTGTATTTTTGCCAAAACTGTGTTCAAGATGATCTATATAAACATTGTAAAAGGTTTGAGGAGTTTGTTTTGGACACCTGATGTGACATTTTTATTTTTACCAAAAATGGGTTCCAGGTAATTTAGAGATCTGGAGTGAAAGATCTGCAGTGGTCATTTAGGCCGCCAGAGGTAATGTTTTTAATTTTACTAAAAATTGGTTCCCGGTGATTTATGGAGTGGAGGTGAAAGATCTGCAGTAGTCATTTAGGCCACCTGGAGTGACATTTCTATTAATTTTGCCAGAAATTGGTTCCAGGTAATTTATGGATCCATAGTAAAAGATCTGCAGTGGTCATTTAGGCCAGGAGAAGTAATATTATTATTTTTCCAGAAATTGGTTCCAGGTGATTTATGGAGTATGGGTGAAAGGTCAGAGGGATGATATTTTCATTTTTGCCAGAAATGGAGTTAAGGAGATTTATGGAACTGGGGTGAAAGGTCTGCAGTGGACTTTTATGCTACCTGATGTGATATATTTATTTTTGCCAAAAATTCATTTCAGGTAATTTATGTGATTGGGGAAAAAGATAGGCAGTGGTCATTAAGGTCACCTGAGGTTCAAGAAAGGTGGTAGTTATTTAGGCCACCTGAGGTGATATATTTATTTTTGCAAAAATTGGTTCCACTTGATCTATGGAGTCATTGTGAAAAGTCAATGATGGTTGTTTAAGCCACCTGAGGTGAAATTATTATTTTTGGAAAAAATGGATTCCAGGTGATGTCTGGAGCTGAGGGGAAATGTCCATGGTATGCCTTTATGCCACCTGAGGTGAAATTTTTAGTTTTTTAGTTTCTTTGAAATTTGGTATGCACGCTGGGCATGGTATTTCTCTTGATCTGCCGATTGCATTTTGGTCGGATTTGTGGGCTTTTCATATGAAAACACTGAACAATGCAAAATTATCCATTTTTGGAGGCAGCTTTTGGGATTTTGGATGTGGCCCAGCACGGCCATTGTGAGGCCTGTTGCTCTGAGAGATTGTCTGCTTGAAAGAGCTTTGGTGGCCAGACATGCCACTTTTTGATTGGTGAAAACATATTAAGGCTTTCAATGGTTATGCCACTTTTACCGGCTCTTAATATTGGCATAGTCACATCTGAACACCTGCTTTGGGTCTCTTTATATGGTCTAGCATCTCTTAGACCAACTCTGGCATGTCTAGCAGCTGAAGGTACTTTGACATGTTTGGTGTCAGTACTGCAGCTTTGAAATTCCCACAGGTGCTGTCTTGCAAAATTTCTGTTTTGCAAGATGACTTGTATCATGGCACTGCTATTTGTATGGTGCAAGGCTGATGCAGCCACCTTTGCCACAGGGAGTACTGCCTTTGATGCAGTGCTCCTTTGAAAATCATGTTTGGTGCAATGTTTGTCACATAGACTCCCTTGCACCACTATTGTTTGGCGCAAGTCCCTTGCATCATTCCTGGGCTTTGAAAGTCCAGCCCCATTTTTTTGTTTTTGCCAAAAATGGATTCCAGGTGATGTATGATATGGGGTGAAAGGTCCATGGTGGTCATTTATGGCACCTGAGGTGACATTTTTATTTTTGTCAAAAATGGGTTATAGGTGATTTATGAACCAAGGGTAAATGATCTGCAGAGGTCATTTATGCCATCTGAGATAATATATTTATTTTAGTCAAAAATGGGTTCCAGGTGATTTATAGAACAAGGGTGAATGTCCGCAGTGATCATTTATACATGTCATCTGGGCTTTATTTCACTATAGATTTTGGCTCTGCTGATGTCACTGTGCATTATTTCACTATAGTTTTTGGGTCAGCTGATGTCACTGGGCTTTATTTCATTTCATTTTTCCTCAGCTGACGTCACTGTGCTTCATTTCAATACAGTTTTTGGCTCAGCTGATGTCACTGGGCTTTATTTCATTATAGTTCTTGGCTCAGCTGATGTCACTGGGCTTTATTTCATTATAGTTCTTGGCTCAGCTGATGTCACTGGGCTTTAATTCACTATAGATTTTTGCTCATCTGATCTCACTCTGCATTATTTCACTATAGTTTTTGGCTCAGCTGATGTCATGGGCTTTATTTCACTGTAGACTTTGGCTTAGCTGATGTCACTGTGCTTTATTTCATTATAGTTTTTGGCTGAGCTGATGTCACTGTTCTTTATTTCACTACACTTTTGGGCTCAGCTGATGTCACTGTGCTTTATTTCAATGCAGTTTTTCTTCAGCTGATGTCACTGTGCTTCATTTCAATACAGTTTTTGGCTCAGCTGATGTCACTGGGCTTTATTTCATTACAGTTCTTGGCTCAGCTGATGTCACTGTGCTTTAATTCACTTTAGATTTTGGCTCAGCTGATCTCACTGTGCATTATTTCACTATAGTTTTTGGCTCAGCTGATGTCACTGTGCTTTATTTCCCAATAGTTTATGGGTCCGCTGATGTCACTGGGCTTTATTTCAATACAGTTTTTAGCTCAGCTGATGTCACTGGGCTTTATTTCATTACAGTTTTTAGCTCAGCTGATGTCATGGGCTTTATTTCACAGTAGACTTTGGCTTAGCTGATGTCACTGTGCTTTATTTCATTATAGTTTTTGGCTGAGCTGATGTCACTGTTCTTTATTTCACTACACTTTTGGGCTCAGCTGATGTCACTGTGCTTTATTTCAATGCAGTTTTTCCTCAGCTGATGTCACTGTACTTTATTTCATTACAGTTTTTGGCTCAGCTGATGTCACTGATCTTTATTTCATTACAGTTTTTGGCTCAGCTAATGTTACTGTGCTTTATTTCATTATTGTTCTTGGCTCAGCTGATGTCACTAGGCTTTAATTCTCTATAGATTTTGGCTCAGCTGATGTCACTGTGCATTATTTCACTATAGTTTTTTGGCTCAGCTGATGTCACTGTGATTTATTTCACTATAGTTTTTGGCTCAGCTGATGTCACTGTGCTTTATTTCAATATGTTTTTTGGCTCAGCTGATGTCACTGTGCTTTATTTCATTATAGTTCTTGGCTCAGCTGATGTCACTGGTCTTTATTTCACCATAGATTTTGGCTGAGCTGAGGTCACTGTGCATTATTTCACTATTGTTTTTGGCTCAGCTGATGTCATCGGGCTTTATTTCATTACAGTTTTCCCTCAGCTGATGTCACTGTGCTTTATTTCAATACAGTTTTTGGCTCAGCTGATGTCACTGTGCTTTATTTCATCATAGTTTTTGGCTCAGGTGATGTCAATGTGCATTATTTCATTACAGTTTTATGGCTCAGGTGATGTCACAGGGCTTTATTTCATTACCGTGTTTGGCTCAGCTTATGTCACTGTGCTTTATTTTAGTATAGTTCTTGGCTCAACAGATGTCACTCTGCTTTATTTCCCTATAGGTTTTGTCACAGCTGATGTCACTGGGCTTTATTTCATTACAATTTTTGGCTCAGCTAACGTCACAGTGCTTTTCATCACTATAGTTTTTCCTCAGCTCATGTCACTGGGCTTTGTTTCACTACAGTTTTTCACTCAGCTGATGTCACAGTGCTTTGTTTCAGTATAGTTTTTTGCTCAGAAGATGTCACTGGGCTGTATTTCACTACAGTTTTTGTCTCAGATGATGTCACTGGGCTTTATTTCACTATAGAGTTTTGCTCAGCTGATGTCACTGTGCTTTAATTAACTATAGATTTTGTCTCAGCTGATCTCACTGTGCATTATTTCACTATAGTTTTTGGCTCAGCTGATGTTACTATGCTTTATTTCCCTATAGTTTTTGGCTCAGATGATGTCACTGGGCTTTATTTCATTGCAGTTTTTCCTCAGCTGATGTCACTGTGCTTTATTTCAAAACAGTTTTTGGCTCAGCTGATGTAATTGGGCTTTATTTCATTGCAGATTTTAGCTCAGCTGATGTGACAGGGCTTTATTTCACTGTAGACTTTGGCTTAGCTGATGTCACTGTGCTTTATTTCATTTTAGTTTTTGGCTCAGCTGATGACACTGTGCTTTATTTCACTATAGTTTTTCCTCAGCTGATGTCACTGTGATTTATTTCAGTACAGGTTTTGGCTCAGCTGATGTCACTGGGGTTTATTTCATAACAGTTATTAGCTCAGCTGATGTCACAGTGCTTTGTTTCAGTATAGTTGTTTGCTCAGATGATGTCACTGGGCTGTATTTCACTACAGTTTTTGTCTCAGCTGATGTCACTGGGCTTATTTCATTACAGTTTTTGGCTCAGCTGATGTCACAGGGCTTTATTTCACTATAGAGTTTTGCTCAGCTGATGTCACTATGCTTTAATTAACTATAGATTTTGTCTCAGCTGATCTCACTGTGCTTTATTTCACTATAGAGTTTCGCTCAGCTGACGTCACTGTGGTGAATTTCACTAGAGTTTTCCGCTCAGCTGATATCACTGTGCTTTATTTCACTACAGTTTTTGGCTAAGCTGATGTCACTGTGCTTTATTTCATTGCAGTTTTTCCTCAGCTGATGTCACTGTGCGTTATTTCATTACAGTTTTTGGCTCAGCTGATGCCATTGTGCTTTATTTCATTATTGTTTTTGACTCAACTGATTTCACTGACTTTATTTCATTACAGTTTTTGGCTCAGCTGATGTCACTGGGCTTTATTTCCCAATAGTTTATGGGTTCGCTGATGTCACTGGGCTTTATTTCAATACAGTTTTTTGCTCAGCTGATGTCACTGGGCTTTATTTCATTACAGTTTTTAGCTCAGCTGATGTCACGGGCTTTATTTCACTGTAGACTTTGGCTTACCTGATGTCACTGTGCTTTAATTAACTATAGATTTTGTCTCAGCTGAACTCACTGTGCATTATTTCACTATCGTTTTTGGCTCAGCTGATGTCACTGTGCTTTATTTCCCAATAGTTTATGGGTCCGCTGATGTCACTGGGCTTTATTTCATTTCATTTTTTCCTCAGCTGACGTCACTGTGCTTCATTTCAATACAGTTTTTGGCTCAGCTGATGTCACTGGGCTTTAATTCACTATAGATTTTGTCTCAGCTGATCTCACTGTGCATTATTTCACTATAGTTTTTGGCTCAGCTGATGTTACTATGCTTTATTTCCCTATAGTTTTTGGCTCAGCTTATGTCACTGGGCTTTATTTCATTACAGTTTTTCCTCAGCTGATGTCACTGTGCTTTATTTCAAAACCGTTTTGCTCAGCTGATGTCACTGGGCTTTAATTCATTACAGTTTTAGCTCAGCTGATGTGACAGGGCTTTATTTCACTGTAGACTTTGGCTTATCTGATGTCACTGTGCTTTATTTCATTTTAGTTTTTGGCTCAGCTGATGACACTGTGCTTTATTTCCCTATAGTTTTTGGCTCAGCTGATGTCACTGGGCTTTATTTCATTGCAGTTTTTCCTCAGCTGATGTCACTGTGATTTATTTCAGTACAGTTTTTGGCTCAGCTGATGTCACTGTACTTTATTTCGTTATAGTTCTTGGCTCAGCTGATGTCATCTGGGCTTTATTTCACTATAGATTTTGGCTCTGCTGATGTCACTGTGCATTATTTCACTATAGTTTTTGGGTCAGCTGATGTCACTGGGCTTTATTTCATTTCATTTTTTCCTCAGCTGACGTCACTGTGCTTCATTTCAATACAGTTTTTGGCTCAGCTGATGTCAATGGGCTTTATTTCATTACAGTTCTTGGCTCAGCTGATGTCACTGGGCTTTAATTCACTATAGGTTTTGTCTCAGCTGCTGTCACTGTGCTTTATTTCCCAATAGTTTATGGGTCTGCTGATGTCACTGGGCTTTATTTCAGTACAGTTTTTTGCTCAGCTGATGTCACTGGGCTTTTTTTCATTACAGTTTTTAGCTCAGCTGATGTCACGGGCTTTTTTTCACTGTAGACTTTGGCTTAGCTGATGTCACTGTGCTTTAATTAACTATAGATTTTGTCTCAGCTAATCTCAGAGTGCATTATTTCACTATAGTTTTTGGCTCAGCTGATGTCACTTTGCTTTATTTCCCTATAGTTTTAGGCTCAGGTGATGTCACTGGGCTTTATTTCATTACAGTTTTTCCTCAGCTGATGTCACTGTGCTTTATTTCAAAACAGTTTTTGGCTCAGCTGATGTCACTGGGCTTCATTTCATTACAGTTTTTTGCTCAGATGATGTGACAGTGCTTTATTTCACTGTAGACTTTGGCTTAGCTGATGTCACTGTGCTTTATTTCATTTTAGTTTTTGGCTCAGCTGATGACACTGTGCTTTATTTCCCTATAATTTTTGGCTCAGCTGATGTCACTGGGCTTTATTTCATTACAGTTTTTGGCTCAGCTAATGTCACTGTGCATTATTTCATTATAGTTCTTGGCTCAGCTGATGTCATCTGGGCTTTATTTCACTTTATAAAATGGGTCTACAATTTTCTTTGTCCTGATTGGTCGAGAGGTACTTCTGGCCGTGTCCTTATCAGGACATATTGTGCCAACCGGCACTACCCTCTAGTCCTGAGCCCCACAACACTACGGAATCCATGAGCTCTGCCACTGCAATACAGAAACACAAGCTGGCACGGCTCACACCGAGAAACAGCACTTCCTCATTACCAGCGAGGCAACAACTGAAAAACCACAGTAATAGAAAAAAATCACTTTGTGCCTACCTTCCTGTACAACCACTGCACAAGACTCGTAATATTGAACGTAATTTATTTTTTCACTCCCGCTCAAACAGTTCGCAGCAGTAGCAGTCCAATGGTCCTGCTCTCAAACTGCCAGCCAATACACACGCCTCGGTGATCTTCAATCCTTATTCAAGAATTTCCTCACAATCAAAGACCACGGTGAACAATAAAAAATAAAAGAACTGCATTTTGTTTTCTATGTTCCCTCGTGTCTGCCCATGAACTGGATTGAGCACGAAACTCACTCAAAAACATCACCGTGATGTGAGAACTCGACCGCAATCTCCGAGCCCGTCGCAAAACCGGAAGTCATTTCGCAGTATTTTGATCCCACACAGATCACCAACACAGCAATGTATTTTTTATTATTTTCTCAGCTACCCCATGTCTCCCATGAAGTCTGTGCCTCTCATTCGTACCCAAAGTCACAGGATGGTGTTAAAAATGCATCACAATCTCCAAAGCCGACCAAAAGACCGGAAGTAATTTCTCAGCAGCTGGCTCTGCTGTCACACACACACACACACACACACACACACACACACAGCAAATTATCTACCAAAATAAACTAGCGCTAATCTGGGGAGGAGAGCTATCTGCATGGGGAGGCAATGGGGGACACCACCCTAAATGCCCTATAGTGCCTATCAGTACAGCCTTCAATACAGGGACTATATTACTCCTTCAGACATTAAAACCTCAAGTTTTAAAAAGTGTTTGCATTTTTTGTTACTTTTTTTTTTCTTAAATACTACCTTAACAGGGCCCACTTTATAAGTGGAATAAGACACTCCGAGGTGTGGTTTATGGCCTGATAAGAGCACTTCCCAGGTGCTAAAGGCACTCGGCGCAAGCGCCTCATGCCTCATTACGCACCAGGGGCATGCTCTTATCAGGCCATAAACCACACCTCGTTGTGTCCTATTCCTTACATAGATTTTGGCTCTGCTGATGTCACTGTGCATTATTTCACTATAGTTTTTGGGTCAGCTGATATGACTGGGCTTTTTTTCATAACAGTTATTAGCTCAGCTGATGTCACAGTGCTTTGTTTCAGTATAGTTTTTTGCTCAGATCAAGTCACTGGGCTGTATTTCACTACAGTTTTTGTCTCAGCTGATGTCACTGGGCTTTATTTCATTACAGTTTTTGGCTCAGCTGATGTCACAGGGCATTATTTCACTATTGAGTTTTGCTCAGCTGATGTCACTGTGCTTTAATTAACTACTGATTTTGTCTCAGCTGATCTCACTGTGCTTTATTTCACTATAGAGTTTCGCTCAGCTGATGTCACTGTGCTTAATTTCACTAGAGTTTTCGGCTCAGCTGATGTCACTGTGCTTTATTTCACTACAGTTTTTGGCTCAGCTGATGTCACTGTGCTTTATTTCAATGCAGTTTTTCCTCAGCTGATGTCACTGTGCTTTATTTCATTACAGTTTTTGGCTCAGCTGATGCCATTGTGCTTTATTTCATTATTGTTTTTGACTCAACTGATTTCACTGGCTTTATTTCATTACAGTTTTTGGCTCAGCTGATGTCACTGGGCTTTATTTCATTATAGTTCTTGGCTCAGCTGATGTCATCTGGGCTTTATTTCACTGTAGATTTTGGCTCTGCTGATGTCACTGTGCATTATTTCACTATATTTTTGGTCAGCTGATGTCACTGGGCTTTATTTCATTTCATTTTTTCCTCAGCTGACGTCACTGTGCTTCATTTCAATACAGTTTTTGGCTCAGCTGATGTCACTGGGCTTTATTTCATTATAGTTCTTGGCTCAGCTGAAGTCACTGGGCTTTAATTCACTATAGATTTTGTCTCAGCTGATCTCACTGTGCATTATTTCACTATAGTTTTTGGCTCAGCTGATGTCACTGTGCTTTATTTACCAATAGTTTATGGGTCCACTGATGTCACTGGGCTTTATTTCAATACAGTTTTTTGCTCAGCTGATATCACTGAGCTTTATTTCATTACAGTTTTTAGCTCAGCTGATGTCACAGGCTTTATTTCACTGTAGACTTTGGCTTAGCTGATGTCACTGTGCTTTATTTCATTATAGTTTTAGGCTCAGCTGATGTCACTGTTCTTTATTTCACTACACTTTTAGGCTCAGCTGATGTCTCTGTGCTTTATTTCAATGCCTTTTTTCCTCAGCTGATGTCACTGTACTTTTTTTCATTACAGTTTTTGGCTCAGCTGATGTCATTGTGCTTTATTTTATTATTGTTTTTGACTCAGCTGATTTCACTGGGCTTTATTTCATTACAGTTTTTGGCTCAGCTGATGTCACTGATCTTTATTTCATTACAGTTTTTGGCTCAGCTAATGTCACTGTGCTTTATTTCATTATAGTTCTTGGCTCAGCTGATGTCACTAGGCTTTATTTCACTATAGATTTTGGCTCAGCGGATGTCACTGTGCATTATTTCACTACAGTTTTTGGCTCAGCTCATGTCACTGTGATTTATTTCACTATAGTTTTTGGCTCAGCTGATGTCACTGTGCTTTATTTCAATACATTTTTTGGGTAAGCTGATGTCACTGGGCTTTATTTCATTTCATTTTTTCCTCAGCTGATGTCACTGTGCTTAATTTCATTACAGTTTTTGGCTCAGCTGATGTCACTGGGCTTTATTTCATTATAGTTCTTGGCTCAGCTGATGTCACTGGGCTTTAATTCACTATAGATTTTGGCTCAGCTGATCTCACTGTGCATTATTTCACTATAGTTTTTGGCTCAGCTGATGTCACTGTGCTTTATTTCCCAATAGTTTATGGGTCCGCTGATGTCACTGGGCTTTATTTCAATACAGTTTTTGCTCAGCTGATGTCACTGGGCTTTATTTCATTACAGTTTTTAGCTCAGCTGATGTCACGGGCTTTATTTCACTGTAGACTTTGGCTTAGCTGATGTCACTGTGCTTTATTTCATTATAGTTTTAGGCTCAGCTGATGTCACAGGGCATTATTTCACTATTGAGTTTTGCTCACCTGATGTCACTGTGCTTTAATTAACTACAGATTTTGTCTCAGCTGATCTCACTGTGCTTTATTTCACTATAGAGTTTTGCTCAGCTGATGTCACTGTGCTTAATTTCACTAGAGTTTTCGGCTCAGCTGATTTCACTGTGCTTTATTTCACTACAGTTTTTGGCTAAGCTGATGTCACTGTGCTTTCTTTCAATGCAGTTTTTCCTCAGCTGATGTCACTGTGCTTTATTTCATTACAGTTTTTGGCTCAGCTGATGCCATTGTGCTTTATTTCATTATTGTTTTTGACTCAACTGATTTCACTGGCTTTATTTCATTACAGTTTTTGGCTCAGCTGATGTCACTGGGCTTTATTTCATTATAGTTCTTGGCTCAGCTGATGTCATCTGGGCTTTATTTCACTGTAGATTTTGGCTCTGCTGATGTCACTGTGCATTATTTCACTATATGTTTTGGTCAGCTGATGTCACTGGGCTTTATTTCATTTCATTTTTTCCTCAGCTGACGTCACTGTGCTTCATTTCAATACAGTTTTTGGCTCAGCTGATGTCACTGGGCTTTATTTCATTATAGTTCTTGGCTCAGCTGATGTCACTGGGCTTTAATTCACTATAGATTTTATCTCAGCTGATCTCACTGTGCATTATTTCACTATAGTTTTTGGCTCAGCTGATGTCACTGTGCTTTATTTACCAGTAGTTTATGGGTCCACTGATGTCACTGGGCTTTATTTCAATACAGTTTTTTGCTCAGCTGATGTCTCTGTGCTTTATTTCATTGCATTTTTTCCTCAGCTGATGTCACTGTACTTTTTTCATTACAGTTTTTGGCTCAGCTGATGTCATTGTGCTTTATTTTATTATTGTTTTTGACTCAGCTGATTTCACTGGGCTTTATTTCATTACAGTTTTTGGCTCAGCTGATGTCACTGATCTTTATTTCATTACAGTTTTTGGCTCAGCTAATGTCACTGTGCTTTATTTCATTTTAGTTCTTGGCTCAGCTGATGTCACTAGGCTTTATTTCACTGTAGATTTTGGCTCAGCCGATGTCACTGTGCATTATTTCACTTCAGTTTATGGCTCAGCTGTTGTCACTGTGATTTATTTCACTATAGTTTTTGGCTCAGCTGATGTCACTGTGCTTTATTTCAATACATTTTTTGGCTCAGCTGATGTCACTGTGCTTTACTTCATTATAGTTCTTGGCTCAGCTGATGTCACTGGTCTTTATTTCACTATTGATTTTGGCTGTGCTGAGGTCACTGTGCTTTATTTCACTATAGTTTTTGGCTCAGCTGATGTCATCGGCCTTTATTTCATTTCAGTTTTCCTCAGCTGATGTCACTGTGCTTTATTTACCAATAGTTTATGGGTCCACTGATGTCACTGGGCTTTATTTCAATACAGTTTTTTGCCCAGCTGATGTCTCTGTGCTTTATTTCATTGCATTTTTTCCTCAGCTGATGTCACTGTACTTTTTTTCATTACAGTTTTTGGCTCATCTGATTTCATTGTGCTTTATTTTATTATTGTTTTTGACTCAGCTGATTTCACTGGGCTTTATTTCATTACAGTTTTTGGCTCAGCTGATGTCACTGATCTTTATTTCATTACAGTTTTTGGCTCAGCTAATGGCACTGTGCTTTATTTCATTACAGTTCTTGGCTCAGTTCACTTCACTAGGCTTTATTTCGCTATAGATTTTGGCTCAGCGGATCTCACTGTGCATTATTTCACTACAGTTTTTGGCTCAGCTCATGTCACTGTGATTTATTTCACTATAGGTTTTGGCTCAGCTGATGTCACTGTGCTTAATTTCAATACAGTTTTTGGCTCAGCTGATGTCACTGGGCTTTATTTCATTATAGTTCTTGGCTCAGCTGATGTCACTGGTCTTTAATTCACTATAGATTTTGGCTCAGCTGATCTCACTGTGCATTATTTCACTATAGTTTTTGGCTCAGCTGATGTCACAGGGCATTATTTCACTATTGAGTTTTGCTCACCTGATGTCACTGTGCTTTAATTAACTACAGATTTTGTCTCAGCTGATCTCACTGTGCTTTATTTCACTATAGAGTTTTGCTCAGCTGATGTCACTGTGCTTTATTTCACTAGGTTTTCGGCTCAGCTGATGTCACTGTGCTTTATTTCACTACAGTTTTTGGCTAAGCTGATGTCACTGTGCTTTATTTCAATGCAGTTTTTCCTCAGCTGATGTCACTGTGCTTTATTTCATTACAGTTTTTGGCTCAGCTGATGCCATTGTGCTTTATTTCATTATTGTTTTTGACTCAACTGATTTCACTGGCTTTATTTCATTACAGTTTTTGGCTCAGCTGATGTCACTGGGCTTTATTTCATTATAGTTCTTGGCTCAGCTGATGTCACTGGGCTTTAATTCACTATAGATTTTGGCTCAGCTGATCTCACTGTGCATTATTTCACTATAATTTTTGGCTCAGCTGATGTCACTGTGCTTTATTTATCAATAGTTTATGGCTCCGTTGATGTCACTGGGCTTTATTTCAATACAGTTTTTTGCTCAGCTGATGTCACTGGGCTTTATTTCATTACAGTTTTTAGCTCAGCTGATGTCAAGGGCTTTATTTCACTGTAGACTTTGGCTTAGCTGATGTCACTGTGCTTTATTTCATTATAGTTTTAGGCTCGGCTGATGTCACTGTTCTTTATTTCACTACAGTTTTGGGCTCAGCTGATGTCTCTGTGCTTTATTTCAATGCATTTTTTCCTCTGCTGATGTCACTGTACTTTTTTTCATTACACTATTTGGCTCAGCTGATGTCATTGTGCTTTATTTTATTATTGTTTTTGACTCAGCTGATTTCACTGGCTTTATTTCATTACAGTTTTTGGCTCAACTGATGTCACTGATCTTTATTTCATTACAGTTTTTGGCTCATCTAATGTCACTGTGCTTTATTTCATTTTAGTTCTTGGCTCAGCTGATGTCACTAGGCTTTATTTCAGAATAGATTTTGGCTCAGCGGATGTCACTGTGCATTATTTCACTGCAGTTTATGGCTCAGCTGTTGTCACTGTGATTTATTTCA
This sequence comes from Neoceratodus forsteri, assembly GCA_016271365.2. Lineage (NCBI taxonomy): Eukaryota > Metazoa > Chordata > Ceratodontiformes > Ceratodontidae > Neoceratodus > Neoceratodus forsteri. The sequence goes on along the minus strand of CM028133.1, from coordinate 89,722,090 downwards.
CTATAGTTTTTGGCTCAGCTGATGTCACTGTGCTTTATTTCAATACATTTTTTGGCTCAGCTGATGTCACTGTGCTTCACTTCATTATAGTTCTTGGCTCAGCTGATGTCACTGGTCTTTATTTCATTATTGATTTTGGCTTTGCTGAGGTCACTGTGCTTTATTTCACTATAGTTTTTGGCTCAGCTGATGTCAACGGCCTTTATTTCATTTCAGTTTTCCTCAGCTGATGTCACTGTGCTTTATTTACCAATAGTTTATGGGTCCACTGATGTCACTGGGCTTTATTTCAATACAGTTTTTTGCCCAGCTGATGTCTCTGTGCTTTATTTCATTGCATTTTTTCCTCAGCTGATGTCACTGTACTTTTTTTCATTACAGTTTTTGGCTCAGCTGATTTCATTGTGCTTTATTTTATTATTTTTTGACTCAGCTGATTTCACTGGGCTTTATTTCATTACATTTCGCTCAGCTGATGTCACTGATCTTTATTTCATTACAGTTTTTGTCTCAGCTAATGGCACTGTGCTTTATTTTATAACAGTTCTTGGCTCAGTTCATTTCACTAGGCTTTATTTCACTATAGATTTTGGCTCAGCTGATCTCACTGTGCATTATTTCACTACAGTTTTTGGCTCAGCTGATGTCACTGTGATTTATTTCACTATAGGTTTTGGCTCAGCTGATGTCACTGTGCTTAATTTCAATACAGTTTTTGGCTCAGCTGATGTCACTGGGCTTTATTTCATTATAGTTCTTGGCTCAGCTGATGTCACTGGGCTTTAATTCACTGTAGACTTTGGCTTAGCTGATGTCACTGTGCTTTATTTCATTATAGTTTTAGGCTCGGCTGATGTCACTGTTCTTTATTTCACGACACTTTTGGGCTCAGCTGATGTCTCTGTGCTTTATTTCAATGCATTTTTTCCTTTGCTGATGTCACTATACTTTTTTTCATTACACTATTTGGCTCAGCTGATGTCATTGTGCTTTATTTTATTATTGTTTTTGACTCAGCTGATTTCACTGGGCTTTATTTCATTACAGTTTTTGGCTCAACTGATGTCACTGATCTTTATTTCATTACAGTTTTTGGCTCAGCAGATGTCACTGTGCTTTATTTCAGTATAGTTTTTGGCTCTGTTGATGTCACTGGGCTTTATTTCATTACAGCTTTTGGCTCAGCTGATCTCACTGGGCTTTATTTCTTTATGGTTTTTGACTCAGCTGATGTCACTGGGCTTTATTTCATTATAGTTCTTGGCTCAGCTGATGTTACTGTGCTTTAATTAACTAAAGATTTTGGCACAGCTGATCTTGCTGTGCATTATTTCACTATAATTTTTGGCTCAGCTGATCTCACTGTGCTTTGTTTCCCTATAATTTTTGGTTCAGCTGATTTCACTGGGCTTTATTTCATTACAGTTTTTGGCTCAGCTGATGTCACTGATCTTTATTTCATTACAGTTTTTGGCTCAGCTAATGTCACTGTGATTTATTTCATTATAGTTCTTGGCTCAGCTGATGTCACTAGGCTTTATTTCAGTATAGATTTTGGCTCAGCGGATGTCACTGTGATTTATTTCACTATAGTTTTCGGCTCAGTTGATGTCACTGTGCTTTATTTCAATACATTTTTTGGGTAAGCTGATGTCACTGGGCTTTATTTCATTTCATTTTTTCCTCAGCTGATGTCACTGTGCTTCATTTCAATACAGTTTTTGGCTCAGCTGATGTCACTGGGCTTTATTTCATTATAGTTCTTGGCTCAGCTGATGTCACTGGGCTTTAATTCACTATAGATTTTGGCTCAGCTGATCTCACTGTGCATTATTTCACTATAGTTTTTGGCTCAGCTGATGTCACAGGCATTATTTCACTATAGAGTTTTGCTCAGCTGATGTCACTGTGCTTTAATTAACTACAGATTTTGTCTCAGCTGATCTCACTGTGCTTTATTTCACTATAGAGTTTTGCTCAGCTGATGTCACTGTGCTTAATTTCACTAGAGTTTTCGGCTCAGCTGATGTCACTGTGCTTTATTTCACTACAGTTTTTGGCTAAGCTGATGTCACTGTGCTTTCTTTCAGTGCAGTTTTTCCTCAGCTGATGTGACTGTGCTTTATTTCATTACAGTTTTTGGCTCAGCTGATGCCATTGTGCTTTATTTCATTATTGTTTTTGACTCAACTGATTTCACTGGCTTTATTTCATTACAGTTTTTGGCTCAGCTGATGTCACTGTGCTTTACTTCCCTATTGTTTTTTGCTCAGCTGATGCCACTGGGCTTTATTTCATTACAATTTTTCCTTAGCTGATGTCACTGTGATTTATTTCAATACAGTTTTTGGCTCAGCTGATGTCACTGACCTTTATTTCATTACAGTTATTAGCTCAGCTGATGTCACAGGGCTTTATTTCATTATAGTTTTTGTCTCAACTGATGTCACTGTGCTTTATTTCACTATAGTTTTTGCCTCCGCTGATGTCACTGGACTGTTTTTCACCATAGGTTTTGGCTCTGCTGATATCACTGGGCTTTATTTCACTATAGGTTTGCCTCTGCTGATGTCACTCTGCTTTATTTCATTATACTTTTTGGCTCAACTGATGTCACTGGGCATTATTTCATTACAGTTTTTGGCTCAGCTGATGTCACTGGGCTTTATTTCACTTTAGTTTTTTACTCATCTGATGTCACTGGCTTTATTTCATTACACTTTTTCCTCAGCTGATTTCACTGTGCTTTATTTCAATACAGTTTTTGGCTCAGCTGATGTCATTGTACTTTATTTCATTATAGTTCTTGGCTCAGCTGATGTCACTGGGCTTTAATTAACTAAAGATTTTGGCACAGCTGATCTCACTGTGCATTATTTCACTATAATTTTTGGCTCAAATGATGTCACTGTGCTTTGTTTCCCTATAGTTTTTGGTTCAGCTGATGTCACTGGGCTATATTTCATTACAGTTTTTAGCTGAGTTGATGTGACAGGGATATGTTTCACTGTAGACTTTGACTTAGCTGATGTCACTATGCTTTATTTCATTTTAGTTTTTGGCAAAGCTGATGTCACTGGGCTTTACTTCATTACAGTTTTTCCTCAGCAGATGTTACTGTGATTTATTTCAAAACAGTTTTTAGCTCAGCTGATGTCACTGGACTTTATTTCACTGTAGACTTTGACTTAGCTGATGTCACTGGGCTTTATTTCATTACAGATTTTGGCTCAGCTGATGTCACTGTGCTTTATTTTAGTATGGTTCTTGGCTCAGCTGATGTCATTGGGCTTTATTTCTCTATAGATTTTGGCACAGCTGATGTCACTGGGCTTTATTTCATTACAGTTTTTGACTCAGCTGACGCCACTGTGCTTTTTTTCACTATAGTTTTTCCTCAGCTGATGTCATTGGGCTTTATTTCATTACAGTTTTTGACTCAGCAGATTTCACTGGGCATTATTTCATTAAAGTTTTTGGCTCAGCAGGTGTCACTGTACTTTATTTCAATATTGTTTTTGACTCTGTGATTTCACTGTGCTTTATTTCATTACAGTTTTTGGCTCAGCTGATCTCACTGGGCTTTATTTCATTACGGTTTTTGACTCAGCTGATGTCACTGGGCTTTATTTCATTATAGTTCTTAGCTCAGCTGATGTCACTGGGCTTTATTTTAAAACAGTTTTTGGCTCAGCTGATTTCACTGGGCTTTATTTCATTACAGTTTTTAGCTGAGTTGATGTGACAGGGATATATTTCACTGTAGACTTTGACTTAGCTGATGTCACTGTGCTTTACTTCCCTATAGTTTTTTGCTCAGCTGATGTCACTGGGCTTTATTTCATTACAGTTTTTCCTTAGCTGATGTCACTGTGATTTATTTCAATACAGTTTTTGGCTCAGCTGATGTCACTGGCCTTTATTTCATTACAGTTATTAGCTCAGCTGATGTCACAGGGCTTTATTTCATTACAGTTTTTGGCTCAGCTGATGTCACTGTGCCTTTTTTCACTATAGTTTTTCCTCAGCTGATGTCACTGGGCTTTATTTCATTACAGTTTTTCACTCATCTGATGTCACTGTGCTTTATTTCACTATAGTTTTTGGCTCAGCTGATTTCACTGGGCTGTTTTTCACCATAGTTTTTAGCTCAGTTGATATCACTGGGCTTTATTTCACTATAGTTTTTGCCTCCGCTGATGTCACTGTGCCTTATTTCACTATACTTTTTGGCTCAGCTGATGTCACTGGGCATTATTTCATTATAGTTTTTGGCTCAGCTGATCTCACTGTGCATTATTTCACTATAGTTTTTGGCTCAGCTGATGTCACTGTGCTTTATTTCCCAATAGTTTATGGCTCAGCTGATGTCACTGGGCTTTATTTCAATACAGTTTTTTGCTCAACTGATGTCACTGGACTTTATTTCATTACAGTTTTTAGCTCAGCTGATGTCACAGGGCTTTATTTCACTGTAGACTTTGGCTTAGCTCATGTCACTGTGTTTTATTTCATTATAGTTTTTGGCTGAGCTGATGTCACTGTGCTTTATTTCACTACAGTTTTGGGCACAGCTGATGTCACTGTGCTTTATTTCACTACAGTTTTGGGCACAGCTGATGTCACTGTGCTTTATTTCAATGCAGTTTTCCTCAGCTAATGTCACTGTACTTTATTTCATTACAGTTTTTGGCTCAGCTGATGTCATTGTGCTTTATTTCATTATTGTTTTTGACTCAGCTGATTTCACTGGGCTTTATTTCATAACAGTTGTTTGCTCAGCTGATGTCACAGGGCTTTATTTCATTAGAGTTTTTGGCTTAGCTGATGTCTCCGTGCTTTATTTCACTATAGTTCTTGGTTCAGCAGATGTCAATGTGCTTTATTTCACTATAGAGTTTGGCTCAGCTGATGTCACTGTTCTTTATTTCACTATAGTTTTTGGCTCAGCTGATGTCACTGGGCTGTATTTCATTACAGTTCGTGATTCAGATGATGTCACTGGGCTTTTATTCACTATGGATTTTGGCTCATCTGATCTCACTGTGCATTATTTCACTATAGTTTTTGGCTCAGCTGATGTCACTGTGCTTTACTTCCCAATAGTTTATGGCTCAGCTGATGTCACTGGGCTTTATTTCAATACAGTTTTTTGCTCAACTGATGTCACTGGACTTTAGTTCATTACAGTTTTTAGCTCAGCTGATGTCACAGGGCTTTATTTCACTGTAGACTTTGGCTTAGCTCATGTCACTGTGTTTTATTTCATTATAGTTTTTGGCTCAGCTGATGTCACTGTGCTTTATTTCACTATAGTTTTGGGCACAGCTGATGTCACTGTGCTTTATTTCAATGCAGTTTTTCCTCAGCTGATGTCACTGTACTTTATTTCATTAGTGTTTTTGGCTTAGCTGATGTCTCCGTGCTTTATTTCACTATAGTTCTTGGTTCAGCAGATGTCATGTGCTTTATTTCACTATAGAGTTTGGCTCAGCTGATGTCACTGTTCTTTATTTCACTATAGTTTTTGGCTCAGCTGATGTCACTGGGCTGTATTTCACTACAGTTTTTGTCTCAGGTGATGTCACTGGGCTTTATTTCATTACAGTTTTATAGCTCAGCTGATGTCATTGTCTTTATTTCATTATAGTTTTTGTTTCAGCTAACTTCACTGAGCTTTATTTCATTGAAGTTTTTGTCTCAGCTGATGTCTCTGGGCTTTATTTAATTACAGTTTTTGGCTCAGCTGATGTCACTGTACTTTATTTCACTATTGTTTTTGGCTCTGTTGATTTCACTGTGATTTATTTCTTTACAGTTTTTGGCTCAGCTGATGTCACTGGGCATTATTTCATTACGGTTTTTGGCTCAGCTGATATCACTGGGCTTTATTTCATTTTAGTTCTTGGCTCAGCTGATGCCACTGTGCTTTGTTTCCCTATAGTTTTTGGTTCAGCTGATGTCACTGGGCTTTATTTTAAAACATTTTTTGGCTCAGCTGATTTCACTGGGCTTTATTTCATTACAGTTTTTAGCTGAGTTGATGTGACAGGGATATATTTCACTGTAGACTTTGACTTAGCTGATGTCACTGTGCTTTACTTCCCTATAGTTTTTTGCTCAGCTGATGTCACTGGGCTTTATTTCATTACAGTTTTTCCTTAGCTGATGTCACTGTGATTTATTTCAATACAGTTTTTGGCTCAGCTGATGTCACTGGCCTTTATTTCATTACAGTTATTAGCTCAGCAGATGTCACAGGGCTTTATTTCATTACAGTTTTTGGCTCAGCTGATGTCACTGTGCTTTTTTTCACTATAGTTTTTCCTCAGCTGATGTCACTGGGCTTTATTTCATTACAGTTTTTCGCTCATCTGATGTCACTGTGCTTTATTTCACTATAGTTTGTGGCTCAGCTGATTTCACTGGGCTGTATTTCACCATAGTTTTTAGCTCAGTTGATATCACTGGGCTTTATTTCACTATAGTTTTTGCCTCCGCTGATGTCACTCTGCCTTATTTAACTATACTTTTTGGCTCAGCTGATGTCACTGGGCATTATTTCATTACAGTTTTTGGCTCAGCTGATGTCACTGGGCTTTATTTCACTTTAGTTTTTTACTCTTCTGATGTCACTGGCTTTATTTCATTACACTTTTTCCTCAGCTGATGTCACTGTGCTTTATTTCAGTACTGTTTTTGGCTCGGCTGATGTCATTGTACTTTTATTTCATTATAGTTCTTGACTCAGCTGATGACACTGGTCTTTATTTCACTATAGATTTTGACTGAGCTGATGTCACTGTGCTTTATTTCACTATGGTTTTCTCTCAGCTGACGTCACCGGGCTTTATTTCATTACAGTTTTCCTCTGATGATGTCACTCTGCTTTATTTCTATGCAGTTGTGGCTCAGCTGATGTCACTGTGCATTATTTCATTATCGATTTTGGCTCAGGTGATGTCACTGTGCATTATTTCATTTCAGTTTTTATGGCTCAGGTGATGTTACTGGGCTTTATTTCATTACCGTTTTTGGCTCAGCTGATGTCACTGTGCTTTATTTTAGTATAGATCTTGGCTCAACTGATGTCACTGGCCTTTATTTCACTATAGATTCTGGCACAGCTGATGTCACTTGGATTTATTTCATTATAGTTTTTGGCTCAGCTAATGTCATTTGGCTTTATTTCTCTATAGATTTTGGCGCAGCTGATGTCACTGGGCTTTATTTCATTACAGTTTTTGACTCAGCTGAAGTCACTGTGCCTTTTTCACTGTAGTTTTTCCTCAGCTGATGTCACTGTGCTTTATTTCACTATACTTTTTGGCTCAGCTGATGTCACTGGGCTGTTTTTCACCATAGTTTTTGACTCGGCTGATGTCACTGGTCTTCATTTCACTATAGTTTTTAACTCCGCTGATGTCACTGTGCTTTACTTCATCATGGTTTTGGCTCAGTTCATGTCACTGGGCATTATTTCATTACAGTTTTTGGCTCTGCTAATGACACTGGGCTTTACTGCACTATAGTTTTTGCCTCAGCTGATGTCATTGTGCCTTATTTCATTACAGTTTTTGGCTCAGCTGATGTCTATATGCTTTATTTCTTCTCAGTTTTTGGCTCTGCTGATGTCACTGTGTCTGATTTCATTATAATTTTGGGCTCAGCTGAAGTCACTGTGATTTATTTCATTACAGTTTTTGGCTCAGCTGATGTCACTGTGCTTTATTTCATTATAGTTTGTGGCTCAGCTGATGTCACTCGGCTTTACTTCATTACAGTTTTTGGCTCAACTGATGTCCCTGGGCTGTTTTTCACTATAGTTCTTGGCTCAGCTGATGTCACTGTGCTTTATTTCACTATAGAGTTTGGCTCAGCTGATGTCACTGTGCTTTATTTCACTAGAGTGTTCGGCTCAGCTGATGTCACTGTGCTTTATTTCACTACGGTTTTTGGCTCAGTTGATGTCACTGTGCTTTATTTCAATGCAGTTTTTCCTCAGCTGATGTCACAGTGCTTTATTTCATTACAGTTTTGGCTCAGCTGATGTCATTGTGCTTTATTTCATTATTGTTTTTGACTCAACTGATTTCACTGGCTTTATTTCATTACAGTTTTTGGCTCAGCTGATGTCACTGGGCTTTATTTCATTACAGTTTTTGGCTCAGCTAATGTCACTGTGCTTCATTTCATCATAGTTCTTGGCTCAGCTGATGTCACTGGGCTTTATTTCACTATAGATTTTGGCTCAGCTTATGTCATTGTGCATTATTTCACTATAGTTTTTGGGTCAGCTGATGTCACTGGGGTTTATTTCATTACATATTTTCCCTCAGCTGATGTCACTGGGCTTCATTTCAATACACTTTTTGGCAGAGCTGATGTCACTGGGCTTTATTTCATTATAGTTCTTGGTTCAGCTGATGTCACTGGGCTTTAATTCAGTATAGATTTTGGCTCAGCTGATCTCACTGTGCATTATTTCTCTATAGTTTTTTGCCTCAGCTGATGTCACTGTGCTTTATTTCCCAATAGTTTATGGCTCAGCTGATGTCACTGGGCTTTATTTCAATACAGTTTTTTGCTCACCTGATGTCACTGGGCTATATTTCATTACAGTGTTTAGTTCAGCTGATGTCACAGGGCTTAATTTCACTGTAGACTTTGGCTTAGCTGATGTCACTGTGCTTTATTTCATTATAGATTTCGGTCTTAGCTGATGTCACTTTGCTTTAGTTCACTACAGTTTTGAGCTCTGCTTATGTCTCTGTGCTTTATTTCAATGCAGTTTTTCCTCAGCAGATGTCACTGTACTTTATTTCATTACAGTTTGTGGCTCAGCTGATGTCATTGTGCTTTATTTCATTATTGTTTTTGACTCAGCTGATTTCACTGGGCTTTATTTCATTACAGTTTTTGGCTCTGCTGATGTCACTGGGCTTTATTTCATTACAGTTTTTTGGCTCAGCTAATGTCACTGTGCTTTATTTCATTATAGTTCTTGGCTCAGCTGATGTCACTAGGCTTTATTTCACTTTAGATTTTGGTTCAGCTGATGTCATTGTGCATTTTTCACTATAGTTTTTGGCTCAGCTGATGTCACTGGGCATTATTTCATTACAGTTTTTGGCTCAGCTGATGTCACTGGGCTTTATTTCACTTTAGTTTTTTACTCATCTGATGTCACTGGCTTTATTTCATTACACTTTTTCCTCAGCTGATGTCACTGTGCTTTATTTCAATACAGATTTTGGCTCAGCTGATGTCATTGTACTTTATTTCATTATAGTTCTTGACTGAGCTGATGACACTGGTCTTTATTTCACTATAGATTTTGACTGAGCTGATGTCACTGTGCTTTATTTCACTATAGTTTTCTCTCAGCTGATGTCACCGGGCTTTATTTCATTACAGTTTTCCTCTGATGATGTCACTCTGCTATATTTCAATGCAGTTTTGGCTCAGCTGATGTCACTGTACTTTATTTCACTAGAGTGTTCGGCTCAGCTGATGTCACTGTGCTTTATTTCACTACGGTTTTTGGCTCAGCTAATGTCACTGTGCTTTATTTCAACGCAGTTTTTCCACAGCTGATGTCACAGTGCTTTATTTCATTACAGTTTTTGGCTCAGCTGATGTCATTGTGCTTTATTTCATTATTGTTTTTGACTCAACTGATTTCACTGGCTTTATTTCATTACAGTTTTTGGCTCAGCTGATGTCACTGGGCTTTATTTCATTACAGTTTTTGGCTCAGCTAATGTCACTGTGCTTCATTTCATCATAGTTCTTGGCTCAGCTGATGTCACTGGGCTTTATTTCACTATAGATTTTGGCTCAGCTTATGTCATTGTGCATTATTTCACTATAGTTTTTGGGTCAGCTGATGTCACTGGGGTTTATTTCATTACATATTTTCCCTCAGCTGATGTCACTGGGCTTCATTTCAATACACTTTTTGGCAGAGCTGATGTCACTGGGCTTTATTTCATTATAGTTCTTGGTTCAGCTGATGTCACTGGGCTTTAATTCAGTATAGATTTTGGCTCAGCTGATCTCACTGTGCATTATTTCTCTATAGTTTTGGCTCAGCTGATGTCACTGTGCTTTATTTCCCAATAGTTTATGGCTCAGCTGATGTCACTGGGCTTTAGTTCAATACAGTTTTTTGCTCACCTGATGTCACTGGGCTATATTTCATTACAGTTTTTAGTTCAGCTGATGTCACAGGGCTTAATTTCACTGTAGACTTTGGCTTAGCTGATGTCACTGTGCTTTATTTCATTATAGATTTCGGTCTTAGCTGATGTCACTTTGCTTTAGTCTCTACAGTTTTGAGCTCTGCTTATGTCTCTGTGCTTTATTTCAATGCAGTTTTTCCTCAGCAGATGTCACTGTACTTTATTTCATTACAGTTTGTGGCTCAGCTGATGTCATTGTGCTTTATTTCATTATTGTTTTTGACTCAGCTGATTTCACTGGGCTTTATTTCATTACAGTTTTTGGCTCTGCTGATGTCACTGGGCTTTATTTCATTACAGTTTTTGGCTCAGCTAATGTCACTGTGCTTTATTTCATTATAGTTCTTGGCTCAGCTGATGTCACTAGGCTTTATTTCACTTTAGATTTTGGTTCAGCTGATGTCATTGTGCATTTTTCACTATAGTTTTTGGCTCAGCTGATGTCACTGGGCATTATTTCATTACAGTTTTTGGCTCAGCTGATGTCACTGGGCTTTATTTCACTTTAGTTTTTTACTCATCTGATGTCACTGGCTTTATTTCATTACACTTTTTCCTCAGCTGATGTCACTGTGCTTTATTTCAATACAGTTTTTGGCTCAGCTGATGTCATTGTACTTTAGTTCATTATAGTTCTTGACTGAGCTGATGACACTGGTCTTTATTTCACTATAGATTTTGACTGAGCTGATGTCACTGTGCTTTATTTCACTATAGTTTTCTCTCAGCTGATGTCACCGGGCTTTATTTCATTACAGTTTTCCTCTGATGATGTCACTCTGCTATATTTCAATGCAGTTTTGGCTCAGCTGATGTCACTGTGCTTTATTTCATTATAGTTTGTTTGACGCTGATGTCACTGTGCATTATTTCATTATAGATTTTTGCCTCAGGTGATGTCACTAGTCACTATTTCCTTTCAGTTTTATGGCTCCTGTCGATGTCTTTTATTTTAGTATAGATCTTGGCTCAGCTGTTGTCACCAGCCTTTATTTCACTAGATTCTGCTTTGGCTGATGTCACTGTGCTTTTTCTTGTATAGTTTTTCCTCAGCTGATGTCACGGGTCTTTATTTCATTACAGTTTTTCGCTCAGCTGATGTCACAGTGCTTTATTTCATTATAGTTTTTGGCTCAGCTTATGTCACTGGGCTTTATTTCATTGTTTTTGGCTCAGCAGATGTCACTGCTTTATTACAGTGTAGTTTTTGGCTCAGTTGATGTCACTGGGCTTTATTTCATTACAGTTTTTGGCTCAACTGATGTCACTGGGCTTTATTTCATTAGAGTTTTTGGCTTAGCTGATGTCTCTGTGCATTATTTCACTATAGTTCTTGGTTCAGCAGATGTCACTGTGATTTATTTCACTATAGTGTTTGGCTCTGCTGATGTCACTGTGCTTTATTTCACTATAGTTTTTGGATCAGCTGATGTCACTGGGCTGTATTTCACTACAGTTTTTGTCTCAGCTGATGTCACTGGGCTTTATTTCATTACAGTTTTATAGCTCAGCTGATGTCTTTGTCCTTTATTTCATTATAGTTTTTGTCTCATCTAATTTCACTGGGCTTTATTTCATTGCAGTTTTTGGCTCAGCTGATGTCACTGTACTTTATTTCACTATTGTTTTTGGCTCTGTTGATTTCACTGTGATTTATTTCATTATAGTTTTTGGCTCAGCTGATGTCACTGGGCTTTATTTCATTACGGTTTTTGGCTCAGCTGATGTCACTGGGCTTTATTTCATTATAGTTCTTGGCTCAGCTGATGTCTCTGGCCTTTGATTAACTATAGATTTTGGCTCAGCTGATCTCACTGTGCTTTATTTCACTATAGCATTTGGCTCAGCTGATGTCACGGTGCTTTATTTTGCTATTGTTTTTGGCTCAGCTGATGTCACTGTGCTTTATTTCACTTATAGTTTTGCTCAGCTGATGTCACTGTGCTTTAATTAACTATTGATTTTGTCTCAGCTGATCTCACTGTGCATTATTTCACTATAGTTTTTGGCTCAGCTGAAGTTACTATGCTTTATTTCCATAGTTTTTGGCTCAGCTGATGTCACTGTGCTTTATTTCATTTTAGTTGTTGGCAGAGCTGATGTCACTGTGCTTTATTTCCCTATAGTTTTTGGCTCAGCTGATGTCACTGGGCTTTATTTCATTACAGTTGTTCCTCAGCAGTTGTCACTGTGATTTATTTCAATACAGTTTGTGGCTCAGCTGATGTCACTGGGCTTTATTTCTTTATAGTTATTGACTCAGCTGATGTCACAGGGCTTTATTTCACTGTAGACTTTGACTAAGCTGATGTCACTGGGCTTTATTTCATTACAGTCTTTGGCTCAGCTGACCTCACTGTGCTTTATTTTGGTATAGTTCTTTTCTCAGCTGATGTCATTGGCTATTTCTGCTGCTAGATTTGGCAGATCTTATGTCACTTGGCTTTATTCGTTATTGTTTTCGCCAGCTGATGTCACTGTGCTTTATTCACTATCTTTTGGTCTGCGATGCCTTGGCTGTATTTTTTCACTATTTTTTATTTCTGCTGATTTCACTGTCTTACTTAATGCCTGCGCTGTTGTCACAGTGCTTACTCACTGTTTTTTGGCTCAGATGTCATGGTCATTATTCGTACAGTTTTGGGCTCAGCTGATGACATTGGCTACTACTGTGGTTTGGCTTAGCTGATGTCTGCCTTACTTCCTTATTTTTGTCTCAGCTGATGTCTATGTGTTATTTTCTCAGTTTTGGTTCTGTTGATGTCACTGTATCGATTTATTATAGTTTTTGCTCAGTTAATGTCATTACTATTTACATTCTTCTCGGGAGATGACAGTGCTTTTTTCATTATAATTTGGGCTCAGCTTAAGTCACTGTGGTTATATCATTGCTGTTTTTACCAGCTGATGTCACTGTGCTTTATTTCTATAGTTTTGGCTCAGCTGATTTCACTCAGCTTTATTCTTTTCAGTTTTGCTCACCTGACGTCACTGGGCTTTGTTCACTATTGTTCTTGGCACAGCTGATGTCACTGTGCTATTCACTGAGTTTGGCTCAGCTGATGTCACTGTGTTATTTTCAGAGTTTTGTTCAGCTGATGTCACTGTGCTTATTTCACTGTGTTTTGCTCATTGATGTCACTGTGCTTTATTTCATGTAGTTTTGCTCAGCTGATGTCACTGTGCTTTATTTCACAGTTTTGGCTCATGATGTCATTTGTTTTCATTATTGTTTTTGACAACTGATTTCATGGCTTTATTCCAGTTTTTGTTCAGCTGATGTGCTGGCTTTGTTCATTACAGTTTTGGGCAGTTAATACTGTGCTTATTCATTAAAGTTCTGGCTCAGCTGATGTCATTAGGCTTTATTTACTATTGATTTTGGTCATGTTACCTGCATTGTTTCACTATAGTTTTAGGTCACGATGTCACTGGGCTTTTCATTGTTTTTTTCTGGTTGACGTCACTGTGTTTATTTCAATACAGTTTTTGCCTAGTTGATGTCACTTTGCTTATTTCATTATAGTTCCATATGTCACTGGCTTTTTCACTATAGATTTTGGCTCGCTGATGTCACTGGGCTTTATTTCATGACTTTTGCTCAACTGATGACACTGACTTTGTTCATTACAGTTTTAGCCAGCTGATGTCACAGGCTTTATTTCACTGTAGCTTTGGCTTAGCTCATGTTATGTTTTTATTCTATAGTTTTGGCTCAGCTGATGTCACTGTGCTTTGTTCACTACAGTTTGCTGCAGTCACTGCTTTATTTCAATGCAGTTTTCCTCAGCTGATGCTGTACTTTTTTCTTACAGTTTTGCGCTGATGTCGTGTGCTTTATTTCATTATTGTTTTGACTCAGCTGATTTCACTGTTTTATTTCATTATAGTTTTTCTTAGCTGATGTTCGTGCTTTATTCGCTACAGTTCTTGGTTCAGCAGATGTCATGCTTTATTTCATTATAGAGTTGTTCATTGTGTCATTGTTCTTTATTCACTATAGTTTTGGTTCAGGTGATGTCGGTGGCTGTTTCTACAGTTTTGTCTCAGGGATGTCACTGGCTTCTTTCATTACAGTTTTATAGCTCAGCTGATGTCATTGTCTTTATTCATATTAGTTTTTGTCTCAGCTAACTACTGAGTTTATTCATTGGAAGTTTTGTCCCAGCTGATTTCCTGTGATTTATTTCTTTACAGTTTTTGCTCAGCTTATCATGATTTTATTTGTTTTAGTTCTTGGCTCAGCTGTTGTCACTGGGCTGTGTTTCTAGATTTGGCTCATTGATCTCTGTGCATTATTTCACTATAGTTTTTGGCTCATTGGTCTCCTGGGTTTATTTCCTTCTGGTTTGGCTCGGGCGTGTCACTGTGCATTATTCACTGTAGTTTTGGGTCAGCTGATCTCACTGTGCTGAGTTTTACCGTTTTGACTTAGCTGATGTCATGGTTTATTTCCATTTTGTGGCTCAGCCGATGTCACTGGCCCTATTTCACTGTTTTTTGCTCATTGATGTTTGGACTTTATTCGTTACAGTTTTAGCTCAGCTGATGTCAGGGCTTTATTACACTGTAGATGGCTAGCTGATGCCAGTGTTTATTCCGTACAGTTTTTCACTCAGCTGATGTCGCTGTGCTTATGTCACTGCTGTTTTGGGCTCAGCTCTCACTGTGCTTTCTTCAATGCATTTCCTCAGCTGTTGTGCTGTACTTTATTTCATTACAGTTTTTGCTCAGCTGATGTCATTGTGCTTTATTTCATTGTGTTTTTGCTCAGCTGATTTCACTGGCTTTATTTCGTTACAGTTTTTGGCTGATGTCACTGCTTTGTTTCATAGAGTTTTTGCTATTGATGTCTCTGTTTTGTTCACTATAGTTCTTGGTTCCTTAGATGTCCTTGTGCTTTATTTCACTATAGTTCTGGCTCAGTTGATGTCACTATATTTCACTACAGTTTTGTCTCAGGTGATGTCACGGGCTATTCATTACAGTTTTAATACGCTGGCGTCATTGTCCTTATTTCATTATAGTTTTGTCTGAGCTAATTTCGTGGTTTCATTTCATTGCGTTTTGGCTTGCTGATGTCTTTGTTTTTTGATTACAGTTTTTCCTCAGCTGATGTCACTGTGCTTTATTTCAGTTGATTTTTGGCTCAGCTGATGTCATTATTTTATTTCATATGTCTTGACTCAGCTGATGACACTGGTCTTTATTTCACTATAGACTTTGACTAGCTGATATCACTGTCTTTATTTCCATAGTTTTTCTCAGCTGGCGTCACGTTTCTTTCGTTTCCCCTGATGATGTCACTGCTTTATTTCAATGCATTTTGGCCTGCTGATGTCACTGTGCTTTGTTCATTTAGTTTTGGCATGCTGATGTCACGTGCATTATTTCTTCCAGTTTATGGCTCAGGTTGTTCTGGCTTTATTTCATTGCAGTTTTGGTTCAGCTGATACTGTGCTTTATTTCTAGTATAGATCTTGTTCAGCTGATGTCACTGGTCTTGTTCCTATAAGATTCTGGCACAGCTGATGTCACTGGTTATTTCGTTATTTTTGGTTCAGCTGGTGTCACTGTGCTTTTCGCTATAGTTTTCCTCAGCTGATGTCACTGTCTTATTTCATTACGGTTTCGGCTCAGCTGATGTCACAGTCTTTATTTCATTATAGTTTTGGCTGTTGATGTCACTGGGCTTTATTTCATTAGTTTTTGCCAGTAGATGTCTGTGCTTTATTTCATATAGTTTTGACCTGTTGATGTCTACTGGCTTTATTACAGTTGTTGGCTCAACTGATGTCATGGGGCTATTTTAGAGTTTTGGTTAGCTGATGTCTCTGCTTTATTTCACTATAGTTCTTGGTCCTTTGATGTCACTGTGCTTTTTTCACGATAGTTGGTCAGCTGATGTCACTGTGCTTTATTTCACTATGGTTGGCTCAGCTGATGTCACTGGGCTGTGTTTAACTACGGTTTTGTCTCAGCTGATTCACTGGGCTTTTTCATTTGGTTTGTAGTTCAGCTGATGTCATTGTCCTTTCCTTGTAGGTTTGTCAGCTGATTTCACTGGGCTTTATTCACAGTTTTTGTCTAGCTGATGTCATCTTTATTTCATTACAGTTTTGGTCAGCTGATGTCACTGTTTATTTCACTATTGTTTTTGTTCTGTTGATTTCACTGTGGTTTGTTCATTACAGTTTTGGCTCAGCTGATGTCACTGAGCTTTATTTCGTTGGTTTTTGGCTCACTGATGTCACTGCTTTATTTCTGTGTTCTTGTTCAGCTAATGTCACTTGGTTTTATTAACTATAGAGTTGGCTCAGCTGATCTCACTTGCATTATTTCTATAGTTTTGGGCGTTGTCGCAGTGCTATTTCCTATAGTTTTGGCTCAGCTGATGTCACTGGGCTTTATTTCGCTCTAGATTTTTGCTCATTGATGTCGTTACATTTTCACGGTTTTTAGCTGATGTCACTGGCACTATTTCTTGCAGTTTTGGCTCAGCTGATGTCGCTGGGTTTATTTCACTTTTTTTTACCATCTGATGTACTGGGTTTTGTTCATTACTTTTTCCTCAGCAGTCACTGGTCTTTATTTATTACAGTTTTTTGCTCGCTGATGTTTGATGTTTTGTTCATTATAGTTTTGGCTCAGTTGATACTGGTCTTATTTCATTATGTTTTAGTTCAACTGATGTCCTGCTTTGTTCATTAGTGTTTTTGGCAGCTGTTGTTCTGTGCTTTGTTTACTATAGTCTTGGTTCAGCAGATGTCACTGTATTTATTTCATTATGTTTTGGCTCTGCTGATGACACTGTGCTTCTTTCGTGTTTTTGGCTCAGTTGATGTCGCTGGCTGTTTCCTACAGTTTTTTCTCAGCTGATGTCACTGGCTTTTTTATTGTTGTTTATAGTTCAGCTGATGTCATTGTCCTTTATTTCATTATAGTTTTTGTCTCAGCTAATTTCACTTGGCTTTATTTCATTGCAGTTTTTGGCTCAGCTGATGTCACTGTACTTTATTTCACTAGTGTTTTTGGCTCTTTTGATTTCACTGTGATTTATTTCATTAAAGTGTTTGGCTCAACTGATGTCACTGGGCTTTATTTCATTATAGTTCTTGGGTCAGATGATGTCCTGTTTTAATTACGTGGTTTTTCTTCAGCTGACCTCACTGCTTTATTTCACAATAGCATTGGTTCACTGATGTCAGGTCTTTATTTCCTATAGTTTTGGCTCAGCTTATGTCATTGTGCTTTATTTCATTATTATTCTTGACTCAGCTGATGACCTGGTCTTATTCCTATATATTTTACTGAGCTGATGTTACTGTGCTTTTTTTTCATAGTTTTCTCTCAGCTGACGTCACTGGCTTTTATTTCATTACAGTTTTCCTCTGATGATGTCACTCTGTTTTTTCAATGCAGTTTGGCTCATCTGATTTAACTGTGCTTTTATTACAGTTTTTGCACAGCTGATGTCATTGTGCATTATTTGTATAGATTTTGTCTCAGTGGTGTCACTGTGCATTATTCCTTTCAAGTTTGTGGCTCCGGTGATGTTACTTGGCTGTTTCATTACTGTTTTGGCTCAGCTGATGTCACTGTGCTTATTTTAGTATATCTTGGCTCAACTGTTGTCACTGGCCTTATTTCTTATATTCTGGCTGTGTGATGTCCTTGGTTTATTCATTATAGTTTTTGGCTCAGCTGATGTCATGTGTTTTCTTCACATAGTTTTCCCAGCTGATGTCACTGGTCTTATTTCATCATTTTCTTCGCTGAGCTCACAGTGCTTTGTTTCAATAGTTTTTTTCTCAGCTGATATCACTGAGCTTTATTTTCATTACAGTTTTGGCTCAGCATGTCACTGTGCTTTATTTCAGTATGTTTGCTCAGTTGATGTCACTGGCTTATTTATTACAGTTTTTGGCTCCTTTGATGTCACTGCTTATTTCATTAGAATTTTTTGTTTAGCTGATGTCTCTGTGCTTTATTTTACTATAGTTCTGGTCCAGCAGATGTCACTGTGATTGCTACTATAGTGTTGGCTCTGCTGATGTCTGTCTTTATTCACTACAGTTTTTGGCTCAGTTGAAGTCACTGGGCTGTGTTCACTACAGTTTTTGTCTCAGCTGATGTCAGGCTTTTTTATTAAGTTGTATAGCTCAGCTGATGTCATTGTCCTTTATTCTTATAGTTTTTGTCTCAGCCAATTTCACTGGCTTTATTTCATACAGTTTTGGTTCATTTGATGTCACTGTACTTTAT
Organism: Neoceratodus forsteri; assembly: GCA_016271365.2. Lineage (NCBI taxonomy): Eukaryota > Metazoa > Chordata > Ceratodontiformes > Ceratodontidae > Neoceratodus > Neoceratodus forsteri. Next base: position 89,703,581 of record CM028133.1, on the reverse strand, counting down.
TCACTATTGTTTGGTCTGTTGATTTCACTGTGATTATTTCATTACGGTTTTGTAGCTGATGTCACTGCTTATTTCATACGGTTTTGGCTCAGCTGATGTCCTGGTCTTTATTTTATGGTTCTTGCTCATGATGTCTCTGGGCTTTAATTAACTAGATTTTGGCTCCACTGATCCACTGTGCTTATTCACTATAGCATTGGCTCAGCTGATGTCACAGTGCTTTATTTCTTAGTTTTGCTCAGCTGATGTCACTGGGCTTTATTTCATTATAGGTTTTCTCAGCTGATGTCACTGTGCTTTAATTAACTATAGATTTTGTTCTTCTGTCTCACTGTGCGTTGTTTCACTATGTTTTTGCCTGCTGATGTTTTTCTTTTTCCCTATAGTTTAGCCCAGGTATCACTGTGCTTTATTTCATTTAGTTTTTGGCATTGATGTCACTGTGCTTTATTTCATAGTTTTTGGCTATTTGATGCCTGGGCTTTATTTCATTGATTTTTCCTCAGCAGTTATCACTGTGATTATTTCACAGTTTGTGTTCAGCTGAGTCACTGCGCCTTTATTTCGTACAGTGTTGGTCATTGATATCACAGGCTTTATTCCTGTCGACTTTGACTTAGCTGATGTCACGGCTTTATTTCATTACAGTTTTGACTCAGCTGATGTCACTGTGTTTATTTCACTATACTTTTGCCAGCTGATGTCACTGGCGTTTTCTATAGTTTGACTCGCAGATGTCACTGGCTTCATTTCACTATGTTTCTGCTCCGCTGATTTCACAGTGCTTTTCTTTATGTAGTTTTTTGTTCGTTGATGTCATTGGCATTATTTCGTATAGTGTTTGGCTCAGTTGATGACACTGGGCTTTACAACTATAGTTTTGCCTCAGCTGATGTCACTGCTTTTCATTACAGTTTTGGCTCAGCTGATGTCTGTGTGCTTTATTTCTTCTCAGTTTTGGCTCTGGTGATGTCACTCGTCTGATTTCATTATAGTTTGGCCTGCTACGTCACTGTACTTATTTCATTACAGTCTTCCTCACAGATGTCACAGGTTTTATTTTCATTATAATTTAGGGCTCAGCTGGTCACTGTCTTTATTTCATTATAGTTTTGGCTCAGCTGATGTCCTCAGCTTTATTTCGTACAGTTTTTGACTCACCTGATGCCTGGGCTTTATTTCACTATTGTTTCTTGGTACAGCTGGTGTCACTGTGCTTTTCACTATAGAGTTTGGCTCAGCTGATGTCTGTGTTTAATTTCACTAGAGTTTCGGCTCAGCTGTTGTCACTGTGCTTTATTTCACTACAGTTTTTGGCTCAGCTGATGTCACTGTGCTTTATTTCAATGCAGTTTTTGTCGTTGATGTCACTGTGTTTATTTCTTTACAGCTTTGGCTCAGCTGATGTCATTCTGCTTTATTTCATTGTTTTTTGACTCAACTGATTTCACTGGCTTTATTCATTACAGTTTTAGCCAGTGGTGTCATAGGGCTTTATTACTGTAGCTTTGGCTTAGCATGTCTGTGTTTTGTTTCGTATAGTTTTGGCCCGCGTGTCCTGTGCTTTTATTTCAGTTTTGTGCTTGCTCAGATGTCACTGTGCTATTTCAATGCAGTTTTCTCTCAGCTGATGTCACTGTGCTTTTTCATTACAGTTTTTGGCTCAGCTGATGTCATTGTGCTTTATTTCATTATTGTTTTTGACTCAGCTGATTTCACTGGGCTTTATTTCATAACAGTTGTTTGCTCAGCTGATGTCACAGGGCTTTATTTCATTAGAGTTTTTGGCTTAGCTGATGTCTCCGTGCTTTATTTCAATATAGTTCTGGTTCAGCAGGTCAATGGCTTTATTTCACTTATAGGTTTGGCCTGCTGATGTCACTGTTCTTATTTCATACAGTTTTGGGTCAATTGATGTCCTGGGCTGTATCACTACAATTTGTCAGGTGTGTCACTGGCTTTTCATTAAGTTTATAGCTCAGCTGATGTCATTGTCTTTATTTTATAGTTTTTGTCTCAGCAAACTTCACTGAGCTTTATTTCATTGAAGTTTTTGTTCCACTGATGTTTGGCTTTATTTAATTATGTTTTGTCAGCTGATGTCACTGTACTTTATTTCACTATTGTTTTGGCACTGTTGATTTCACTGTGATTTGTTTCTTTACAGTTTTGCCTCAGCGATGTCACTGGGCATTGTTCGTTCGGTTTTGGCTCAACTGATATCACAGTGCTTTATTTCATTTTAGTTCTTGGCCCGCTGATGTCACTGGGCTTAATAACTATAGATTTTGGCTCAGCTGATCTCACTGCATTATTCACTAGATTTTTGGTCAGCTGTGTCACGTCTTTCCTAGTTTTGGCTCATTGTCTCACCTGTCGTATTTCACTACGTTTTGGCTCAGCTGATGTCTGGGCTATTTCCAATGCTTTAGCTCAGCTGATGTCACTGCTTTATTCAATACAGTTTGTAGCTGATGTCACTGACTGTTCATTACAGTTTTGTCAGTTGATAAGGCTTTATTCACTGTAGACTTTGTAGCTGATGTCACAGTGTTTTATTCATTACAGTTTTTCACTAGCTGATGTCGCTGTGCTTTATGTCACTACAGTTTTGGGCTCTGCTCTGTCACTGTGCTTTACTTGATAGTTTTTCCTCCTTTGATGTCACTGTACTTTATTTCATAGTTTTTTGGCCTGCTGATGTCATTGTTTTATTTCATTATTGTTTTGACTCGCTGATTTCATGGGCTTTATTTCATTACAGTTTTGGCTCAGCTGATGTCACTGGGCTTTATTTCATTAGAGTTTTTGGCAGCTTTTGTCTCGTGCTTTATTTCACTATAGTTCTTGGTTCGCTGATGTCATGGGTTGTGTTCACTATAGATTTTGATTTGCTGGTGTCCTGTCTTTATTTACTATAGTTTTCTCTCAGCTGGCGTCACGGGCTTTTTTCATTACAATTTTCCTGATGTTGTCACCTGCTTTATTTCAATGCAGTTTTGGCCTGCTGATGTCACTGTGCTTATTCATTATAGTGGCATGATGTCACTGCATTATTCGTATAGATTTTGCCTCAGCTGATATCACTGCATTACTCTTCAGTTTTGTGGCCTGGTGATGTTTCTGCTTTATTTCGTACAGTTTTTGGCTCAGCTGATGTCACTGTGCTTTATTTTAGTATAGATCTTGGCTCAGCTGATGTTACTGGCCTTTATTTCACTATAGATTCTGGCACAGCTGATGTCACTCGGATTAAGTTCATTACAGTTTTTGGCCCTGCTGATGTCACTGTGCTATTCTTCGCTATAGTTTTTCCTCAGCTGATGTCACTGGTCTTTAGTTCATTGCAGTTTTTCGCTCAGCTGATGTCACAGTGCTTTATTTCATTATAGCTTTTGGCTCAGCTGATGTCACTGGCTTTGTTTATTTCAGTTTGGCTCAGTAGATGTCACTGTGTTATTTCAGTATAGTTTGCCTAGTTGATGTCCTGGCTTTGTTTCATTACAGTTGTTGGTCAACTGATGTCACTGCTTTATTTCATTACAGTTGGCTCAGCTGATGTCTGTGCTTTCACTATTGTTTTCCTCAGCTGATGTCCTGCTTTTTTCGTACAGTTTTTCGCTCATCTGATGTCATTGTGCTTTATTTCACTCTGGTTTGTGGCTCGCTGATTTCTTTGGCTGTATTTCAATAGTTTTAGCTCAGTGATACTGGCTTTATTTTACTAGTTTTTGCCTCCGCTGATGTCACTGTGCCTTGTTTTCTTACTTTTTGGCCTGCTGATGTCACTGGCATTATTCATTGATTTTGGGTCTAGCTGATGTCACTCGGGTTTGTTTCACTTTAGTTTTACCTTCGATGTCACTGGCTTTATTTCATTGCCTCGCTGATGTCACTGTGCTTTTTTCAGTACTTTTTTTGGCTCGGCTGATGTCGTTGCTTTATTTCATTATAGTTCTTGACTCAGCTGATGACACTGGTCTTTATTTCACTATGGTTTTGCTGAGCTGATGTCACTGTGCTTTATTCCTATGGTTTCTCTCAGCTGACGTCACGGTTTTGTTCATTACAGTTTTTCTCTGATGATGTCACCTGTTTTATTTCTGTGCAGTTGTGGGTTTGCTGATGTCATGCATTATTTCATTATAGATTTGCCTCAGGTGATGTCACTCAGCATTATTTCATTACAGTTTTATGGCTCAGGTGATGTAACTGGGCTTTATTTCAGTACGTTTTGGCTCAGCTGATGTCACTGTGCTTTATTTTAGTATAGTTCTTGGCTCAGCTGATGTCATTGGCCTTTATTTCACTATAGATTCTGGCACATTGATGTCATGGTTATTTCATTATAGTTTTTGCTTAGCTAATGTCGGCTTTTTTTATAAATTTTGGTTTAGCTGATTCTGGGCTTTATTTCTTGGTTTTATTCAGCTGAAGTCACTGTGCTTTTCACTCTAGTTTCCTCAGCTGATGTCACTGGCTATATTTCGTACAGTTTTCGCTTCGCTGATGTCACTGTGCTATTTCACTATCGTTGGCTCAGCTGATGTCTGGCTGTTTCACCATAGTTTTGGTCGGCTGATGTCACTGGTCTATTTCATCTAGTTTTTAACTCCGCTGATGTGCTGTGCTTTTCTTCATCATGGTTTTGGCCTGTCATGTCACTGGGCATTATTTCGTACAGTTTTTGGTCGCATGACACTGGGCTTTACTGCTATAGTTTTTCTCAGTTGATGTCATTGCCTTATTTCGTTACATTTTAGCTCAGTTGATGTCTAATGTTTTATTTCTTTTCCAGTTTTGGCTCTGTTGATGTCACTGTGTCTGGTTCATTATAATTTTGGGCTCATTGAAGTCACTGTGATTTGTTTCATTACAGTTTTGGCTCAGCTGATGTCACTGTGCTTTTTTCATTATAGTTTGTGGCTCAGCTGATGTCACTTCGCTTTACTTATTACAGTTTTGGCTCAACGATGTCCCGCTGTTTTTCACTAGGTTCTTGGCCCGCTGATGTCATGTTTTTTGTTCACTATAGAGTTTGCCCGCTGATGTCACTGTGCTTTATTTCACTAGAGTGTTGGCCCGCTGATGTCACTGTGCTTTATTTCATTGCTTTTGGCTCAGCTGATGTCACTGTGCTTATTTCAACATGTTTTCCTCAGCTGATGTCTGGTGCTTTTTCATTGATTTTGGCTCAGTGATGTCATTGTGTTTATTTCATTATTGTTTTGACTCAACTGATTTCACTGGCTTTTGTTACTATGTTTTTGGCCAGCTGATGTCACTGGGCTTTGTTCATTACAGTTTTTGCTCAGCTAATGTCACTGTGCTTCATTCATCATAGTTCTTGGCTCATTGATGTCACTGGTTTGTTTCACTATAGATTTGGCTCAGCTTATGTCATTGTGCATTATTTCACTATAGTTTTTGTGTCAGCTGATGTCACTGGGTTTATTTCATTACATATTTTCCCTCATTGATGTCACTGGCTTATTTCAATACACTTTTGTGGGCTGATTACTGGGCTTTATTTCATTATAGTTCTTGGTTCTTTTGTGTCACTGGCTTAATCAGTATAGATTTGTCAGCTGATCTCACGCATTATTTCCATAGTTTTGCCCGCTGTTCCTGCTTTGTTCCCAATAGTTTATGGCTCATGATGTCACTGCTTTATTTACTACAGTTTTGCTCACCTGATGTCTGGGTTATATTTCATTACAGTGTTAGTTCAGCTGATGTCACAGGGCTTAATTTCACTGTAGACTTGGCTTGTGATGTCACTGTGCTTATTTCATTATAGATTGGTCTTAGCTAGTCACTTTCTTTGGTTCACTATAGTTGAGCTCTGCTTATGTTTCTGTTTTATTTCATGCAGTTTCAGCAGATGTCACTGTTTTGTTCATTACAGTTTGTGGCTCATTGATGTCGTGTGCTTTATTTCATTATTGTTTTTGACTCAGCTGATTTCACTGCTTTTTGTTTCATTACAGTTTTTGGCTTGCTGATGTCACTGGGCTTTATTCATTACAGTTTTGGCTCAGCTAATGTCCCTGTGCTTTATTTCAGTATAGTTCTTGGCTCAGCTGATGTCACTAGGCTTTATTTCACTTTAGATTTTGGTTCAGCTGATGTCATTGTGCATTTTTCACTATAGTTTTTGGCCCGCTGATGTCCTGGCATTATTCGTACAGTTTTGCTCAGCTGATGTCACTGGGCTTATTTACTTTAGTTTTACTCATCTGATGTCATCTTTATTTCGTTGTTCATTTCAGCTGATGTCACTGTGCTTTTTTCAATACAATTTGGCTCATTGATGTCATTGTACTTTATTTCATTATAGTTCTTGACTGAGCGATGACACTGGTCTTTATTTCACTATAGATTTGGACTGAGCTGATGTCCTGCTTTGTTTTATAGTTTTCTCAGCTGATGTCACGGGCTTTTTTCATTACAGTTTTCTGATGATGTCACTCTGCTATGTTCAATGCAGTTTTTGCCAGCTGATGTCACTGTCTTTATTTCATTATAGTTTTTGCACAGCTGATGTCACGTGCATTATTTCATTATAGATTTTGCCTCAGGTGATGTCACTGTACACTCCTTTCAGTTTTATGGCTCAGCTGATGTCACTGTGCTATTTTAGTATAGATCTTGGCTCAGCTGTTGTCACTGGCCTTTATTTCACTATAGATTCTGGTTTGGCGTGTCACCGGTTTATTTCGTATAGTTTTGGCTCAGCTGATGTGCTGTTCTTTCTTGCTATAGTTTTTCCTCATTGATGTCACTGGTCTTATTTCATTACAGTTTTCGTCAGCTGATGTCACAGTGCTTTATTTCATTATAGTTTTTGGCTCAGCTTATGTCACTGGCTATTTCATTCAGTTTTGCTCAGCAGATGTCATGTGTTTTACAGTGTGTTTTGGCTCAGTTGATGTCACTGGGTTTATTTCAGTTTTTTGGTAACTGATGTCACTGGGCTTTATTTCATTGAGTTTTGGCTTTTCGATGTCTTGTGCATTGTTCCTATAGTTCTTGGTTAGCAGATGTCATGATTTATTCACTATAGTGTTTGGCTCTGCTGATGTCACTGTGCTTTATTTTTTATAGTTTCGGATCAGCTGATGTCATGGGCTGTGTTTCACTACATTTTTATCTCAGTGATGTCACTGGGCTTGTTTCATTACAGTTTTATAGCTCAGCTGATGTCTTTGTCCTTTATTTCATTATAGTTGTCATCTAATTTCATTGAGTTTTATTTCTTTTGCAGTTTTGCTCAGCTGATGTCACTGTACTTTATTCACTATTGTTTTGGCTCTTGATTTCCTGTGATTTATTTCATTACAGTTTTTGGTTCAGCTGTGTCACTCGCCTCTTCATTACGGTTTTGTCAGCTGATGTCACTGGCTTTAATTAACTATTGATTTTGTCTCAGCTGATCTCTGTGCATGTTTCACTATAGTTTTGGCTCAGCTGAGTTACTATGCTTTATTTCCTATAGTTTTTGCTCAGCTGATGTTTGTGCTGTTTCCTTTTAGTTGTTGGCAGAGCTGATGCACTGTGCTTTATTTCCTATGGTTTTGGCTCAGCTGATTTCACTGGGCTTTATTTCATTGCTGTTGTTCTCAGCGGTTGTCACTGTGATTTCAATACAGTTTGGCTCCTTTGATGTCACTGGGCTTTATTTCATAGTTATTGACTCCGCTGATGTCACAGGGCTTTATTTCACTGTAGACTTTGACTGCTGATGTCACTGGGCTTTATTCATTACAGTCTTTGGCTCGGCTGACCTCCTTTGTCTTTTTTTTTAATATAGTTTTCTCAGCTGATGTCAGGGCTTTATTTCATAAATTTGGCAGATCTGATGTCACTGGGCTTTGTTCATTACAGTTTTGACAGATTGCACAGAGACAGGGAGTCAGTGACAGAGACAAACAGATAGAATAGAGAAAGAGCTAGAGACAGAGAGATTGTGAGAGGGAGAGACAGAGAGACAAAGAGGCTGAGATAGAGAGACAGAGACAGACTGAGTCTGTCTCTGTCTCTCAGTCTCTGTCTCTCTGTCTCTATCTCTCTGCCTATGTCTCTGTCTCTGTCTCTGTCTCTCTGTCACTGTCTCTCTGTCTCTGTCTCTTTCACTCTGTCTCTGCCTCTCTGTCTCTGTCTCTCTCTGACTCTGTCTCTCTGTCTCTGACCCTCTGTCTCAATTCTCTTGTCTCCTGTCTCTGTCTCTCTGTCTCTCTCTCTCTCTCTCTGTCTCTGCCTTGCCTGTCTCTCTGACCTCTACTCTCTGTCTCTGTCTCTCTCTCTGACTCTGTCTCTCTGTCTCTGTCTCCTGTCTCTCTTCTCTGTCTCTGTCTCTTGTCTCCCTGTCTCTGTCTCTCTGTCTCTGAGTCTGTCTCTGTCTCTGTCTCTCTGTCTCTGTCTCTCTCTCTCTCTGTCTCTGTCTCTCTGTCACTGTCTCTCTGTCTCTGTCTCTTCAGTCTGTCTCTGTCTCTCTGTCTCTGTCTCTTTGTCTCTGTCTCTCTTCTCTGTCACTGTCTCTCTGTCTCTGTCTCTCTGTCTCTGTCACCTGTCTCTTCTCTCTGTCTCTGTCTCTCTGTCCTAGTCCTCTGTCTCTCTGTCTCTGTCCTCCACATCCTCTGTCCTCCGTCTCTTCTCTTCTCTTTGTCTCTACATCTCTCTGTCTCCTGTCTCTCCTGTCTTCTGTCCTGTCTCTCTCTGTCTCTGTCTCTGTCTCTGTCTCTCTGTCTCTGTCACTCTGTCTCTGTCTCTGCTCTCTGCCTCTTTCTCTCTGTCTCTATCTCTGTCTCTGTCTCAGTCACTGTCTCTCGGTCTGTCTGTCTCTCTGTCTCTCTTTCTCTTTCTCTCTGTCTCTGTCTCTGTCTCATCTGTCTCTGTCTCTGTCTCTTTCTCTGTCTCTGTCTCTGTCTCTCTGTCTCTATCTCTCTGTCTCTGTCTCTCTGTCTCTGTCTCAGTCTCTCTGTCTCTATCTCTATCTCTATCTTTGTCTCTGTCTCTCTGTCTCTCTATCTTTGCCTCTGTGTCTGTGTCTCTGTCAGCCTCTGTCACTGTCTCTCTGTCTCTGTCTCTTTCACTCTTTCTCTGTCTCTGTCTCTCTCTCTGTCTCTGTCTTTAGTTGTGTCTCTTTGTCACTCCATCTGTCTCTTGTCTCTCCGGCTCTGTCTCTGTCTCCGCCTCTGTCTCTCTTCTGTCTCCTGCTCTTCTCTCTCTGTCTCTGTGTCTGTCTCTGTCTCCTGTCTCTGTCTCTGGTCTCTCCGTTTCTCTGTCTCTGTCTCACTTTCTCTGTCTCTCTGTCTCTGCCTTTCTATCTCTCTGTCACTCTGTCACTCTGTCTCTGTCTCTGTCTCCCTGTCTCTGTCTCTGGTCTCTCCGTTTCTCTGTCTCTGTCTCTGTCTCTGTCTCTGTCTCTGTCTCTGTCTCTGTCTCTGTCTCTGTCTCTGTCTCTCTCTCTCTGTCTCTGTCTCTCTGTTTCTCTGTCTCTCTCTCTCTGTCTCTGTCTCTGTCTCTACTCTCTGTCTCTGTCTCTGTCTCTGTCTCTCTGTCTCTGTCTCTGTCTCTGTCTCTCTGTCTCTCTCTCTCTCTGTCTCTGTCTCTGTCTTGTCTCTGTGTCTCTGTCTCTGTCTCTGTGTCTCTGTCTCTGTCTGTCTGTCTCTGTCACTGTCTCTCTGTCTCTGTCTCTTTCACTCTTCTCTGTCTCTGTCTCTCTGTCTGTCTCTGTCTCTTCTCTGTGTCTCTTTGTCTCTCCTCTGTCTCTGTCTCTCCGTGCTCTGTCCTCTGTCTCTCGCCTCTGTCTCTCTTTCTCTGTCTCCTCTGCTCTCTCTCTCTGTCTCTCTGTCTCTGTCTCTGTCTCCCTGTCTCTGTCTTGGTCTCTCCGTTTCTCTGTCTCTGTCTCACTGTCTCTGTCTCTGTCTCTCTCTCTCTCTGTCTCTGTCTCTGTCTCTCTGTCTCTGTCTCTGTCTCTCTCTGTCTCTGTCTCTCGTTTCATCTGTCTGTCTCTGTCTCTCTGTCTCTGCCTCTCATCTCTGTCTCTCTGTCTCTGTCTCGTCTCTCTGTCTCTGTCTCTGTCTCCTGTCTCAATCTCTGTCTCTATCCTGTCTCTGTCTCTCTCATCTTGTCTCTGTGTCTCTGTCTCCTGTCTCTGTGTCTTCTCGTCTCTGTCTGCTGTCTCTGTCACTGTCTCTCTGTCTCTGTTGCAGTCTCTTTGTCTCTCTGTCTCTGTCTCTCTTTCTCTGTCCCTCAGTCACTGTCTCTGTCCCTGTCTCTCTGTCTCTCTTTCTCTGTCTCTGTCTCTGTATCTGTCTCTATCTCTCTGTCTCCCTGTCTCTGTCTCTCTGTCTCTGAGTCTGTCTCTGTCTCTCAGTCTCTGTCTCTGCCTTATTCCCCTGCCTTTCTGTCTCTGTCTCTCTGTCTCTGTCTCTTCTCTGTTCTCTCTCTCTCTGTCTCTGTCTCTTCTCTGACTCTATCTCTGTCTCTGTCTCTCTCTGTCTCTGTCTCTTGTCTCTGACCTCTGTCGCTGTCTCTCTGTCTCTCTGTCTCTGTCTCCCTGTCTCTCTTTCTCTGTCTCTGTCTTTGTCTCCCTGTCTCTGTCTCTCTGTCTCTGTCTCTGTGTCTCTGTCTCTTTCTCTCTGTCTCTCTCTGTCTCAGTCTCTCTGTCTCTGTCTCTCTTTCACTCTGTCTCTGTCTCTCTCTCGCTGACTCTGTCTCTGTCTCTCAGTCTCTGTCTCTCTGTCTCTCTCTCTCTGCCTATGTCTCTGTCTCTCTGTCTCTGTCTCTGTCTCTGTCTCTCTCTGTCTCTGTCTCTTTCTCTCTCTCTGACTCTGTCTCTGTCTCTGTCCTCTCGTCTCTCTGTCTCTGTCTCTCTGTCTCTGTCTCTGTCTCTGTCTCTGTCTCCCTGTCTCTGTCTCTGTCTCTCTCTCTCTGTCTCTGTCTCTCTGTCTCTGTCTCTCTCTGGCTCTGTCTCTCTGTTCTGTCTGTCTCTCTGTCTGTCTCTCTGTCTCTCTCGCTCTCGGCCTCTCTGTCTCGTCTCTCATCTCTGTCTTGTCTCCCACTGTCTCTCGTCT
>CM028133.1:89617500-89687500 GCA_016271365.2 Neoceratodus forsteri | reverse complement strand
TGGTGGGGTCCTGTTGCATCACATGTGGGGAACCTCTAGTGCTGATGCATGGTCGGTGTCTCAGCTGTACCTTGTGGGATGGGCAGGGTGGCATTGTGGATGTAGTTGTTGCATCACTGTCTGCTGCCACCCACTGCAGGGGGCATATGGTGGGGCTGCCTTGCATGGCTCCTTGGTGCATAGGGCTGCATTGTCACTCTGAGGGTCATGGCATGCATGTGGTGTCCTGCACTGTTGGGTGCTACTCCTGGGCAGGGTGTATGGGGATTGTAGTGCAGGGTGTGCTCTGCATTGGTGGGATGGTGTGTCACAGGGTGGTTGACACTCCTTGTGTGCCAGTCACAGCTTGCCGGGGGCTGTGCTAGGGCACCATGGCCTTGCTGTGGGTTGGTTGCTGGTATCCATGGGCCAGTGATTATTCCAGCTCTCCACTGGTTGTGCAGTGCATGGGCTGAGTCAGGCAATCTCTGTTCTGCTGTGTGCTGCTCTGCCCATTTGTGGCATGAGTGGTGGGCACCTGCATCCTGTCCCTGTGCATCCCTGGTTGTGCTGTTGCACTGCTGCTCTGCTCCATGGGGCACTATGGTGCATCAAGACTGCTCCACTGGGCATCCCTGGTTGTGCTATGGTGCAACTGAAATGTGCAACTGCACATCCCTAGTTGCGCTATGGCACAGGTGGTGTGATATTCACTCGTGTGCCACAGGTGCAACTTGAGCTGTGCAGTTTTTGAATATCACACTTCTTTCGCTTGAGCGCAGTGTACTTGCACTTGCTCCTGCTTTTGCGCAGTTTTTGGGTGCAATTTGAATATCCGTCCCTGTGTTTAGAACCACACTACAATAGAGACAAATTAACCAATGATTTAGATGATGTAACAGATAATTTAGCATCTCACTGTGAGAGAGATAAATTAACACATGCTAAATTAATGTAATAGTTACACTATTGTAACACCACACTACTATATTATATGTTATGTTGTATTGTATTGTATTGTATTGTATTGTATTGTGTTGTCTTGTATGATATTATATTATATTATATTATATTATATTATATTATATTATATTATATTATATTATATTATATTATTTTATATTTATCACAACTCTGTAACAGGGATAATTTCACACAGTTATGAACAACACTGTAACAGAGAGCATTGAAATCATTGTTTAGAACCAAAATACAAGAGAGGCAATATAACTCTTGTTTGAGATAAATTAACACACAGATTAGCAGCACACTGTCACAAAGATAATTTAGCAGATTTAATAATTTCACAGTTAGAGATAATTTAACACATAATTCATTTCCACACTATCACAGAGACATTGTAACCCATAGTTTAACACCACTATGTCCCATCTATATTATCCCAAGTATAATACCACACCCATTATATTGAATCATATTATATCATAATATATCATATTATATTGCATTATATTATCTTATATTAATCACCACTGTCACACTGATAATTAATTTCATGTAGTTAAACACAACACTGAATGGGAGAGTAATGAATGCATTGTTGAGAATCTCAGCACAAGAGATACAATTTAACTTATGTTTGAGATAATGTTACACATAGTAAAATAATGTAAAATAATATATCATAGCATGTCATATAATATAATATAATATGATACTGTGCTGTTATAAAATTAAAAATATTAAAACAATTAACTATGTGTTAATTTTTCTCTGAGAAAGTGTGGTGTCTTTATTGTAGAGAGTTGTAATATAATATAAAATATTATGATATGATATGATTATGTAAGATAAAACAATGTGATATAATATAATGTAATATAATATAACATAATATAATTAATATAATATAATATTTTATAATGTTCTGTAATAATATTTATCTATATTAATTAATTATGTGAAAATGTATCTCAGCAAAAGTGTGGTACTAAACTATGTGTTAAAATATCTCTGCAATAGTGTGGTGCTTACCTATATGTTAAATTATCTCTGTAACAGTGTAATAATTTAATGTGTTACATTATCTCTGAGAGAGAGTCGTGACAATCTGTTGGTGAAATTATCTGAAACAAGAGTTTAATTTTCTCTCGAGTACTGTGATTCTAAACAATGTGTAAAATGCTCTCTGTTACAATGTTGTGCTTAACTGTGTAAAATTATCTGATATGGAGCAGTGAGTATTATAATATAGTTTCTAATATAATATTAATATAATATAATACAATACAATATACTATTATGTAATGTAATACATTATAAAATAATATGATATTTTATGAAATGACATATTATATTATAAGAAATAATGTGATATACTATAACGTCATATAATATAATATGATATAATATAATATAACATAAAATAATATAATGTAATAGTGTGGTAATGTAATATGATATGATTGCTATGATATGATTTGACATTGGATATGATACGAGATGCTGCAATACGATATGTTATAATATATTATGATATGATAAGAAATGATGTAATGTAATATAACATATAAAATAAAAGAATATAATATATTATAATATAACATATTATAATATAATATAATCTAGAGATGTGATGATATAATAGTATATCTATTAAATTAATTATGTGTTAATTTATCCTTATGTTAGAGTGATGATAAACAATGTGTAAAATCATCTCAAACATGGGTTAAATTGTTCTTTTGTTGTGTGGTTTTAAACAATGAAATAAATGCTCTGTTTTACAGTGTTCTACTTAACTGTGTCTCTGTCTTTCTGTCTCTATCTCTCTGTCTCTGTCTCTCTCTGGCTCCGTCTCTCTCTCTCTGTCTCTGTCTCTCTGCATCTCTGTCCCTTTCTCTGTCTCTTTCTCTCTGTCTCTGTCTCTCTATCTCAGTCTCTCTGTCACTGTCTCTGTCTCTATTTCTCTCTGTCTAGGTCACTCTATCTCTGTCTCTGTCTCTCTCTCTCTCTGCCTCTCTCTCTCTGCCTCTCTGTCTCTCTGTCTCTCTGTCTCTGTCTCTCAGTCTCTCTGTCTCTGTCTCTGTCTCTCTTTCTCTGTCTCTGTCTCTGTCTCTCTGTCTCTCTCTCTGTCTCTCTTTCTCTGTCTCTCTCTCTCTGCTACACGGGCTCTCAATCTCTGTCTCTCTATCTCTGTCTTTGTCTCTTTGTCTCTCTGTCTCCATCTCTGTCACTCTGTCACTCTGTCACTCTGTCTCTGTCTCTCTGTCTCTGTCTCTCTGTCTCAGTCACTGACTCTCTGTCTCTCTTTCTCTGTCTGTGTCTCTCTGTCTCAGTCTCTCTGGCTCTCTGGCTCTGTCTCTCGGTCTTTCTGTCTCTCTGTCTCACTGTCTCTGTCTCACTGTCTCTGGCTCTGTCTCTCTGGCTCTGTCTCTCTGTCTCTCTGTCTCTCTCTGTCTCTGTCTCTCTCTCTGCCTCTCTGTTCCTCTGTCTCTATGTCTCTGTCTTTGCCTCTCAGTCTCTCTGTCTCTGTCTCTGTCTCTCTGTCTCCATGTCTCAGTCTCTCTGTCTCTGTCTCTGCCTCTCAGGCTCTCTGTCTCTGACTCTCTGTCTCCATCTCTCTGTCCCTCTGTCTCTGTGACTGTCTCTCTGTCTCTGTCTCACTGTCTCTGTCTCTCTGTCTCTGCCACTGTCTCTCTGTCTCTGTCTCTGTCTCTCTGTTTCTCTATCTCTATCTCTGTCTCTATGTCTCTGTCTCTATCTCTCTGTCTCTGTCTCAGCCTCTCTGTCTCTCTATCTCTCTCTCTATCTTTGTCTCTGTGTCTCTGTCTCTGTCTGTCAGTCTCTGTCACTGTCTCTCTGCCTCTGTCTCTTTCACTCTTTCTCTGTCTCTGTCTCTCTGTCTCTGTCTCTGATGCGATCTCTTTGTCTCTCTGTCTGTCTCTGTCTCTCTGTTTCTCTTTCTCTGTCTCTCTGCCTTTCTGTCTCTGTCTCTCTGTCTCTGTCTCTCTTTCTTTGTCTCTGTCACTGTCTCTGTATCTCTGTCTCTATCTCTCTGTCTCCCTGTCTCTGTCTCTCTGTCTCTGATTCTGTCTCTGTCTCTCAGTCTCTATCTCTCTGCCTATGTCTCTGTCTCTGTCTCTGTCTCTGTCTCTGTCTCTCTGTCTCTGTCTCTTCTCTCTCTCCTGACTCTGCCTCTGTCTCTCTGACTCTATCTCTCTGTCTCTGTCTCTCTCTCTGACTCTGTCTCTCTGTCTCTGTCTCTCTGTCTCTGTCTCCCTGTCTCTGTCTCTCTGTCTCTGTCTTTCTGTCTCTATCTCTCTGTCTCTGTCTCTCTCTGGCTCTGTCTCTCTTTCTCTGTCTGTCTCTGTCTCTCTGTCTCTCTTTCTCTGTCTCTCTCTCTGCTTCTCGCGGCTCCCTGTCTCTGTCTCTCTATCTCTGTCTTTGTCTCACTGTCTCTGTCTCTCTGTCTCTGCTCTGTCTCTCTGTCTCTGTCTCTCTGTCTCTCTATCTCTGTCTCTCTGTATCTCTGTTTCTGTCTGTCTGTCTCTATTTCTCTGTCTCTCTGTCTCTCTGTTTCTGTCTGTCTGTCTCTGTCACTGTCCCTGTCTCTGTCTCTTTCTCTCGCTGTCTCTGTCTCTGTCTCTATCTCTTTGTCTCTCTGACTCTATCTGTCTCTGTCTCAGTCTCTCTGTCTCTCTATCTCTGTCTCTGTCTCTCTGTCTCTCTATCTTTGTCTCTGTGTCTCTGTCTTTGTGTCTCTGTCTCTGTCTCTGTCTCTGTCTGTCAGTCTCTGTCACTGTCTCTCTGTCTCTGTCTCTTTCACTCTTTCTCTGTCTCTGTCTCTGTCTCTCTTTCTCTGTCTCTCTTTCTTTTCTCTGTCACTGTCTCTGTATCTCTCTGTCTCTATCTCTCTGTCTCCCTGTCTCTGTCTCTGAGTCTGTCTCTGTCTCTCAGTCTCTGTCTCTCTTTCTCTATCTCTCTGCCTGTGACTCTGTCTCTCTGTCGCTTTCTCTCTCTCTCTCGCTGACTCTGCCTCTGTCTCTCTGACTCTATATCTCTGTCTCTGTCTCTCTCTGACTCTGTCTCTCTGTCTCTCTGTCTCTGACCCTCTGTCGCTGTCTCTCTGTCTCTGTTTCCCTGTCTCTGTCTCTCTGTCTCTGTCTCTGTCTTTCTGTCTCTATCTCTCTGTCTCTGTCTCTCTCTGGCTCCGTCTCTCTTTCTCTGTCTCTGTCTCTCTGTCTCTGTCTTTCTGTTTCTGTCTGTCTATCTCTGTTACTGTCTCTCTGTCTCTGTCTCTTCCACTCTGTCTCTGTGTCTGTCTCTCTGTCTCTGTCTCTCTCTTTCTCTGTCTCTCTTTCTCTGTCACTGTCTCTCTGTCACTGTCTCTCTGTCTCAGTCTCTGTCTCTCTGTCTCTGTCTCTGTCTCTCTGTCTCTGTCTTTCTGTTTCTGTCTGTCTATCTCTGTTACTGTCTCTCTGTCTCTGTCTCTTCCTCTGTCTCTGTGTCTGTCTCTCTGTCTCTGTCTCTCTCTTTCTCTGTCTCTCTTTCTCTGTCACTGTCTCTCTGTCACTGTCTCTCTGTCTCAGTCTCTGTCTCTCTGTCTCTGTCTCTGTCTCTCTCTCTGCCTCTCTGTCCCTCTGTCTCTGTCTCTGTCTCTGTCTCTCTGTCTCTCTGTCTCTCTGTCTCTCTCTGTCTCACTGTCTCTGTCTCTCTGTCTCTGTCTCTCTGTCTCTCTGTCTCTGTCTCTCTTTCTCTGTCTCTTTGTCTCTCTATCTCTCTGTCTCTGTCTCTCTGTCTATCTGTCTCGGTTGCTTTCTCTGTCTCTCTGTCTCTGTCTCTCTGTCTCTGATTCTGTCTCTGTCTCTCAGTCTCTATCTCTCTGCCTATGTCTCTGTCTCTCTGTCTCTGTCTCTGTCTCTGTCTCTCTGTCTCTCTGTCTCTTTCTCTCTCTCGCTGACTCTGTCTCTGTCTCTCTGACTCTGTCTCTCTGCCTCTCTTTCTCTGTCTCCCTGTCTCTGTCTCTCTGTCTCTGTCTTTCTGTCTCTATCTCTCTGTCTCTGTCTCTCTCTGGCTCTGTCTCTCTTTCTCTGTCTGTCTCTGTCTCTCTGTCTCTCTTTCTCTGTCTCTCTCTCTGCTTCTCGGGCTCTCTGTCTCTGTCTCTCTATCTCTGTCTTTGTCTCACTGTCTCTGTCTCTCTCTTCTCTGTCTCTGTCTCTCTGTCTCTCTGTTTCTGTCTGTCTGTCTCTGTCACTGTCCCTGTCTCTGTCTCTTTCTCTCGCTGTCTCTGTCTCTGTCTCTATCTCTTTGTCTCTCTGACTCTATCTGTCTCTGTCTCAGTCTCTCTGTCTCTCTATCTCTGTCTCTGTCTCTCTGTCTCTCTATCTTTGTCTCTGTGTCTCTGTCTTTGTGTCTCTGTATCTGTGTCTCTGTCTCTGTCTGTCAGTCTCTGTCTCTTTCACTCTTTCTCTGTCTCTGTCTCTCTTTCTCTGTCTCTCTGCCTTTCTGTCTCTGTCTCTCTGTCTCTGTCTCTCTTTCTTTTTCTCTGTCACTGTCTCTGTATCTCTCTCTGTCTCTATATCTCTCTGTCTCCTGTCTCTGTCTCTGAGTCTGTCTCTGTCTCTCAGTCTCTGTCTCTCTTTCTCTATCTCTCTGCCTGTGACTCTGTCTCTCTGTCACTTTCTCTCTCTCTCTCTGCTCTGCCTCTGTCTCTCTGACTCTATCTCTCTGTCTCTGTCTCTCTCTGACTCTGTCTCTCTGTCTCTCTGTCTCTGACCCTCTGTCGCTGTCTCTCTGTCTCTGTTTCCCTGTCTCTGTCTCTCTGTCTCTGTCTATGTCTTTCTGTCTCTATCTCTCTGTCTCTGTCTCTCTCTGGCTCCGTCTCTCTTTCTCTGTCTCTGTCTCTCTGTCTCTGTCTTTCTGTTTCTGTCTGTCTATCTCTGTCACTGTCTCTCTGTCTCTGTCTCTTTCCCTCTGTCTCTGTGTCTGTCTCTCTGTCTCTGTCTCTCTCTTTCTCTGTCTCTCTTCTCTGTCTCTGTCTCTCTCTGTCACTGTCTCTCTGTCTCAGTCTCTGTCTCTCTGTCTCTGTCTCTGTCTCTCTCTCTGCCTCTCTGTCCCTCTGTCTCTGTCTCTGTCTCTCTGTCTCTCTGTCTCTCTGTCTCTCTGTGTCTGTCTCACTGTCTCTGTCTCTCTGTCTCTGTCTCTCTGTCTCTCTGTCTCTGTCTCTCTTTCTCTGTCTCTTCTCTCTCTCTGTCTCTGTCTCTCTGTCTATCTGTCTCGGTTGCTTTCTCTGTCTCTCTGTCTCTGTCTCTCTGTCTCTCTGTCTCTGTCTCTCTGTCTCTCTGTCTCTGTCTCTCTGTCCTCTGTCTTTGTCTTAGTTTCTCTGTCTGTCTCTGTCTCTCTTTCTCTCTGTCACTGTCACTATGTCTCTGTCTCTCTGTCTCTCTATCTTTGCCTCTGTGTCTGTGTCTCTGTCTGTCAGCCTCTGTCACTGTCTCTCTGTCTCTGTCTCTTTCACTCTGTCTCTGTCTCTCTGTCTCTGTCTTTGTTGCGGTCTCTTTGTCACTCCATCTGTCTCTGTCTCTCTGTCTCTCTGGCTCTGTCTCTCTGTCTCCGTCTCTGTCTCTCCATTTCTCTGTCTCTGTCTCACTTTCTCTGTCTCACTTTCTCTGTCTTTCTGTCTCTGCCTCTCTATCTCTCTGTCTCTGTCTCTCTGTCTCTCTCTGTCTCTGTCTCTGTCTCTGTCTCTCTGTCTCTGTCTCTGTGTCTCTCTCTGTCTCTCTGTCTCTGTCTCTCTGTTTCTATCTGTCTGTCTCTGTCTCTCTGTCTCTGTCTCTCTGTCTCTGTCTTTGTCTCTCTGTCTCTGTCTCTCTGTCTCTGTCTCTGTGTCTCTGTCTCTTTCTCTCTGTCTCTCTCTGTCTCAGTCTCTCTGTCTCTGTCTCTCTTTCACTCTGTCTCTGTCTCTCTCTCTCTCTGCCTCTCTGTCTCTCTGTCTCTGTCTTTCTCTCTCTGTCTCTCTGTCTCCATCTCTGTCTCTGTCTCAGTCTCTCAGTCTCGCTGTCTCTCGACCTCTGTCTCTCTGTCTTTGTCTCTGTTTCTCTGTCTCTCTGTCTCTGTCTCTTTGTGTCTGTCTGTCTCTCTCTGTCACTGTCTCTCTGTCTCTGTCTCTGTCTGTCTCTGTCTCTCTCTCTGTCTCTGTCTCTGTGTCTCTGTCTCTGTCTCTATCTCTTTGTCTCTGTCTCTCTGTTTCTGTCAGTCTGCCTCTGTCACTGTCTCACTGTCTCTCGGTCTCTTTCTTTTTCTCTCTGTCTCTGTGTCTGTCTCTGTCTCTCTGCCTCTGCCCTGTCTCTAAGTCTCTGTCTCTGTCTCTCTATCTCTTTCTTTGTGTCTCTCTGTCTTTCTGTCTCTGCCTCTGTCTCTCTGTGTCTGTCTCTATGTCTCTCTGTCTCTCTCTCTCTGACCCTCTGTCACTGTCTGTCTGTCTCTCTGCCTTTGTCTCTCTGTCTCTGTCTCTCTTACTCTGTCTCTGTCACAGTCTCTCTGTCTCTGTCTCTCTGTATCTCTTTCCCTGTCTCTCTGTCTGTCTCTGTCTCTTTGTCTCCGTCTCTCTGTCTCTCTACCTCTGTCTCTCTGTCTCTGTCTCTGTTTCTCTGTCTCTGTCTCTCTGTGTCTGTCTGTCTCTCTCTGTCACTGTCTCTCTTTCTCTGTCTCTTTCACTCTGTCTCTGTCTCTGTCTCTGTCTCTGTCTCTGTCTCTGTCTCTCTGTCTCTATGTCTCTGTCTCTATCTCTTTGTCTCTGTCTCTCTGTTTCTGTCAGTCTGCCTCTGTCACTGTCTCACTGTCTCTCGGTCTCTTTCTCTTTCTCTCTGTCTGTGTGTCTCTGTCTCTCTGCCTCTGCCTCTCTCATCTCTGTCTCTCTGTCTCTGTCTCTCTATCTCTTTCTTTCTGTCTCCCTGTCTTTCTGTCTCTGCCTCTGTCTCTCTGTCTCTGTCTCTGTCTCTGTCTCTCTGTCTCTGTTCTCTGTCTCTGTCTCTCTGTCTCTGTCTCTCTGTCTCTGTCTCTCTGTCTCTGTCTCTGTCTCTCTGTATCTCTGTCTCATTCTCTCTGTCTCTGTCTCTGTCTCTCTGTCTTCTCTCTGTCTCTGTCTCTCTCTCTCTGTCTCTCTGTCTCTCTGTCTCTGTTCTCTGTCTCTCTGTCTCTGTCTCTGACTCTCTGTCTCTGTCTCTCTGTCTCTTGTCTCTGTCTCTCTGTCTCTGTCTCTGTCTCTGTGTCTCTGTCTCTCTGTCTCTCTCTATCTCTATCTCTATCTCTGTCTCTGTCTCTGTGTCTCTGTCTCTGTCATTCTGTCACTGTCTCTCTGTTTCTTTCTGTCTGTCTCTGTCACTGTCTCTCTGTCTCTGTCTCCTCTGTGTCTGTCTCTGTCTCTGTTTTTCTGTCTCTCTGTCTCTGTCTCTCTGTCTCTGTCTCTGTCTCGGTCTCTCTGTCTCTGTCTGTCTGTATCTCTGTCCCTGTCTCTCTGTCTGTCTGTCTCTCTGTCTCTGTCTCTCTGTCTCTGTCTCTGTCTCTGTCTCTCTGTCTCTGTCTCTCTGTCTCTGTCTCTCTCTCTCTGCCTCTCTGCCTCTCTGTCTCTCTGTCTCTATGTCTCTGTCTCTATCTCTTTGTCTCTCTCTCTGTTTCTGTCAGTCTGCCTCTGTCACTGTCTCACTGTGTCTTGTCTCTTTCTCTTTCTCCCTGTCTCTGTGTCTGTCTCTGTCTCTCTGCCTCTTCCTCTTCATCTCTGTCTCTCTGTCTCTGTCTCTCTATCTCTTTCTTTCTGTCTCCCTGTCTTTCTGTCTCTGCCTCTGTCTCTCTGTCTCTGTCTCTATGTCTCTGTCTCTCTCTCTCTCTGACCCTCTGTCACTGTCTGTCTGTCTCTCTGCCTTTGTTTCTCTGTCTCTGTCTCTCTGTCTCTGTCACAGTCTCTCTGTCTCTGTCTCTCTGTATCTCTGTCCCTGTCTCTCTGTCTGTCTCTGTCTCTGTCTCTCTGTCTCTGTCTCTGTCACAGTCTCTCTGTCTCTCTGAATCTCTGTCCCTGTCTCTCTTTCTGTCTCTGTCTCTCTGTCTCTGTATCTCTGTCTCTGTATCTCTGTCTCTGTCTCTCTGTCTCTCTGTCTCTGTCTCTGTTTCTGTCTCACTGTCACTGTCTCTCTGTCTCTGTCTCATTCTCTCTGTCTTTGTCTCTGTCTCTCTGTATCTGTCTCTCTGTCTCTATCTCTCTGTCTCTGTCTCTCTGTCTCTGTTTCCGTCTCTCTATCCCTCTGTCTCTGTCACTCTGTCTCTGACTCTCTAACTCTGACTCTCTGTCTCTCTGTCTCTGTCTCTGTCGTGGTCTCTCTGCCTCTGTCTTTCTGCATGTCTGTCTCTGTCTCTCTGTCTCTCTGTCTCTCTGTCTCTGTCTCTCTGTCTCTGTCTTTCTGTCTCTGTCTCTCTGTCTCACTCTCTGTCTGTCTCTGTCTCTCTGCCTCTCTGTCTCTCTATCTCTGTCTTTTTCTCTCTGTCTCTGTCTCTCTATCTTTCTGTCTCTGTCTCTCTGTCTCACTGTCTCTGTCTCTCTGTCTCTCTGTTTCTGTATCTGTCTATGTCTCTATCTCTCTGTCTCTGTCTCTGTGTCTCTTGGTCCCTTTGTCTCTGTCTCTGTCTTTCTGTCACTTTGTCTCTGTCTCTCTTTCTCTGGCCCTGTCTCTCCGTCTCTCTGTCTCTGTCTCAGTCCCTGTCTCTCTATCTCTGTCTCTCTGTATCTCTGTCTTTGTCTCTCTGTCTCTCAGTCTCTGTCTCTGTCTCTGTCTCTATCTTTCTGACTTTGTCTCTGTCTCTGTTTCTCTCGGTCTCTCTGTCTCTGTCACTCTTTCTTTGTCTCTCTGTCTCTGTCTCTATGTCTCTGTGTCTGCACAGGGTGGCTGGCACACCTGTGCCATGTAGGGTGCTGGCCATGTGTACGCAGCTGCCATGGCCACATGCCAGTTGCTTGTTTGCCCTGCTACTGTGTCCCTGTGCTGTTGTGCCCTGGGGTATGGGTGGCTGTTTGTCCATGCACTCTGTTGCATCCTGTGTGACACATGCTTCCATCCAACACTGTGTGTGTCTGTGCTGGCTGTTGTGGCCAGTGCTGGATTGGATGTGTCCTTCAGAGGGTGTGCAGGATGCTGTACCACTGGTGGTGAGGTCCTGTTGCATCACATGTGGGGAACCTCTAGTGCCGATGCATGGTCAGTGTCTCAGCTGTACCTTGTGGGATGGGCAGGTTGGCATTGTGGATGTAGTTGTTGCATCACTGTCTGCCACCCACCGCAGGGGGCATATGATGAGACTGTCTTGCATGGCTCCTTGTTGCATAGGGCTGCATTGTCACTCTGAGGTCGTCAGGCATGCATGTGGTGTCCCTGCACTGTTAGTGCTACTCCTGGGCAGGGTGTATGAGGATTGAGGTGCAGGTGTGCTCTGCATTGGTGGGATGGTGTGTCACAAGGGTGGTTGACACTCCTTGGCCTTCCGCCAGTCACAGCTTGCGGGGCTGCTGCTGAGGGCACCATGGCCTTGCTGTGGGTTGGTTGCTGGTATCCATGGGCCAGTGATTGTTCCAGCTCTCCACTGGTTGCTGCAGTGCACTGGGCTGAGTCAGGCAATCTCTGTTCTGCTGTGTGCTGCTCTGCCCATTTGTGGCATGAGTGGTGGGCACCTGCATCCTGTCCCTGTGCATCCCTGGTTGTGCTGTTGCACTGCTGCTCTGCTCCACGGGGCACTATGGTGCATCAAGACTGCTCCACTGGGCATCCCTGGTTGTGCTATGGTGCAACTGAAATGTGCAACTGCACATCCCTAGTCGCGCTATGGCACAGGTGGTGTGATATTCACTCGTGTGCCACAGGTGCAACTTGAGCTGTGCAGTTTTTGAATATCACACTTCTTTCACTTGAGCGCAGTGTACTTGCACTTGCTCCTGCTTTTGCGCAGTTTTTGGGTGCAATTTGAATATCCGGTCCTCAGTGTTTAGAACCACACTACAATAGAGACAAATTAACCAATGATTTAGATGATGTAACAGATAATTTAGCATCTCACTGTGAGAGAGATAAATTAACACATGCTAAATTAATGTAATAGTTACACTATTGTAACACCACACTACTATATTATGTTATTTTGTATTGTATTGTATTGTATTGTATTGTATTGTATTGTGTTGTCTTGTATGATATTATATTATATTATATTATATTATATTATATTATATTATATTATATTATATTTATCACAACTCTGTAACAGGGATAATTTCACACAGTTATCAAACAACACTGTAACAGAGTGCATTGAAATCATTGTTTAGAACCAAAATACAAGAGAGGCAATATAACTCTTGTTTGAGATAAATTAACACATAGATTAGCAGCACACTGTCACAAAGATAGTTGTAAATTAATAATTTCACAGATTAGAGATAATTTAACACAATTCATTTCCACACTATCACAGGACATTGTAACCCATAGTTTAACACCACTGTCCCATCTATATGTTATCCCAAGTATAATACCACACCCATTATATTGAATCATATTACACCATAATATATCATGTTATATTGCATTATATTTATTATATACTAATCACCATTGTCACACTGATAATTAATTTCTGTAATTAAACACAACACTGAATGGGAGTAATGAACATAATGTGAGAATCTCAACACAAGAGATACAATTTAACTTATATTTGAGATAATATTATAGTAAAATAATGTAAAATAATATATCATAGCATATCATATAATATAACAATATGATACTGTGCTGTTATAAAATTAAAATAAAACAATTAACGATGTATTAATTTTCTCTATAAAGTGTGGTGTCTTTATTGTAGAGATTTTTAAATGAGTTAGATGCTCTCTTTTACGTCTTGTACTTCTGCATGAAATTACACCTGTTACGTGGTGATTATTGTAATATATAAAATATTATGATATGATATAGTTTATGTAGATAAAACAATGTGATATAATAATGTAATATAATATAATGTAATATAATATAACATAATATAATTAATATAATATAATATTTATAATGTTCTGTTATAATATTATCTATATTAATTAATTCAGCGAAAATTATCTCAACAAAGTGTGGTACTAAACTATGTATTAAAATATCTCTACAATAGTGGTACTTACCTATATATTAATTATCTCAACAACAATGTAATAATTTAATGTACATATCTCTGAGGAAATCATGACAATCTGATAGAAAATTATCTGAAACAAGGTTAATTTTCTCTAAAGTACAGATTCTAAACAATGTAAAATGCTCTCTATTACAATGTTGTGCTTAACTGTGTAAAATTATCGATATGGAGCAGTGTGTATTATAATATAATATAGTATCTAATATAATATTAATATACTATAATACAATACAATATCTATTATATAATATAATACATTATAAAATAATATGATATTTATGAAAGGCATATTATATTATAAATAATGTGATATACTATAACGTCATATAATATAATATGATATAATATAATATAACAAAATAATATAATGTAATAGTGTGGTAATGTAATATGATATGATTGCTAGGATATGATTTGACATGGATATGATACGGATACTACCAATAAATATATTATAATATATTATGATATGATAAGAAATGATATAATATAATATAACATATAAATAAAGAATATAATATATTATAATATAACATATTATAATATAATATAGTGTGATGATATAATAGTATATCTATTAAATTAATTATGTGTTAATTTATCATATATCAGGTGATAAACAATGTAAATCATCTCAAACATAGGTTAAATTGTTCTTTGTTGTGTGGGTTTAAACAATAAAATAAATGCTCTGTTTACAGTGTTCTACTTAACTGTGTGATACTGTGTGATACCTGTTATATAGTGTTGATTATTATAACATAATGTTATATAATTATTATAATATCAGATAATTTAATAATATATAATAAAATACATTACAATATAATATAATATAATATAATTTAATATAATATAATATAATGTAATATAATATAATATAATTGGATATGAGTAGTGTAATTGCTGTCATGTTAGGTAATGTTATATATGATACGATATGATATGAAATAATATGATATGATTTGATATGATATGGAAGGATACAAATGTCGATTAATTTATCAACTAAGTGTCATTTTATTTCTGAGATATGATATTAAACTTACTGTAAAATATATCAATAATATATTGCTGAACTATGTTTCAAATTATTACTATAAAAGTGTGCTGTAAATGTTTACATTATCCTGTACAGTGTGGCACTAATTAAGGAGTTAAATTTTCTAAAACATGGATTAAATTATCTCTGTTAAGTGTGTTTCGACACTGAATTAAATCATCTTTTTACAGTGTTGTGTAACTCTTACGTAATGGTGCTTAATATAAAATACTAATATAATATAATACAATGATACAGTGCAATATATTATGATATTACATGAGGTGATTTATCATATAACATAATATAATATATATCATATAATATAATATAACAGTAATGGTGTTGTAATGTATAACTATTAATTAACTATGTGTTAATTTGTCTCATAATATAATATTACTCAATATAACACAATACAATACAAGACTTATAATACAGTATAATAGGATATGATATAATCTAAGATTATGTAATACAATATAACATTATATAGTATAGTATAATATGATATCATATTATATGTTATGGTATGATATGATTTGTTACAAGATGTGAAGTGATATGATATGAAATAATATGATATGATATTGTATGATGTGATGTGATGTGATATGATATATAATATAATATAATATAATATAATATAATATAATATAATATAATATAATATAATATAATATAATATAATATAATATAATATAATATAATATAACATAATATAATATAATAGTGTACAGTAATAATATAAAATAAACTAATAAATATTTATTAATTTATCATTTGACAATTAATATTTATGTAAATTATCATAATATATTACATTTACTTTATTTGCAGTGTGTTTAAAAAATGGTTCAATTCTCAGTTACAGCGTTATACATAACTATTTAAAACTATATCATGTAGTGGTGATTAATATAATATAATTTAGTATAATATAACATAATATAATAACGGTGTCATGTTATAATATGCAACTATTGAATTAATTAACCTGGCTTAGGTGATGTGATTGTGCTTTATTTCATTATATGTTTCTGACTCCTGATTTCACCTGGCTTTATTTCATTACATTTGGCTTGAGTCACTGTGCTTTATCTCATGACAGTTTTTCCTCAGCTGATGTCACTGTGCTTTATTTCACTATAGTTCTTGGCTCAGCTGATGTCACTGTGCTTTAGTTCACTATAGTTCTTGGCTCAGCTGATGTCACTGTGCTTTATTTCACTATAGAGTTTGGCTCAGCTGATTTCACTGTGCTTTATTTCACTATAGTTTTTGGCTCAGCTGATGTCACTGTGCTTTATTTCACTACAGTTTTTGGCTCAGCTGATGTCACTGTGCTTTATTTCAATGCTGTTTTCCTCAGCTGATGTCACTGTGCTTTATTTCATTACAGTTTTTTGCTCAGCTGATGACATTGTGCTTATTTCATTATTGTTTTTGACTCAGCTGATTTCACTGGACCTTATTTCATTACAGTTTTCGTCTCAGCTGATGTCACTGGGCTTAATTTCTTATAGTTTTTGGCTCAGCTGATGCCACTGGGTTTTATTTTGTTACAGTTTTTCCTCAGCTGATGTCACTGTGCTTTATTTCAATATAGTTTTTGGCTCAGCTGATGCTAGTGACCTTTTTTTCATTACAGTTATTAGCTCAACTGATTTTAGAGGGCTTTATTTCACTGTATACTTTGGCATAGCTGATGTCACTGGGCTTTATTTCATTATATTTTTTGGCTCAGCAGATGTCACTGTGCTTTTTTTTCACTATTTTTGTTTCTCAGCTAATGTCACTGTGCTTTATTTCATAACGGTGTTTCCTCAGCTGATATCACTGTGTTTTATTTCAATATAGTTTTGGCTCAGCTGATGTCACTGAAGGCTTTGTTCATTACAGTTTTTAACTCAACTGATGTCAGAGACTTTATTTCACTGTAGACTTTGGCTGCTTCTGGTATCACTGGGCTTTGTTCATTATACTTTTGGTCAGTAGATGTCCTGTGTTTTACTTCCCTATAGTTTTGGCTCAGTCTGATGTCACTGGCTTTATTTACATGCAGTTATTCCCCAGCTGATGTCACTGTGCTTTATTTCAATACAGCTTTTGCTCTACTGTCACTGGCTTTATTTCATTAAGTTTTAGGTCCAGCTGATGTTATAGGTTTTTATTTCAATGTAGACTTGGCTTAGCTGACATCACTGGACTTTATTTCTTTGATTTTTGGCCCAACTGTGTCACTGTGCTTTATTTTAGTATAGTTCTTTGCTCAGCTGATGTCATTGGGCTTTATTTCTCTAGCCAGTTTTGGTACAGCTGATATCACTCAGGTTTAGTTCATTTGGTTGTAGGCTCAGCCCCAGCGTCACTGTACTTTTTCATATAGTTTTTCCTCAGCTGATGTCTCTGGGCTTTATTTCACTATAGTTTTTGCCTCTGCTGATGTCACTGTGCTTTATTTCACTATAGTTTTTTCTCAGCTGATGTCACTGGGCTTTATTTCATTCTGTTTTTGGCTCAGCTGATGTCACTGTGCTTTTTTTTTTTTTTGCTATAGTTTCTCCTCAACTAGTATCACTGGGCTTTTGTTCGGCCCAAGTTTTCGCTCAACTGATGTCAGTGCTTTATCACTTATAGTTTTGCTCAGATGATGTCACTGGGCTGTTCCACTACAGTTTTGTCTCAGCTGATGTCACTGACTTATTCCTGGACAGAGTTTGACTCAGCTGATGTCACTGTGTCCTATTTCATTATAGTTTTTGGCTCAGCTGATATCACTCATGCATTATTTCATTATAATCTGGCTCAGCTGATGGTACTGGTCTTTTTTCATTATAGTTATTAGCTCAGCTGATTTCAGAGGGCACACTTCATTGTAGACTTTGGCTTAGCTGATGTCACATGGCTTTATTTCATTATACTTTTTGGCTCAGCAGATGTCACTGTGCTTTCCACTATTGTTTTTCTCATCTTGATGTCACTGGGCTTATTTCACAGTTTTAGCTCAGCTGATGTCACATCGCTATTTCCTGTGGACTTTGGCTTTGCTGATGTCCACTGTGCTTTATTCATTTTATTTTTTTAGGCTCAGCTGATGTCACTGTGCTTTATTTCCCTATAGTTTTTGGTCTGTCTTGATGCCACTGGCCTTTTTCATTACAGTTATTAGCACAGCTGATTTCAGAGTGCTTTATTTCACTGCATACTTTGGCTTAGCTGATGTCACTAGGCCTTATTTCATTATAGCGTTTTTGCCCGTAGATGTCACTGTGCATTTTTTTTTCACTATTGTTTTTTCTCAGCTGATGTGTCACTGGGCTCTTTATTTCATTATGTTTTTCCTCTGTTGATGTCACTGTTGCTTTTATTTCATTTCAGTTTTTGGCTCAGCTGATGTCACTGGGCTTTATTTCATTACAGTGTTTAGCTCAGCTGATGTCACAGGGCTCTATTTCACTGTAGACTTTGGCTTAGCTGATGTCACTGTGCTTTATTTCATTATAGTTTTTGGCTCGGAAGATGTCACTGTGTTTTACTTCCCTATAGTTTTGGCTCAGCTGATGTCACTGGGCTTTATTATTACAGTTTTCCTCAGCTGATGTCACTGTGCTTTATTCAATACAGTTTTAGCTCAATGGTATCACTGGGGTTTATTTCATTAGAGTTTTAGCTCAGCTGATGTCGTAGTGCTTTATTTCAAAGTAGACTTTGGCTTAGCTGATCTCACTGGGCTTTATTTCAATACAGTTTTTCGCCCAGCTGATGTCAATGTGCTTTATTTCACTGTAGTTTTTGACTCAGCTGATGTCACTGGGCTGTTTTTCACCAGAGATTATGGCTCAGCTGATGCTACTGGCCTTTATTCCACATAGTTTTTTGCCTCCGCTTGATGTCACTATGCTTTATTTCACTATAGTTTTTCTCAGCTGATGTCACTGGGTTGTTCAGTGGTTTTGGCTCAGCTGGCGTCACTGTACTTTTCACTATAGTTTTTCCTCAGATGAGTATCACTGGGCTTTTCATTACGGTTTTGCTCAGATGGCGTCACGGTGCTTTATTTCATTATAGTTTTTGGCTCAGGTGATCTCACTGTGCTTTATTTCATTTAGTTTCTGACTCAGCTGATTTCACCTGTTTTATTTCATTACAGTATTTGTAAGCAGCTGATGTCACTAGCTGTGACAGTTTTCCCTCAGCTGATGTCACTGTGCTTTATTTCACTATAGTTCTTAGCTCAGATGATGTCACTGAGCTTTATTTCATTACAGTTTTAACTCAGCTGATGTCACAGGGCTTTATTTCACTGTAGACTTTGGCTTAGCTGATGTCACTGGGCTTTATTTCATTATACTTTTTGGCTCAGTAGATGTCACTGTGTTTTACTCGTTGTTTTGGCTCAGCTGATGTCACTGGGCTTTATTGTTACAGTTATTCTCAGCTGATGTCACTGTGCTTTATTCAATACAGCTTTTGCTCTACTGTCACTGGGCTTTTATTCATTAAAGTTTTAGCTCAGCTGATTATAGGGTTTTGTTTCAATGTAGATTTTGTTAGCTGACATCACTGGACTTTTATTTTTACAGTTTTTGGCTCAACTGATGTCACTGTGCTTTATTTTAGTATAGTTCTTTGCTCAGCTGATGTCATTGGGCTTTATTTCTCTATTGATTTTGGCACAGCTGATATCACTCAGGTTTAGTTCATTTTAGTTTATGGCTCAGCTGACGCCACTGTGCTTTTTTCACTAGTTTTTCCTCAGCTGATGTTCTCTGGGCTTTATTCCACTATAGGTTTTGCCTCTGGTGATGTCACTGTGCTTTATTTCACTATAGTTTTTTTCTCGGCTGATGTCACTGGGCTTTAGTTCATTACAGTTTTTGGCTCAGCTGATGTCACTGTGCTTTTTTTCACTATAGTTTCTCCTCAACTGATATCACTGGGCTTTATTTCATTACAGTTTTTCGCTCAACTGATGTCAGTGCTTTACTTCACTATAGTTTTTGGCTCAGATGATGTCACTGGGCTGTATTTCACTACAGTTTTGTCTCAGCTGATGTCACTGGGCTTTATTTCACTACAGAGTTTGGCTCAGCTGATGTCACTGTGCTCTATTTCATTATAGTTTTTGGCTCAGCTGATATCACTGTGCATTATTTCATTATAACTTCTGGCTCAGCTGATGGCACTGGTCTTTTTTTCATTATAGTTATTAGCTCAGCTGATTTCAGAGGGCATTACTTCACTGTAGACTTTGGCTTAGCTGATGTCACAAGGCTTTATTTCATTATACTTTTTGGCTCAGCAGATGTCACTGTGCTTTTTTCACTATTGTTTTTTCTCATCTGATGTCACTGGGCTTTATTTCAATACAGTTTTTAGCTCAGCTGATGTCACTGTCCTTTATTCCTGTATGGACTTCGGCTTTGCTGATGTCACTGTGCTATTCATTTATTTTTTAGCTCAGCTGATGTGCTTTATTTCCTATAGTTTTGGCTCATTGATGCCACTGGCCTTTTTTTTTCTTTACAGTTATTAGCACAGCTGATTTCAGAGTGCTTTATTTCACTGCAGACTTTGGCTTAGCTGATGTCACTAGGCCTTATTTCATTATAGTTTTTGGCTCAGCAGATGTCACTGTGCATTTTTCACTATTGTTTTTTCTCAGCTGATGTCACTGGGCTTTATTTCATTACAGTTTTTCCTCAGCTGATGTCAGTGTGCTTTATTTCAATTCAGTTTTTGGCTCAGCTGATGTCACTGGGCTTTATTTCATTACAGTTTTTAGCTCAGCTGATGTCACAGGGCTTTATTTCACTGTAGACTTTGGCTTAGCTGATGTCACTGTGCTTTATTTCATTATAGTTTTTGGCTCAGAAGATGTCACTGTGTTTTACTTCCCTATAGTTTTGGCTCAGCTGATGTCACTGGGCTTTATTTAATTACAGTTTTTCCTCAGCTGATGTCACTGTGCTTTATTTCAATACAGTTTTTAGCTCAGCTGATGTCACTGGGCTTTATTTCAGTACAGTTTTTAGCTCAGCTGATGTCGTAGTGCTTTATTTCAAAGTAGACTTTGGCTTAGCTGATCTCACTGGGCTTTATTTCAATACAGTTTTTCGACCAGCTGATGTCAATGTTTTATTTCACTACTGGTTTTTGACTCAGCTGATGTCACTGGCTGTTTTCACCAGAGTGCTATCTTAGCTGATGTTACTGCCTTTATTCCACTATAGTTTTGCCTCCATGATGTCACTTGCTTTTATTTCACCAGTAGTTTTTTTCTCAGCTGATGTCACTGGGCTTTATTTCATTATAGTTTTTGGCTCAGCTGACGTCACTGTGCTTTTTCCCACTATAGTTTTTCCTCAGATGATATCACTGGGCTTTTTTTCATTACAGTTTTTTGCTCAGATGATGTCACAGTGCTTTATTTCATTATAGTTTTTGGCTCAGGTGATCTCACTGTGCTTTATTTCATTATAGTTTCTGACTCAGCTGATTTCACCTGGCTTTATTTCATTACAGTATTTGGCTTAGCTGATGTCACTGTGCTTTATTTCATGACAGTTTTTCCTCAGCTGATGTCACTGTGCTTTATTTCACTATAGTTCTTGGCTCAGCTGATGTCACTGTGCTTTATTTCACTATAGTGCTTGGCTCAGCTGATGTCACTGTGCTTTATTTCACTATAGAGTTTGGCTCAGTGGATTTCACTGTGCTTTATTTCACTAGTTTTGGCTCAGCTGATGTCACTGTGCTTTATTTCACTACAGTGTTTGGCTCAGCTGATGTCACTGTGCTTTATTTCAATGCAGGTTTTCCTCAGCTGATGTCACTGTGCTTTATTTCATTACAGTTTTTTGCTCAGCTGATGACATTGTGCTTTATTTCATTATTGTTTTTGACTCAGCTGATTTCACTGGACTTATTTCATTACAGTTTTCGTCTCAGCTGATGTCACTGGGCTTTATTTCTTATAGTTTTTGGCTCAGCTGATGCCACTGGGTTTTATTTTGTTACAGTTTTTCCTCAGCTGATGTCACTGTGCTTTATTTCAATATAGTTTTTGGCTCAGCTGATGCTAGTGACCTTTTTTTCATTACGGTTATTAGCTCAACTGATTTTAGAGGGCTTTATTTCAGTGTATACTTTGGCATAGCTGATGTCACTGGGCTTTATTTCATTATATTTTTTGGCTCAGCAGATGTCACTGTGCTTTTTTTTCACTATTTTTGTTTCTCAGCTAATGTCACTGTGCTTTATTTCATAACGGTGTTTCCTCAGCTGATATCACTGTGCTTTATTTCAATACAGTTTTTGGCTCAGCTGATGTCACTGAGCTTTATTTCATTACAGTTTTTAACTCAGCTGATGTCACGGGCTTTATTTCACTGTAGACTTTGGCTTAGCTGATGTCACTGGGCTTTATTTCATTATACTTTTTGGCTCAGTAGATGTCACTGTGTTTTACTTCCCTATAGTTTTGGCTCAGCTGATGTCACTGGGCTTTATTTACATACAGTTATTCCCCAGCTGATGTCACTGTGCTTTATTTCAATACAGCTTTTTGCTCTGCTGTCACTGGGCTTTATTTCATTAAAGTTTTAGCTCAGCTGATGTTATAGGGCTTTATTTCAATGTAGACTTTGGCTTAGCTGACATCACTGGACTTTATTTCTTTACAGTTTTTGGCTCAACTGATGTCACTGTGCTTTATTTTAGTATAGTTCTTTGCTCAGCTGATGTCATTGGGCTTTATTTCTCTATTGATTTTGGCACAGCTGATATCACTCAGGTTTAGTTCATTTTAGTTTATGGCTCAGCTGACGTCACTGTGCTTTTTTTCACTGTAGTTTTTCCTCAGCTGATGTCTCTGGGCTTTATTCCACTATAGTTTTTGCCTCTGGTGATGTCACTGTGCTTTATTTCACTATAGTTTTTTTCTCAGCTGATGTCACTGGGCTTTATTTCATTACAGTTTTTGGCTCAGCTGATGTCACTGTGCTTTTTTTCACTATAGTTTCTCCTCAACTGATATCACTGGGCTTTATTTCATTGCAGTTTTTCACTCAGATGATGTCACAGTGCTTTATTTCATTATAGTTTTTGGCTGAGCTGATCTTACTGGGCTTTATTTCATTACAGTTTTTAGCTCAGCTGATGTCACTGTGCATTATTTCATTATAGTTTTTGGCTCAGCTGATGTCACTGGGCTTTATTTCATTTCAGTTTTTGGCTCAGCTGATGTAACTGTGCTTTATTTCACTATAGTTCTTGGCTCAGCTGATGTCACTTTGCTTTATTTCAATATAGAGTTTGTCTCAGCTGATGTCACTGTGCTTTATTTCACTATAGTTTTTGGCTTAGCTGATGTCACTGTCCTTTATTTCAGTACAGTTTTTGGCTTAGCTGATGTCACTCTGCTTTTCGCAATGCAGATTTTCCTCTGCTGATGTCACTGTGCTTTATTTCATTACAGTTTTTGGCTCAGGTGATGACATAGTGGTTTATATTATTATTGTTTTTGACTCAGCTGATTTCACCTGGCTTTATTTCATTACAGTTTTTTGGCTCAGTTGATGTCACTGGGCTTTATTTAATTACTGTTTTTGGCTCAGCTAATGTCACTGTGCTTTATTTCTTTATAGTTCTTGACTCAGCTGATGTCACTGGGCTTTATTTCACTATTGATTTTGGCTCAGCTGATGTCACTGTGCTTTATTTCACTATAGTTTTTGGCTCAGCTGATGTCACTGTGCTTTATTTCAATTCAGTTTTTGGCTCAGCTGATGTCACTGGGCTTTATTTCATTACAGTGTTTAGATCAGCTGATGTCAGAGGGCTTTATTTCACTGTAGACTTTGGCTTAGCTGATGCCACTGTGCTTTATTTCATTATAGTTTTTGGCTCTGAAGATGTCACTGTATTTTACTTCCCTATAGTTTTGGCTCAGCTGATGTCACTGGGCTTTATTTAATTTCAGTTTTTCCTCAGCTGATGTCACTGTGCTTTATTTCAATACAGTGTTTTGCTCAGCTAATGTCATAGGGCTTTATTTCAATGTAGACTTTGGCTTACCTGATGTCACTGGGCTTTATTTCATTACAGTTTTTGGCTTAGCTGATGTCACTGTGCTTTATTTTAGTATAGTTCTTTGCTCAGCTGATGTCATTGGGCTTTATTTCTCTATAGATTTCGGCACAGCTGATGTCACTCAGCTTTATTTCATTATAGTTTTTTGCTCAGCTGACGTCACTGTGCTTTTTTTCGCTATAGTTTTTCCTCAGCTGATGTCAATAGGCTTTATTTCATTATAGTTTTTCACCCAGCTGATGTCACTGTGCTTTATTTCACTATAGTTTTTGGCTCAGCTGATGTCACTGGGCTGTTTTTCATCAGAGTTTATGGCTCAGCTGATGTCACTGGCCTTTATTCCACTATAGTTTTTGCCTCCGCTGATGTCACTGTGCTTTATTTCACTATAGTTTTTTCTCAGCTGATATCACTGGGCTTTATTTCATTACAGTTTTCGCTCAGCTGATGTCACTGTGCTTTTTTTCACTATAGTTTTTCCTCAGCTGATATCACTGGGCTTTTTTTCATTACAGTTTTTCGCTCAGATGATGTCACGGTGGTTTATTTCATTATAGTTTTTGGCTCAGGTGATCTCTCTGGGTTTTATTTCGTTACAGTTTTTGGCTCAGTTGATGACATAGTGGTTTATTTCATTATTGTTTTTGACTCATCTGGTTTCACTGGGCTTTATATCATTACAGTTTTTGTCTCAGCTGATGTCACTGGGCTTTATTTAATTACAGTTTTTTGCTCAGCTAATGTCACTGTGCTTTATTTCATTATAGTTCTTGGCTCAGCTGATGTCACTGGGCTTTATTTCACTATTGATTTTGGCTCAGCTTATGTCACTGTGCATTATTTCACTATAGTTTTTGGCTCAGCTGATGTCACTGTGCTTTATTTCACTATAGTTTTTGGCTCAGCTGATGTCAACGGGCTTTATTTCTTTGCAGTGTTTCTCAGCTGATGTCAATGTGCTTTATTTCATCACAGTTTTTAGCGCAGGTGATGTCACTGTGCATTATTTCATTACAGTTTTATGGCTCAGGTGATGTCACTGTGTTTTATTTCATTACCATTTCTCTCACAGCTGATGTCACTGTGCTTTATTTTAGTATCGTTTTTGGCTCAGCTGATGTCACTGGGCATTATTTCATTACAGTTTTTGGCTCAGCTAACATCACTGTGCTTTTATTCACTATAGTGCTTCCTCCACTGGTGTCACTAGGCTTTATTTCATTGCAGTTTTTCACTCAACTGTTGTCACAGTGCTTTATTTCACTATGGTTTTTGGCTCAGATGATGTCACTGGGCTGTATTTCACTACAGTTTTGTCTCAGCTGATGTCACTGGGCTTTATTTCACTACAGTTTGGCTCAGCTGATGTCACTGTGCTTTATTTCATTATAGTTTTTGGCTCAGCTGATGTCACTGTGCATTATTTCATTATAACTTCTGGCTCAGCTGATGACACTGGCCTTTTTTCATTATAGTTATTAGCTCAGCTGATATCAGAGGGCATTATTTCACTGTAGACTTTGGCTTAGCTGATGTCACTGGGCTTTATTTCATTATAGTTTTTGGCTCAGCAGATGTCACTGTGCTTTTTTTCACTATTGTTTTTTCTCAGCTGATGTCACTGGGCTTTATTTCATTACAGTTTTTAGCTCAGCTGATGTCACTGTGCCTTTATTTCACTGTGGACTTTGGCTTTGCTGACGTCACTGTGCTTTATTTCATTTTATTTTTTGGCTCAGCTGATGTCACTGTGCTTTATTTCCCTATAGTTTTTGGCTCAGCTGATGCCACTGGCCTTTTTCATTACAGTTATTAGCTCAGCTGATTTCAGAGGCTTTATTTCACTGTAGACTTTTGGCTTAGCTGATGTCACTGGGCCTTATTTCATTATTGCTTTTGGCTCAGCAGATGTCACTGTGCATTTTTTCACTATTGTTTTTTCTCAGCTGATGTCACTGGGCTTTATTTCATTACAGTTTTCTTCAGCTAATGTCACTGTGCTTTATTTCAATTCTGTTTTTGGCTCAGCTGATGTCACTGGGCTTTATTTCATTACAGTTTTTAGCTCAGCTGATGTCACAGGGCTTTATTTCACTGTAGACTTTGGCTTAGCTGATGTCACTGTGCTTTATTTCATTATAGTTTTTGGCTCAGAAGATGTCACTGTGTTTTACTTCCCTATAGTTTTGGCTCAGCTGATGTCACTGGGCTTTATTTAATTACAGTTTTTCCTCAGCTGATGTCACTGTGCTTTATTTCAATACAGTTTTGCTCAGCTGATGTCATAGGGCTTTATTTCAATGTAGACCTTGGCTTACCTGATGTCACTGGGCTTTATTTCATTACAGTTTTTGGCCCAGCTGATGTCACTGTGCTTTATTTTAGTATAGTTCTTTGCTCAGCTGATGTCTTTGGGCTTTATTTCTCTATAGATTTTGGCACAGCTGATGTCACTCAGCTTTATTTCATTATAGTTTTTTGCTCAGCTGACGTCACTGTGCTTTTTTTCACTATAGATTTTCCTCAGCTGATGTCACTGGGCTTTATTTCATTATAGTTTTTCACCCAGCTGATGTCACTGTGCTTTATTTCACTATAGTTTTTGGCTCAGCTGTTGTCACTGGGCTTTATTCCACTATAGTTTTTGCCTCCGTTGATGTCACTGTGCTTTATTTCACTATAGTTTTTTCTCAGCTGATGACACTGGGCTTTATTTCATTATAGTTTTTGGCTCAGGTGACCTCTCTGGGTTTCATTTCTTTACAGTTTTTGGCTCAGTTGATGACATAGTGGTTTATAACATTACAGTTTTTGGCTCAGCTGATGTCACTGGGCTTTATTTAATTACAGTTTTTGGCTCAGCTAATGTCACTGTGCTTTATTTCATTATAGTTCTTGGCTCAGCTGATGTCACTGGGCTTTATTTCACTATTGATTTTGGCTCAGCTTATGTCACTGTGCATTATTTCACTATAGTTTTTGGCTCAGCTGATGTCACTGTGCTTTATTTCACTATAGTTTTTGGCTCAGCTGATGTCAATGGGCTTTGTTTCATTGCAGTTTTCCTCAGCTGATGTCACTGTGCTTTATTTAATCATAGTTTTTGGTGCAGGTGATGTCACTGTTCATTATTTCATTACAGTTTTATGGCTCAGGTGATGTCACTGTGCTTTATTTCATTACCGTTTTTCTCACAGGTGATGTCACTGTGCTTTATTTTAGTATAGTTTTTGGCTCAGCTGATGTCACTGGGCTTTATTTCAAAATACTTTTTGGATCAGCTAACATCACTGTGCTTTTATTCACTATAGTGTTTCCTCCACCGATGTCACTAGGCTTTATTTCATTACAGTTTTTCGCTCAACTGATATCACAGTGCTTTATTTCACTATAGTTTTTGGCTCAGCTGATGTCACTGCACTTTATTTCATTACAGTTTTTAGCTCAGCTGATGTCACAGGGTTTTATTTCACTGTAGACTTTGTCTTAGCTGATGTCAATGTGCTTTATTTCATTATAGTTTTTGGCTCAGAAGATGTCACTGTGTTTTACTTCCCTATAGTTTTGGCTCAGCTGATGTCACTGGGCTTTATTTAATTACAGTTTTTCCTCAGCTGATGTCACTGTGCTTTATTTCAATACAGTTTTTGCTCAGCTGATGTCACTGGGCTTTATTTCATTACAGTTTTTAGCTCAGCTGATGTCATAGGGCTTTATTTCAAAGTAGACTTTGGCTTAGCTGATGTCACTGGGCTTTATTTCATTACAGTTTTTCACCCAGCTGATGTCACTGTGCTTTATTTCACTATAGTTTTTGGCTCAGCTGATGTCACTGGTCTGTTTTTCACCAGAGTTTATGGCTCAGCTGATGTCACTGGCCTTTATTCCACTATAGTTTTTGCCTCCGCTGATGTCACTGTGTTTTATTTCACTATAGTTTTTCTCAGCTGATGTCACTGGGCTTTATTTCATTATAGTTTTTGGCTCAGCTGACGTCACTGTGCTTTTTCTCACTATAGTTTTTCCTCAGATGATATCACTGGGCTTTTTTATTACAGTTTTTGCTCAGATGATGTCACAGTGCTTTATTTCATTATAGTTTTTGGCTCAGGTGATCTCACTGTGCTTTATTTCATTATAGTTTTTGGCTCAGCTGATGTCACTGTGCTTTATTTCAATACAGTTTTTGGCTCAACTGATATCAATGTGCTTTATTTCATTATAGTTTTTGACTCAGCTGATTTCACCTGGCTTTATTTCATTACAGTATTTGGCTTAGCTGATGTCACTGGGCTTTATTTCATTACAGTTTTTGGCTCAGCTGATGTCACTGGGCTTTAATTCACTCTAGATTTTGGCTCAACTGATCTCACTGTGCATTATTTCACTATAGTTTTTGGCTCAGCTGATGCCACTGTGCATTATTTCAATACAGTTTTTGGCTCAACTGATGTCACTGGGCTTTATTTCATTACAGTTTTTAGCTCAGCTGATGTCACTGGCCTTTATTTCACTGTGGACTTTGGCTTTGCTGATGTCACTGTGATTTATTTCATTTTATTTTTTGGCTCAGCTGATGTCACTGTGCTTTATTTCTCTATAGTTTTTGGCTCAGCTGATGCCACTGGCCTTTTTTTCATTACAGTTATTAGCTCAGCTCATTTCAAAGGGCTTTATTTCACTGTAGACTTTGGCTTAGCTGATGTCACTGGGCCTTATTTCATTATAGTTTATGGCTCAGCTGATGTCACTGGCCTTTATTCCACTATAGTTTTTGCCTCTGTTGATGTCACTGTGCTTTATTTCACTATAGTTTTTTCTCAGCTGATGTCACTGGGCTTTATTTCATTATAGTTTTTGGCTCAGCTGATGTCACTGTGCTTTTTTCACTATAGTTTTTCCTCAGCTGATATCACTGGGCTTTTTTTCATTACAGTTTCTCGCTCAGATGATGTCACAGTGCTTTATTTCATTATAGTTTTTGGCTCAGGTGATTTCACTGGGTTTTATTTCATTACAGTTTTTAACTCAGTTGATGACATAGTGGTTTATTTCATTATTGTTTTTGACTCAGCTGATTTCACTGGGCTTTATATAATTACAGTTTTTGGCTCAGCTGATGTCACTGGGCTTTATTTAATTACAGTTTTTGGCTCAGCTAATGTCACTGTGCTTTATTTCATTATAGTTCTTGTCTCAGCTGATGTCACTGGGCTTTATTTCACTATTGATTTTGGCTCAGCTTATGTCACTGTGCATTATTTCACTATAGTTTTTGGCTCAGCTGATGTCACTGTGCTTTATTTCACTATAGTTTTTGGCTCAGCTGATGTCAACGGGCTTTATTTCATTGCAGTGTTCCTCAGCTGATGTCACTGTGCTTTATTTCATCATAGTTTTTTGCGCAGGTGATGTCACTGTGCATTATTTCATTACAGTTTTATGGCTCTGGTGATGTCACTGTGTTTTATTTCATTACCATTTTTCTCACAGCTGATGTCACTGTGCTTTATTTTAGTATCATTTTGGCTCAGCTGATGTCGCTGGGCTTTATTTCATTATAGTTTTTGGCTCAGCTAACATCACTGTGCTTTTATTCACTATAGTGTTTCCTCCACTGATGTCACTAGGCTTTATTTCATTACAGTTTTTCGCTCAAATGATGTCACAGTGCTTTATTTCACTATAGTTTTTGGCTCAGATGATGTCTCTGGGCTGTATTTCACTACAGTTTTGTCTCAGCTGATGTCACTGGGCTTTATTTCACTACAGAGTTTGGCTCAGCTGATGTCACTGTGCTTTATTTCATTATAGTTTTTGGCTCAGCTGATGTCACTGTGCATTATTTCATTATAACTTCTTGCTCAGCTGATGACACTGGCCTTTTTTTCGTTATAGTTATTAGCTCAGCTGATTTCAGAGGACATTACTTCACTGTAGACTTTGGCTTAGCTGATGTCACTGGGCTTTGTTTCATTATAGCTTTTGGCTCAGCAGATGTCACTGTGCTTTTTTCACTATTGTTTTTCTCATCTGATGTCACTGGGCTTTATTTCATTACAGTTTTTAGCTCAGCTGATGTCACTGGCCTTTATTTCACTGTGGACTTTGGCTTTGCTGATGTCACTGTGCTTTATTTCATTTTATTTTTTGGCTCAGCTGATGTCACTGTGCTTTATTTCCCTATAGTTTTTGGCTCAGCTGATGCCACTGGCCTTTTTTCATTACAGTTATTAGCTCAGCTGATTTCAGAGGGCTTTATTTCACTGTAGACTTTGGCTTAGCTGATGTCACTGGGCCTTATTTCATTATAGTTTTTGGCTCAGCAGATGTCACTGTGCATTTTTTCACTATTGTTTTTTCTCAGCTGATGTCACTGGGCTTTATTTCATTACAGTTTTTCCTCAGCTGATGTCACTGTGCTTTATTTCAATTCCGTTTTTGGCTCAGCTGATGTCACTGGGCTTTATTTCATTACAGTGTTTAGCTCAGCTGATGTCACAGGGCTTTATTTCACTGTAGACTTTGGCTTAGCTGATGCCACTGTGCTTTATTTCATTATAGTTTTTGGCTCACAAGATGTCACTGTATTTTACTTCCCTATAGTTTTGGCTCAGCTGATGTCACTGGGCTTTATTTAATTACAGTTTTTCCTCAGCTGATGTCACTGTGCTTTATTTCAATACAGTTTTTTGCTCAGCTAATGTCATAGGGCTTTATTTCAATGTAGACTTTGGCTTACCTAATGTCAAGGGCTTTATTTCATTACAGTTTTTCGCTCAGCTGATGTCACTGGGCTTTATTTCAATACAGTTTTTGGCTCAGCTAATGTCACTGTGCTTTATTTCATTATAGTTCTTGGCTCAGCTGATGTCATTGGGCTTTATTTCTCTATAGATTTTGGCACAGCTGATGTCACTCAGCTTTATTTCATTATAGTTTTTGCTCAGCTGACGTCACTGTGCTTTTTTTCACTATAGTTTTTCCTCAGCTGATGTCACTGGGCTTTATTTCATTATAGTTTTTCGCCCAGCTGATGTCACTGTGCTTTATTTCACTATAGTTTTTGGCTCTGCTGATGTCACTGGGCTTCTTTTCACCAGAGTTTATGGCTCAGCTGATGTCACTGGCCTTTATTCCACTATAGTTTTTGCCTCCGTTGATGTCACTGTGCTTTATTTCACTATAGTTTTTTCTCAGCTGATGACACTGGGCTTTATTTCATTATAGTTGTTGGCTCAGCTGATGTCACTGTGCTTTTTTCACTATAGTTTTTCCTCAGCTGATATCACTGGGCTTTTTTTCATTACAGTTTTTCGCTCATATAATGTCACAGTGCTTTATTTCATTATAGTTTTTTGCTCAGGTGATCTCTCTGGGTTTCATTTCTTTACAGTTTTTGGCTCAGTTGATGACATAGTGGTTTATAAAATTACAGTTTTTGGCTCAGCTGATGTCACTGGGCTTTATTTAATTTCAGTTTTTGGCTCAGCTAATGTCACTGTGCTTTATTTCATTATAGTTCTTGGCTCAGCTGATGTCACTGGGCTTTATTTCACTATTGATTTTGGCTCAGCTTATGTTACTGTGCATTATTTCACTATAGTTTTTGGCTCAGCTGATGTCACTGTGCTTTATTTCACTATAGTTTTTGGCTCAGCTGATGTCACTGTGCTTTATTTCATTGCAGTGTTCCTCAGCTGATGTCACTGTGCTTTATTTCATCATAGTTTTTGGTGCAGGTGATGTCACTGTGCATTATTTCATTACAGTTTTATGGCTCAGGTGATGTCACTGTGCTTTATTTCATTACCATTTTCTCACAGCTGATGTCGCTGTGCTTTATTTTAGTATAGTTTTTGGCTCAGCTGATGTCACTGGGCTTTATTTCAAAATACTTTTTGGCTCAGCTAACATCACTGTGCTTTTATTCGCTATAGTGTTTCCTACACCAATGTCACTAGGCTTTATTTCATTACAGTTTTTCGCTCAACTGATATCACAGTGCTTTATTTCACTGTAGTTTTTGGCTCAGATGATGTCACTGCGCTGTATTTCACTACAGTTTTGTCTCAGCCGATGTCACTGGGCTTTATTTCACTACAGAGTTTGGCTCAGCTGATGTCACTGTGCTTTATTTCAATACAGTTTTTTTCTCAGCTGATGTCTCTGTGCTTGATTTCTTCATAGTTTTTGGCTCAGCTGATGTCACTGTGTCATATTTCTTTCTAGTGTTTGGCTCAGCTGAGGTCAATGGGCTTTATTTCATTAGAGTTTTTGGCTCAGCTGATGTCACTGTGCTTTATTTCCATATAGTTTTTGGCTCAGCTGATGTCACTGGGCTTTATTTCATTACAGTTTTTCCTCAGCTGATGTCACTGTACTTTATTTCAGTACATCTTTTGGCTCAGCTGATGTCACTGGGTTTTGTTTCATTACAGTTTGTAGCTCAGCTGATGTCACAGAGCTTTATTTCACTGTAGAATTTGGCTTAGCTGATGTCACTGTGCTTTATTTCATTATAGTTTTTGGCTCAGCTGATGTCACTGTGCTTTTCTTCCCTATAGTTTTTGGCTTAGCTGATGTCACTGGGCTTTATTTCATTACACTTTTCCTCAGCTGATGTCACTGTGCTTTATTTCAATTCAATTTTTAGCTCAGCTGATGTCACAGGGCTTTATTTCACTGTAGACTTTTGCTTATCTGATGTCACTGGGCTTTATTTCATTACAGTTTTTGGCTCAGCTGATGTCACTGTGCTTTATGTTAGTATAGTTCCTTGCTCAGCTGATGTCATTGGGCTTGTTTTCTCTTTAGATTTAGGCACAGCTGATGTCACTGAGCTTTATTTCATGATAGTTTTTGGCTCAGCTGACGTCACTGTGCTTTTTTTCAGTATAGTTTTTCCTCAGCTGATGTCACTGGGCTTTATTTCATTACAGTTTTTTGCTCAGCTGATGTCACAGTGCTTTATTTCATTATAATTTTTGGCTCCGCTGATGTCACTGGGCTTTGTTTCATTACAGTTTATGGCTCAGCTGATGTCACTTTGCTTTATTTTATTATAGTTTTTGGTTCAGCAGATGTCACTGGGCTTTATTTCATTAAAGTTTTTGGCTCAGCTGATGTCACTGGGCTGTATTTCATTATAGTTTTTGGCTCAGCTGATGTCACTGGGCTTTATTTAATTACAGTTTTTGGCTCAGCTAATGTCACTGTGCTTTATTTCTTTATAGTTCTTGACTCAGCTGATGTCACTGGGCTTTATTTCACTATTGATTTTGGCTAAGCTGATGTCACTGTGCCTTATTTCACTATAGTTTTTGGCTCAGCTGATGTCACTGTGCTTTATTTTACTATAGTTTTTGGCTCAGCTGATGTCACTGTGCTTTATTTCATCATAGTTTTTAGCGCAGGTGATGTCACTGTGCATTATTTCATTACAGTTTTATGGCTGAGGTGATGTCACTGGGCTTTATTTAATTTTTGTTTTTGGCTCAGCTGATGTCACTGTGCTTTATTTTGGTATAGTTCTTGGCTCAGCTGATGTCACTGGGCTTTATTTCATTATAGTTTGTGGCTCAGCTAACATCACTGTGCTTTTATTCACTATAGTTTTTCCTCCGC
Organism: Neoceratodus forsteri; assembly: GCA_016271365.2. Taxonomy (NCBI): domain Eukaryota; kingdom Metazoa; phylum Chordata; order Ceratodontiformes; family Ceratodontidae; genus Neoceratodus; species Neoceratodus forsteri. Next base: position 89,654,565 of record CM028133.1, on the reverse strand, counting down.
TGAGGTCACTAGGCTTTATTTCACTATAGTTTTTGGCTCAGATGATGTCACTGGGCTGTATTTCACTACAGTTTTGTCTCAGCTATTGTCACTGGGCTTTATTTCACTACAGAGTTTGGCTCAGCTGATGTCACTGTGCTTTATTTCATGATAGTTTTTGGCTCAGCTGATGTCACTGTGCATTATTTAATTATAACTTCTGGCTCCTCTGATGTCACTGGGCATTAATTCACTATAGAGTTTGCCTTTGCTGATGTCACTGTGTTTTATTTCACTATAGTTCTTGGTTCAGCTGATGTCAATGTGCTTTATTTCACTATAAAATTTGGCTCAGCTGATGTCACTGTTCTTTATTTCACTATAGTTTTTGGCTCAGCTGATGTCACTGGGCTGTATTTCTCTACAGTTTTTGTCTCAGCTGATGTCACTGGGCTTTATTTCATTACAGTTTTTGGCTCAGCTGATGTCACAGTGCTTTATTTCATTTTAGTTTTTGGCTCTGTTGATTTCACTGTGCTTTATTTCATTACAGATTTTGACTCAGCTGATGGCACTGGGCTTTATTTCATTACGGATTTTGGCTCAGCTGATGTCACTGGGCTTTATTTCATTATAGTTATTGGCTCAGCTGATGTCACTGGGCTTTAATTCACTATAGATTTTGGCTCAGCTGATCTCACTGTGCGTTATTTCACTATAGTTTTTGGCTCAGCTGATGCCACTGTGCATTATTTCAATACAGTTTTTGGCTCAGCTGATGTCACTGTGTATTATTTCATTATAGTTTCTGGCTCAGCTGATGTCACTGGGCTTTATTTCACCATAGTTTTTGCCTCCACTGATGTCACTGTGCTTTTTTCACTATAGTTTTTCCTCAGCTGATGTCACTGGGCTATATTTCATTACAGTTTTTGGCCCAGCTGATGTCACTATGCTTTACTTCACTATTGTTTTTTGCCTCTGCTGATGTCACTGTGCTTTATTTCCATTCCTGAGTAATGATTTGCATGTGTGGGAGTGCAGGCCCTCTGGAATCTGCCTTCCCACTGCAACATAACTACTGCACCATACGGCAGCTCTACAGGCCAAGCAATACTTGTAACACTAATTTGCCAATATCTCAGCAATCATAGCATCTATGAAAACAATATAAATGTCATTGCAATTGTGACAGTGAGACCTTCTCGGGGGACAAGGTCAATGAAATCTGTATCCCACATCATTTTCAAGTTACTGGTGCTGCAGTTTCCACAGTAAGCCTCACCTCCATTATAACCTCATATACCTCCTGGAACCCATTTTTGGCAAAAATGAAAATATCATCCTAGCAGACCTTTCACACTGACTCCATAAAACACCTTGAACCAATTTCTGGTAAAAATAAAATTATTACTTCTCCTGGCCTAAATGGTCCCTGCAGATCCTTTACTCTGGATCCGTAAATTACGTGGAACCCATTTTTGACAAAAATAAAAATATAACCTCAGGTGGCCTAAATGACAATGTCAGACCTTTTACACCAGCTCCATTATTCACTTACAACCCACTTTTTCAAAAACATTAAATATCACCTCAGGTGTCTTAAACGGCTGCCATTGATCTTTCACCCCAACTATAGATATCAACTGGAACTGATTTTATGCAGAAATAAAATTTACACCTCAGCTGGCTTAAACAACCACTGTAACCTTTCACAATGACTCCATATACCACCTGGAACCCATTTGTGGCAAAAATTAAAATATTACCGCAGGTGGCCTAAATGACCACTGCCTACCTCTTACCTCATAAATCACCTGAAACCCGTTTTTGTCAAAAATAAATATATGACATCTGGTAGCATAAATGTAAAGTACAGATTTTTCACTCCTCCTCCATAAGTTACCTGGAACCCATTTTGTGAAAAATTAAAATTCCACCCCAGGTGACCTAAATGACCACTGCTTCACATTCACTCCATAGATCACCTAGAACCCTACTCTTTTCAAGAATTGCCATGGGATCTTTCACTTCCACCTGAACTACCACCAATCCAGGCAGATGGGACCTTGGTTTAATGTCTCATCTGAAAGATGGCACCTCAAAAGTGCAGCACCCCTTTCATGCTGCACTACAGTGTCAGTACTGGGATATTAATCCAAGTGCCAGATGTGGGAACTGAACCCACAGCCCTTTGATCTCCCAGTCTTAGAGGCGAGTGTGCTACCTACTGAGCCACTAACTCTTTTACCCTTGCTTCTTACATTACCTGGAACCCAATTTTGGTAAAAATAAAAATATTACCTCAGATGAATCAAAATGACCACTGCATACCATTCACCCTGGCTAAATAGAGCACCTGGAACCATTTTTGGCAAAAATGAAAATATCACCCCTGGTGGCCTAAAGGTCCACTGCAGACCTTACATCCAGGATCCATAAATCATCTGGAACCCATTTCTGGCAAACAATGAATACAAATATCACCACACGTGGCCTAAATGACCATTGCAGACTTTTCACCTCAGCTCTATAAATCACTGGAACCAATTTGTAGTAAAAATAAAAATATCACCACTGGTGGCCTAAATGACCACAGCAGATCTTTAACTCCAGATCCATAAATTATCTGGAACCCATTTTTGGTAAAAAATAAAAATGTCAGATCAGATGTCCAAAAGAAACATCTCAGACCTTTCACAATGTTTCCATAGAACACCTTGAACCCAGTTTCTGCAAAAATAAAAATTACACCTCAGGTGGCATACACAATCACCTTGTACCATTCACCCTAGCTCCACAGATTACCTGGAACCAATTTTTCTCAAACAAATAAAAATATTACCCCTTGTATCTTAAACATTCACTGTGGAATTTTTTCCCCAGTGCCATAAATAAACTGGAACCTATTTTTGGTAAAAAATTAAATGATATCACCTCAGGTGGCCTAAATTACCACACTGTAGGATCTTAGTGGAGAGCAGGTGCTGATCTTGACTGTGACAAGTGACCATGGCTCAGGGGATGCAGAGGAAGAACCCACCCTGCCAGATATGGGACAGGCAAGTGGTACCATTGGTTTGGGAACAGTGGTGGTTAAGCACCATGCCTGACATTTAGACCAGCTGAGTTCATATTTTTATTTTTTCAAAAATAGGTTACAGGTGATTTATGGAGCCTGGGTTAAATTCCACGGTGGTCATTTTTGCCACCTGATGTGATGTTTTTCTTTTTGCCAAAAATGGGTTCCAGGTGATTTATGGAGCTCGCTACAAATGTCCACATTGGTCATTTCGGTGAACTGAGGTGATATTTATATTTTTGGAAAAATAATCAGAGTTCCAGGTGATCTGTGGAGTCATTATAAAAGGTCAGCGATTGTTGTTTAGGCCACTTGAGGTGAAAGTTTTATTTTTGCCAAAAATTGGTTCCAGATGATTTATGGAGCTGGGGTGAAATGTCCGTGGTGGTGGTTTAGGCCACCAGATTAGTTATTTTTATTTTAACTTTCACACCAGCTCTATTAATCACCTGCAGCACATTTTTGGCCAAAACTAAAAATGACCACTTTGGACCTTTTACACAGGCTCCATTTATCACCTGGAATGGTCATTCTCTTGATTTGCCAAACTGCATTTTGGTCAGACTTACAGGCTTTGCATACAAAAATGCTGCAAAATGCAAAATTATCCATTTTTGGAGGCAGCTTTTGGGATTTTGGACATGGCCCTACACAGCCATTGTGTGGCCTGCTGCTCTGAGAGATGATCTGTTTGAAAGAGCTTTGGTGGCCAAACATGCCACTTTTTGTTTGGTGAAACATATTAAGGCATTCAAAGGTTATGCCACTTCCCATTATAAGTTAATGGGAAAATACATACATATGTTTTGCAAACAAAGAATGGGGTTCTAGCCATCTCATCCCACCTGGCAATCAAATAATTTGCAGCCTCACAGTTTAAGAATCTTAGTCCCCAAGAATTTTAAAAATTCTTTGATCTCGAGGTCTGCTATCTTGTTTTTAATTTTCCGATCTGAAAAACACAAATATCTCAGCTCATGGATCGCTTCTGAAGTAAAACTTGGATGGGGAATGCTGATCTATTGAGCCATGCCTTTGGTTTGATCAAATTTGGTCTAAAAATAGAGTTCTGAGCTTTTAAAATCTTAGTTCGTGGTTCACTTATGATTTTTCGTCACGAGCCTGCAAATTCTTTGATCATGAGATTTATTGATCGTGATCATGCATCGTGAGTGAGGGACGATATGGCCAGATTTAAAAATAGATTTTCTGAGCCCAGGAGTGCCCTAGAAAGTTAAATGAGGGTGTGTTTTGCCCAGGGGGCTTTGTTCTGCTCTATCTGAATATTATTATCTATCTGAAAATTATCTCAAATATGGGTTAAATTGGGTGTTGCTGTCTGGTTCTAAAAATTGAGTTCAATGCTCTCTGTTACAGTGTTGTGCTTAACTATGTGAAATTACCCTATGAGAGAGTGGTGATGAATAGAGTAGAATAGAATAGAATAGAATAGAATAGAACAGAATAGAATTGAAATGAATAGAATAGAATAGAATACAGGGGTGTGGTGAAATAATAGTATACCTATTAAATTAATTAATGATGTGTTAATTTATCCCTGTGACAGTGTGGTGTTAAACTATGTGTTAAATCATCACAAAGATGGGTAAAATTGTCTCATTTGAAGTGTAGTGCTAAACAATGAGTTGAATGCTCTCTGTTACAGTGTTGTGCTTAACTGCTTGAAAGTATACCTGTTACGAAGTGGTGAATAATATATCATAACATAATATAATATAATATAATATAATATAATATAATATAATATAATATAATATAATATAATATAATATAATGCAAGGCAATACAATACAATATAATATATAATATCATATGATATGATATATGATACATGATATGATATGATATGATATGATGTGATAAGATATGATAAAAGATCTGATATGTGATATAATATCATGTGATGTGATGGGATGTGATGTGATATGACATGATATGAACTGATATGATATGATATAATTTAACATAATATAATATAATATAATATGATATGATATGGAATTATATGATATAGTATGAAAAGATATTAACACGACACTGTCACATAGACAAATTAGCACATAGTTTATTCATTTAATAGTTATAATATTATAACACCACACCATTAATTTATAATGTATTATATATTATGTTATGTTATATGTTATATTACATTATATTACATTGTAATATTATATTATACCGTATTATATTATACTATATTTGTATATATGTCTCTTTTACAGTGTGGTGCTAAACTGTGTGTTAAATTAACTCTGTGAGTGTGGTGCTAAACTATGTTTTTAATTATCTCTGTGACAGTGCAGTGCTAAAACTGTAAAATTATCTCTGTGACTGTGTAAAGCTGAAATATGTTTTAAATGATCTCTATCACAGTGTGGTTCTAAATTATGTGTAAAATTATCTCTGTAACAGTATGGTGCTTAAATGTGTTATATTGCCGCTGTGACAGTGTGGTGCTAATGTATGTGTTAAATTATCTCAATCATGTGTTAAATAGTCTCTGTTGCAGTGTGGTTCTCATCAATGAGTTAAATGATCCCTGTTACAGCGTTGTGCTAAACTGAATGAAATTATTCCTGTTACAGAGAGGTGATTAATAGAATAGAATAGAATAGAATACACTGGAGTGGGGTTATAATATAACTTAAATTAATTAACTATATGTTAATTTATATCTGTGACAGTGTGGAGCTAAACTGTGTTACAATAGCTCTGCAATAGTGTGGTGCTGAGCTATGTATTAAAATATCTAAATGATAATGTGTGAAGAACTATGGTTACAATGATCTCTATAACAGTGTTGTTTTAAACTATGTGTTAAATTATATCTGTAACAGTGAGGTGCTTAAATGTGTTACATTATCTCTGTGACTGTGTGTATGTGTTAAATTATCTCAAACATGGGTTAAATTGTCTCTCTTGCTGTGTGGGTCTAAACAATGAGTTCAATGTTCTCTGTTTCAGTGTTGTGCGTAACTGTGTGAAATTATCTCTGTTATGATGTGATATAATATAACAGAATATATCATAACAAAACATAACATAACATAACAAAACATAATATAATATAATGGTGTGGTGTTATAATATAACTATTAGATTTTGTGTTAACTTATCTTAAAGCGTGGTGCTGAACTATGTGTTAAGTTATCACTGTGAGAGTGTGATGCTAAACTGTCTAAATTGTTTATTTAACAGTGTGGTGCTAAACGTTGTGTCATAAATCATCTCTCTGACATCTGTGGGTTACTTTATCTCGCAAGACAGTGTGGTGATAAACTATTTGTTAACATTTCTCTGTGATAGTGTGGTGCTGAACTTTGATTAAAATTAACTATACCACAGTGTGGTTCTAAATTAAGTGTAAAATGATCTCTGTAACACAGTAATGCTTAAATGTGTTACATTATCTCTGTGACAGTATGGTGCTAATTTATGTGTTAAACACATCACATAACATCATATACCATAACATAAAATAAAGTAAAGTAATAAAAATAATAATATAATGGTGTGGTGTTATACTATAACTATTAAATTACTTAACTATGTGTTAATTTATCTCAGTCAATGTTTGGTGCTAAACTACGTGTTAAAATATCATTGTAAGAGTGTGACAATAAACAGTCATAAATAGCCTCTTTTACAGTGTGGTGTTAAACTCTGTGTTAAATTAACTCTGAAAGTGTGGTGCAAAACTAGGTGTTAAATTTTCTCTGTGCTGAACTGTGTTACATTATCTCTGCCACATTGCACTTATGTTACTGTGCGGTAATTAATATAATATAATACAATATAATATAATATAATATAATATAATATAATATAATGTCATATATAATATTAAATATCACATAACCTAACGTAACATAACGGTGTGAGGTTATAATATTATAACTGCTATATTACTTAACAATGTGTTAATTTATCTCAGTAAAATTGTGGTTCTAAACTATGTGTTAAAATTTAATTGTGAGAGTGCAAAAATAAACTGTCCTTAATTGTCTCATTTTCAGTGTGGTGCTAAACTGTGTATTAATATATCTCTGTGACATGGTGGTGCTAAACTAAGTATTGACTTATATCTATGACATCTATGGGTTACTTTATCTCTCAGACAGTGTGGTGATAAACTATTTGCTAAATTATTTCTGTTACAGGGTGGTGCTGAACTATGTGTTAAAATATCCCTGTGTAGTGCTGAACTATGGTTTAAATTATCTCTATCACAGTGTGGTTCTAAAGTATGTGTTAAATTATCTCGGTAACAGTGTAGTGCTTAAATGTATGACATAATCTCTGTGACAGTGTGGTCCTAATTTATGTGTTGCATTATCTCAAATATGGGTTAAAATGTCTCTGTTACTGTGTGGTTCTATACAATGAGTTAAATGCTCTCTGTTTCAGTGTTGTGGAAAACTGTGTGAAAGTATGTCTGTTATGGTGTGGTGATTAATATAACATAACATAACGTAACATAACATAACATAACTTAACATATTATGGTGTGGGGTATAATATTATATCTGTTAATTTAATTAACTATGTATTAATTTATCTCAGTCAAACTGCAGATAGAAACAATTTAACCCATGTTTGAGATAATTTAACTCATAAATTAGCACCTCACTGTCACAGAGATAATGTAACATATTTAAGCACCACACTCTGATAGAGATAATTTAAACCAGAGTTCAGCACCACACTGTCACAGACATAATTTAGCAAATTGTTTATCACCACAGTGTCTACCAGATAAAGTAATCCATAGATGTCACAGAGATAATTTAACATATAGTTTATCACCTCCATGTTACAAAGACATTTTTACACACAGTTTAGCAACACACTGTAAAAGAAACAAGACAGTTTAGTATCACACTCTCACAGTGATCATTTTAAAACATAGTTTAGCACCACAGTTTGATTGAAATAAATTAACACATAGTTAATTAATTTAATGGTTATAATATTATAACACCATAACATTATGTATTAAGTTATATTTGTTATGTTATGTTACGATATATTACAGTATGTTATATTAATCATCACTGTATAACAGAGACCACACCATAACAGACATTCACAGAGTTAATAACTAAATTGAAACAGAGAGCATTTCACTCATTGTTTAGAACCACACTGCAACATAGACAATATAATCCAGGTTTGAGATAATTTAACACATACAGTAGCACCACATTGTCAAAGAAATAATGTAACACATTTAAGCACCACAGTTACAACAATAATTTAACTCCTACTTTAGAACAACACTGTGATAGAGATAATTTTAACACAAAGTTCAGCACCACACTGACACAGAGATAATTTAACACAGAGTTCAGCAAAAACACTTTGACTGAGATAAGTTAACAAATAGTTAATTAATTTAACAGATATAATATTACAACACCACATTATATTATATTGTATTGTGTTAATCTCCACACTGTAACAGAGAAAATTTCAGACAGGAAAGCAAAACTCTATAACAGACAGCATTTAACTAATTGTTTACAGCTACACTGCAATAAAGACAATTTTTCTCACTTTTGAGAAAATGTAACATTAATTAGCACCACACTGTCACCATGATAATGTAACATATTAAAGCACTACAGTTTTACTCGGATAATCTAAAACATAGATCAGCACCACAGCATTGCCCAGATATTTTAACATATAGTTTAGCACCACACTGTCAAAGAGATATATTAAAACATTGTTAATTAAATAGTTATAGTATAACACCACAACATTAAATTATATTACACTATATTACATTATATCATATCATATCATATCATATCATATCAAATCAGAAGTAGTAGAAGAAGAAGTAGAAGGTAGATTATTGTGACTGTAGTTACCTTTTGATGGTAAGGGTAAAGAGCTGAGATAGAAATGTATGTATTCTTGAATGTTATAGAAGCCAGAAGGGGAAGGAAGCATATTTAATCCAATGCTTTACAGTAACTGGTAATTGCTGTTTTTCTTTTAGACTTGGATTGTGGGCTTTTGGTGACACTGTACTTTCTTTGTTGTATTTACTTAGAATTGTTTTTGGGCTGTTGAGGATTTAAAATGTAGTGGTGGTGTATTTCTTTGCTGTCCTTGGTTGCTGTAAATTTTCACCCCCTTCCCCCAACTCTTGATTATATGCCCTGTTAAATCTGATTGACAGGAGCTAAACACAGGGTATAGTAAGGAGTGTGGAGTAGGAGGGGCATAAGGGTGAAGAAGCCCACCCTCAGCATGACAACTGTTTTGATTCATTTATTTATTTCTTGGTTTATTTTCTTTTTTTAAAAAGAAAAGTATCTGAGGAACAGTGGCAGGATTTTTAGGACAGTAAATTAATAAAAAGGGAACTAGGAGAGCTTCAGTAGCAGACAAGTAGTGGAATAGCAATATAATTGCAGTATAATGTGGGGAGTGGTGCAATGCAGTGGCTGTGGGGCAACCATATTCAGGCAGACCTTCTGGACACTGAGGTACTGCCCTATCTGCATGCATCTCTCTGGACTGTGGGATGAGGTAGTCAGACTCAGAGCAGAAGTAAACTGGGTCAGGAGTACCATCACCCTTATTCAGAGACCACCCAGTCCAATGCAACTGCCTTAAAGGATGCAGAGAGTGAGGAGCACTTGGATGACAGTGGGCTCAGGGAGGGTTAGAGCGGTCAGGCAAAGGCACATCCCAGATCCTATCCACTCAAGAACTCATATGCCACACTGGCAAATGGGGACAACCAAATAGAGGTACCCAGAGAAGTGGAAGGAAAGGATGTGGAGGTTAGCCAAGGAGGAGACCTCAGTGGGGAAAGCAGTGGACCCCAGAGGAGAAGGAAGTGAATCCTGGTGGGGGACTATATCATAAGAGGGATCCAGCTAGGAACACAGGAGGGGGAGGACAGGGAGGTGAGGTGCGTACCAGGTGCCACGTCATGGAGGGATGGAAGGAAGATCCTGTGGATCACTGGGAAGATAAGATGGGAGGGTGAGCTGGATGTCATTATCCACCTAGGTACTAATGACCTGGCAAATGGGGAGCCAAAGGAAGTTCAGAAAGAGTTTAGAAAATTGGGGAGGGGTCTCAAGCAAGTAGCTACTTCTGTCACTTTCTCGGAAGTACTACCTGTGAGAGGCAAGGGAGAGCATAGGGGTGCATGCACCAGGAACTTTAACTCATGATTGAAGAACTGGTGTTGTGAGGAGGGGTTTGGATTCATTGGTGACTGGGGACCCACCTGGAAGGATGGCGGTTTGTTCAAGCCTGACGGTCTGCATTCATCCTGGAGGGGAATCCAAGCACTCAATGATAAGTTTAAATGCTACATTGACAAGCATTTAAACTAGCAAAGAGGGGTGGCAGGCCAGCAAGGGGTGGCTCTTTGCTCACCCCCACAGCTAGCAGTGGAACCAGTGAACCAGAGGAGTTGCTGTCTCTACAAAGCAGTGTGCAAAAGATGGAGATTAGCACCCAAGAGGTGAATAGGCAGAAAAGGGGCACAATTCAGCAGAAGGGCAGACAGCAAGGAGAACCAGGGATAAAGGACAAACAAGGAAGGGGCTGGAGTAGAACAGCAAAACAGTCTAGGGAGGTCAAATCATGGAAAGCCATGTGTGCAAATGCCAGGAGCCTTAGCAACATGATGGAAGATCTGGAGGCTGTCATGGTGCAGTCAGACCTGGACATTGTGACCATCACTGAAACCTGGTAATGATAACCATGACTGGGAGTTGGCCATACCCGGCTACAACATATTCAGAAGAGACAGGGCAGGCAGGAAGGGAGAAAGAGTGGCACTGTATGTGAAAAATGACATAAGGGCCACAGAGATCCAGGAGGAACAAAATGGGGGAGAGATACTGTGGGTTAAGCTGGAAAGGAAAATGGGGCCAGCCATCCACACAGGTATGGTCTATAGACCAGCAGCCCAGGAGGAAGAAACAGATAGGGAGCTGATGCTAGCCATCCAAAGGACTGCAGACAAGGGTGAGGTACTACTGGTTGGAGACTTCAGTATTCCAGACGTGGACTGGAGCATCCCAGCAGCAGCATCAACTAGGAACAGATTTATCCTGGACTCCCTTCAGGGTGCCTTCCTTAAGCAACTGGTCATGGAACCAACTCAGCAGAAGGTAATACTGGACCTTGTGCTCACAAATAGCGACAGTGTGATGGGGTAACAGTGGGGGAACACCTGGGGAACAGTGACCACCAGTCACTGTGGTTTGAAATCACAGAAAGAGCAGAACCAAACCACACAAAAACATATATCCTGGATTTTAGGGGGACAGACTTTGGGAAAATGGGGAGATACTTGAAAGAGGCATTAAGGGGAATGGGGCAGGAATCAGGGGTTGAGGAACAGTGGGCAGTATTTAAAATTGGGATTACAAGAGCAACAGAATTATGTATTAAGCAGGTTAGCAAGATGAAAAGGAAGAGGAGACCATTATGGTTTTCCAAAGAGGTAGCAAAGAAAGTGAAAGCCAGAAAGATTGCATTTAGGCAATACAAAAGGACACAGGCAGAAGGGGATAGGGAGAAGTACCAGGAGAAGCAAAGGGAGGCAGGGAGGTCAGTAAGGGAAGCCAAAGCTCAGACAGAAGAACACATTGCAAAATCAGTGGGTAGAGGGGACAAAACCTTTTACAGGTACATAAGTGAAAAAAGAAAGACAAAGGGAGGGATAGTGAGATTGAAGAGGAGGATGGAGGCTGTGTGGAGGATGACAACAGTAAAGCTGACATATTGAACAGGTATTTCTTCTCAGTCATTACTGAGGAAGAGGAGGGTAATGGGTCTGAACAGAGTACAAGGGGTGAGAATGGTGCAGAAATGGATGCAAGTCCCTTTACACGAGAAAGGGTCCTGAAGGAACTGGAAGTAATAAGAGTTGATAAAGCAATGGGGCAAGATAGGGTGCAACCCAGGATACTTAAAGAGCTAAGAGAGGTGGTGGCTGAATCTCTGTCTATCCTGTTTAGCCGATCACTGGTAACAGGGGAGGTACCCAAAGACTGGAGGATAGCAGATGTAGTTCCCTTATACAAAAGTGGGAACAAAGAGGAAGCGGGGAACTACAGACCAGTCAGCCTCACCTCAGTAGTGGGGAAGATCATGGAAGCACTACTGAAGGAGAGATTGGTGGAACATCTGGTTGTCAATGGACTACAGGACCCAAGGCAGCATGGTTTCACCAGGGGGAGGTCATGTCAGACCAACCTCATTGAATTTTTTGACTGAGTGATGAGGGAGGTGGATCAGAGGAGGGCAGTGGACATGGCCTATCTGGACTTCAGCAAGGCCTTTGACACTGTGCCACATAGAAGACTATTGCACAAACTGGGGAATATGGGTGTGGGCAGGACAGTAGTGTGGTGGATAGGTAACTGGCTGGGTGACAGGACACAGAGAGTGGTGGTAAATGGCTGTCACTCCACAGAGGGAAGAGTGACCAGTGGGGTACCACAGGGATCAGTTCAGGGACCGGTCCTATTCAATATCTACATCAGTGACATTGCGCAGGACCTAGAAGGCAGAATTTCACTGTTCGCTGATGACACAAAGCTCTGTAACAGAGTAGACACACCAGAGGGTGTAGACAGAATGAGAAGGGACCTGCAGAAACTTGAAGAATGGTCAGGGGGTTGGCAGTTGAAATTCAATGCAAGGAAGTGCAAGATAATGCATATGGGGCACAAAAATCCTGGCACAATATATCAGTTGGGGGGTGAGGATATAGCATGCACCAAGCAGGAAAGGGATCTTGGGGTTATCATCTCTGATGACCTCAAGGCAGGGAAACAATGTGACAAGGCAGCAGGTAAAGAAGAAGAAGAAGAATCAGCATTTATATAGCACTTTTCATACATCCAAAGCATTTTACAAGCAATGCTAGACTGGTAGTGAAGTGTCTGAATGTGTGGTGGTTGCCATATCACACATCATCACCCACACACAGCCTGTATAATTGTATGAACCAGTTTTATGGGAAGGGGAATGTTGGCCAGGACACCGGGAATGTTCCCTACATAAAGCAAATAGGATGCTGGGATGCATAGGCAGGGACATCACCAGCAGGAAAAGAGAAGTCATAATTCCGCTATACTAAGACACTAGTGAGGCCCCACCTGGAGTACACTGTACTGTTCTGGAGACCTTACCTACATAAGGACATAGACAGGATAGAGAAGGTTCAGAGGAGGACAACAAAGATGGTGCATGGGTTGCATCACAAGTCCTATGAAGACAGGTTGAAGGAACTGAACATGTACTCCCTGGAGGAAAGGAGGGAGAGAGGGGATATGATAGAGACATACAAGTATCTTACAGGGAGGAAAAGGGTGCAGGGATACACCATTTTTAAGTGAAAAAGATGTTCCAGGACTAGAGGGCGTGGGATGAAGTTGGAGGGAGGACAATTCAGAGGAAACGTGAGGAAGAATTTCTTCACAGAACGGGTGGTGGACAAGTGGAACACCCTGTCAGAGGAAGTGGTGGGGGCTGACACAATCACAGGATATAAGAATGCATGGGATAGACATAAAGGAATTCTGGAAGTCAGGGGTAAGGGGCAACAGACTTCTTGGAAAACATAAACTGAACTTACAAGCTCAAATGGGCAGACTGGGTGGGCCATATGCCCATATCTGCCGACACTGTCTATGTATCTATGTATCACATCACATCACATCATATGATATCATATCATATCTTATCATACATATAAGATCATATCATATCACATCACATCATATCATATTATGTTATGTTATAGTTACATTTTATTATATTATGCTACACTATATTATATTGTATTATATTTTGATATATTCTATTATATTACATTATATTATAATATATTATATTATATTAAATTATATTATACTATTTCATATTAATCACCACTCTGTAATAGGGTAATGTCTCAGAGCTTAGCACAACACTGTAACAGAGACCATTTAATTCAATCTTCAGAACCACACTTCAACAGAGACAATTTAACCCATGTTTCCAATGATTTTATACATAGTTTAGCACCACAGTCACAGAGATAAATTTACATATAGTTTATTAATGTAATAGTTATAATATTGTAACACCAGACCCCCATATTATATTATATTATATTATATTTATATTATATTATATTATATTATATTATATTATATTATATATTATACTTTTTATATTATATTATCTTATATTATATTATAATAATCACCACTCTTTAATAGGATAATTTCACACAGTTAAGCACAACACTGTAACAGAGAGCAATGAACTCATTGTTTTGAACCACATTGCAAGAGAGACAATATAAACCATGACTGATATAATTTAGCACATAAATTAGCACCACACTGTTACAGAGACAAATTAACACATATTTAATTATAAAGTTATTTTATGATATATTATATTATTTTATATTATATTAAATTGTAATTTTATATCATATCATATCTAATCAATCATAGCATGCTATATTATATTATATTATATTATATTATATTATATTATATTATATTATATTATATTATATTATATTATATTATGTTAATCACCACACCGTAACAGAGAAAATTTCACACAGGCAAGCACAGCTCTGTAACATACAGGACCGGATATTCAAACTGCACCCAAAAAGTGCGCAACAGCAGGAGCAAGCACAAGTCAATTGCGCATATGCACAACAGACATGATATTCAAACATGGAGCAAGACAAACTGCGCAAGCAGCCAATGTCTGAATATCGCACAAACTGCGCCATAGCGCAACCAGGAAGGGGAAGCTGAGCAGAAATGATGCGCCATAGCGCAACAAGACTAGCCCAGCTGAGCAGTCCAGAGGTGCCATATCGCAAGCAGAGCCCCCCCAGCAGAGCAATGGAACTGCACAACCAGGGAGGCAGGCTGGGGCCCACCACCAGCCATGCCACACATGGGCACAGGAACACACTGCAGAACTAACAATATACCCGCACATCCAAGCACAGCAGCACTGGGGGAGGGATGGATGATCCACCGGCCCATGGGGACATGCCAACAAAGCACAGCAGGGCCATGTCACCCCAGCACACCCTCTGGCAGGCTGAGACTGCCACACACAGGGGGTAGACAACCACAGTGCACATCAGCCCCCCTTCTGCACAGCACACCCTGCACTGTGACCCCAAGACACCACCCATGTGCAGTGACTGTCACTGCAGTAAACACCATGCATCCCCCCGCACACTGCAACCTCATGTAGCACAGAACCATACAAGCCAGACCCACCCTGGGCACCCAGCAGTGGGTGGCAGCAGATGGCAAGACCGACTGAAAGTCACTCCCACACCGGAGACACCTCTCCATACACACACACATGCACACACACACACACACACACACACACACACACACATACCCAGGACCATACCACCTCAGATGCCATGCACACCACTGCAACTGAGCAACCATAGCCAGCTGCAAATCAGAGACCACCACAGTATTCATAACAAAATATATATATATTGGAAAGATATGTACAACACCAAGACCAATAACATAACTATATACATATATGTACAAGACAAGGGGGTAGGGTACAAGGTAGGGGTGGGTAAGGGTAAGGTGAACAACTGGGAGAGGGAAGGCAGGGTGGGAGGGCTGGGTGAAGTGGGAAGGGACAGCAGTCAGCACCCGCAGGCTGGTCCCCTGCTGCCGGTTGATCTTCCCGGTTCCTCCGGCGTTGCCTGACCCCATGGCACTGCATGTCTGTGAGGAGGTCATGTGTAGCGACTGACACCTGCGTCAGCCACTGGAGGGCATGGTCCAGCCACCGTAGGATGCTGAGACCTAGGAAAAGGGAAAACAGTCAATGGCTGTGACTGTCCACAACCCTGAACACCACTCATCCTGCAAGGCATATAGCCTAGTGCCCCGCACCTGTGATGGTATGCACCCACCCACAGTGACCATGCACATGACACGCCCAACCAGGCAGCACCAGCTATGTGCACCACTGGACACACACACTGCCCATGTCCATCACAGCACAAACAAGGCTGTCAAGTGACGTGGCAATGTGGTGGGATGCCAGTTCCACAGCCATGTGCCCAGTGCATGCATGGACCACCAGTGATGCACACACAGATGTGCAGTGACACTGGACAGTGATGACTGTCACCTGTGTCATGCATGGTTGTGTTGTCCATGGCTGGTGGTCATGCCCACCCCCTCCAGCATGCAATAGCATCCATGATGTAATGACACTCACACTCATCAAGCAGCTGTGGCTGCTGCTGCCGCTGTGGCCCACCCATCATGCCTCTTCCAGCTGCCACCTGGGCCCCGCCATGGCCCTTCTCAGCCTGGGCCTGCATCCTCTCTGCCAGGCCTGTGGGTGACAAATGTTGAGAAAAACATCAGTGTGACCCCAAAGCAGACTGCCCCCTGCCCCAGTGAGTGTGCCTGTCCACACAGCCAGACCCATGCATCTCACACCTGCACACACTGACACAGCCAACCATGGCAGAGCCATCCCCCATGCACCGCCACCAAAACACAGTCACACCCCTACGGAGAATACAGGTGCATAGATGGTACACCCACCTGGCCTAGGCACAATGCCCCTCCTGGCACATGACCTGAGGTGTTGCAGCACATCCGGCTCCCTCCTGCGGAGGTCACTATATCTGTGCCTGCACTGGTCAGCAGACTGGCACTGCCCTGTGACCCTCTGCAGTTCAGTGGCCACCTGCAGCCACACATGGGTGCGGGCCATGGTGAGGGGCTGATCCCCAAACAGAGCCCCAAAGTGGGGCTCAACCACTGCCACCAGGTTGGCCACCTCCAACTGACTCCACTGGGGAGCTCTCCTGCGTGCCATTACTGTAGTAGAGCAGGCAATATGGCACCCCACAGCACGGCAACCCCACATGGAAATGTTGTGCAATAGACCACCATAGGTTCCAATCGCACTGTTCGTATAGCACCATCAGTTCACATAGCGCTGTCACCAAACAGTGCAACAGAGCCATACAGATGGCAGCCGAACAGCGCCAGGGGGCAAAGGTCAGACACCAGGTCAGGGGTCTATGACACAAGGCCACGCACAGCGCCATCTGACATCTATGCATCCTCCGTGACCGATCACCTGCGTGCCAGTGCCATAGTGGACTATTGTGCAGTAGTGCCACAGCGCCATATGGTGCCCAGTGCTGTAGCACCACTGGCACAATGGTGGCCATGGCGTGAATTGCCGATCATGCACAGCACATCATCAGCATGGCAGATGCCTGCGTAAGCTACCTGGGCATGTGCAATGCAGTGTACCACACAGTCACAGATCTGCGCCATTGGCTATGCCGGCTCAACCGTATTGCGCAAAGCGCAATGGCGCGATATTCAGCTGATACATGCAAATCATCTGATCAGCCATTCAAAGGTGCAGTGGCATGATTTGCATCTCATTACAGTTGCTCCACTCCCAATTTGCATGCATTGCGCTATAAATGTGCGACATTGGGCCGCGCTGGCCAGATTCGGTTACTGCAGGTGAGAGGTGGGTTGCATGCTGTTTGATGTTTTGGACAATGGTCATGGGATAACGCTGTAGACTGCACAGTGACAGGTGTCCACTTCCACCCATGCAGATCGACATGACCAAGCAGAGCCAAGGTGAGGGTGAGGATGGTGGGCGGAGGAGGAGGCCCAACTTCACCACGGTGGAGACAGAGGCCCTCTTCCAGACCTACCTGGAGTAGGAGCCACTACTGAGTGGATGGTGGGGCACCCCACAGGTCCGTGAGGCTGCATGGGAGGGGGTAGCTTGGGCAGTGAACCTGCACAGAAGCCACCAGTGCTCCATGCAGGAATGCAAAAAGAAGATGGGGACAGACCGCAGGAGGGTGAAGGAGAAGGTGGCAGCCCTCAGGATGGCACGTGCTGGCACAGGCAGGGCCAGCCAGTGGTGGTGGAGCTGATCCCGGCTGAGGACCGACTGGCTGCATCAATGCAGCGGAGTGCTAGTGAGGGTGTACCAGGAGGTGGATTCCAGACAGGTGGAAGCCCTTCACTGCACGGTATGACATGGTGGTGGTGTTGGGGAGGGAAGGTTGTTCACATGCACTCACATGTCCTCTCTTTCTGTTACAGATCCTGTTCATCTTCAGGGGATGGTGGTGGTGGGTCCAGGCAGTGAGGAAGACCTGCTGGACATGGAGGAGGGTCCATCCACCTCTGTCACCAGCCAGCATGCACTGCACCAGTATGCACGCCGGGCTGCCAACTCTGGTGTCGGTGAGTCGGGCATGGGGGGTGCACAGCCTGTGTCTCAGCAGTCTGGGATGCAAGCATGCCAGCTCGCTGTGACTGTGGCTGTAGCATGTACCTGCACCATTGATGATGCAAGGACTGCAATGGGCAGTGACATGTGTGTGTCCCATGACGGACACACAGCAGGCCAGCACATGTCCCTGGGCCTAGCTGGTTCCAACGTGTGTGCCAGCATGTCGGCACAGTCCCAGGCTGTGCCTGTCAGTACTGGTGGGGCAGCACTGGTGGCTGTGCAGGTGTCTGGCACTGTTGCAGCCACAGCAGTGGAACGAGTGGTCCCTGGGGCACAGCGGTTGGAGAGGCAGCAGCAGCAGTCACCCACCAGGTCTGAGGGTACAGTGTCCAGTGGTGGCACATGCCCACCACCCTTTGATATGCCCATTCCTGGTCCTGGTGAACAGCGCCCACCCTCAAGGGGTGTTGAGCATCAGGACCTTCCATACCCTGGGGGACAGGATGCCGTTGTGGCAGAGTACCCATTTGAAGAGCACACCCACCTGCACCGGGAATCAGTACAGCAGCAAAGGCAGGTTGCAACGTCCATGGAGGCACTGTGTGTGGCTGTGGAGCAGCACAGTAGGGACTGTGCTCTGGACCATGCAGAGATGGTCCATATGCAGATGGATGTGACCGCCACCATTGACAGGCAGACCCAGGCATTGGTCATTGTCGTGGCTGCATTGGGCATACAAGCAGGTGCCCCTGTACCGCGCACCCCACACAGTACGCTCTCCACTCCCCATTCCCAGCATCGTGCAACACCAAGCCTGTCGATGCCGGGTTCTGCTGGGGCATCCCGAGCACCCCTGGTGCAGGTATGTTTGGCATACTACAGACCCCACTGCGGACAAGGTCATGATCATGCAGTGGGACCCCTGGTGGCCCATCGGTGCCACCCCATGTGGCCCCTGCTCAGCCTGCCAGTGCTGTTTGGTCATGGCAGGGCCACCCATGCATCCGTGGTGGCCATGGAAAGGTGCAACATGACTGACCTGTCTCCCAGTGTGGGCCCTGTCTGGTGCTACCCTGTGTGCACTGTGCGTCATGGTGACCAGTGCACTGGTGGGTGCCCTGCACATCACGCTGACATACAGACCACCTGCACACCATCCCGACTGCTGTCCACAGGTGCGTGTGAATGATGATGCCTGCATTGTACTGTACACCAAGGTGCAAGGGTGCCCAGCATCTGACACACGTACTTGGACAGTACAGGTGGTGGGTGTGGTCTGTGGATCTGTGTGTTTGCCATGTCTGTTCCTGCTCTGCTGTGCACCTGCCCATGTATGCTTTGTGCCTGGTGTGTGTGTGTATCCATATGACTGTTCGCCTCCCTGATGGTGTGTTTGTGTGCCTGGTCCCTTCCGCCCCTTTCCATCATGCACCCCTGGTGTGTACTCTGTGTGCCTGTGGGTTGTGCCAGGACAGTGTTGGTTGCACTGACCCTTGACTTACCTGTGTCTATGCATAATGCTCCTCCGTGATGGTGTCTCGGTGCAGCTGGGCCTGCCGGATCAGTCGGGGGTCCCGCCGTCCAAGTGGGGCTGCTCATCACCACCATCACCGGTGCTGCTGGCATCCCCATCGCTGTCCCCCTCCTCGACCTGAATGGCTATCCCACAGTCTTTGGCCATGTTGTGCAGGATACAACAGGCCAGGAATATCCCACAGGCCTTTGAGGGGCTGTACTGTAGGGCACTGCCAGAGGTGTCTAGGCATCAGAAGCATGCCTTGAGCATCCCAAACACCCGCTCGATGATGTTGCGTGTGGTGGCATGCGCCTCATTATAGCGTTGCTGCGATGGGGTCATGGGGCGCCGGTAGGGTGTGAGCAGCCTGGGACAGAGTGGGTATCCACTGTCACCTGTGTGAAGATAGTGGAGATGAGTATCATATTCAGGTCCATATTGCCAATATCCCTGTGTGCCACTACCATAGCACCTGTGGCATTCCCACCCTTGTCCCACATTTGCAATTCCTACATGCGTACTCACCCACTAGATGGCCTGTGGGGATGTCCCCACTCTTGAATCGATGGCACAGTACAGACTGATACCATATAAAGGCATCATGTGCTCCACCAGGGTGTGTGGCACAGACATTGATTATGCACCCAGTGGTATCACACACCACCTGGCAGTTGACACTGGAATAGCCCTTCCTGTTCCTATATGCAGTCCCATCGGGGCCAGGTGGTGTACATATGGCCACATGGGTGCAGTCTATGGCCCCTAGCATGCCAGGCATACATGCTACCCTGTGGAACTCCTGCATGTTTGCTGAACGCTCTGCCGCGGTGCTGGGGAACTGGATATGCTCCGCAGCATGTGGCAGTAGTGCGCTGAGGAATTGGGTGAGGATGCGTGACATAGCTGACTGTGTGATGCCTGTGGTGTCCCCTGTCGGCCTCTGGAAGGTGCCCGTGGTGAGCAGGCACATGCAGGCTGTCACCTTGGTCTTCACCGACAGAGCGTGACTCCGTCGTGAGAGTGCCTGCATCACATCACTGCACAGCTCACAGAGCCATCTCAGTATTGCCCTGTTCAGGTGGTACCAGCCCACGATCTCTACATCTGTGTACTGCTCAAAGCTGATGCGGGTACGGTACTGCCTGTTGGGGGCATACCGCCAACAGGCCCTTCCACGGCCACGTCCCCCTGCAGCATGCATTCTCAACCCCCTCATTAAAGCTTCCATGTGGAAGCTGGCACTGTCCATCTCCCTGGCTTGTGACCCCCCTGGCTGATGTTGCTCTGTTACCCCCACTGTCCTGGCTGCTACCTCCACTGCACCCGGTACACCTACTGGCCTCTGCACTCTGTGGCCCCAGACACCTTCCCTGCCCTCTTCTGTCCTGTGCACCCTTGCCTGCACTGTATGTTACTCTGGCCTTCTCTGTCTCTCTGCCTCATGTGTTTCCCCAGTCACGTTCTTGCGCCTCTTCCTTGAGCCTTTTTATTTTGGCTCATTTCCGCTGGGACGCAACTTCCAAGTTGTTCAGCTTTGCGCATTGCTAGTCTTTTGAATATCGTGACGCGCTTCTTTTGCGGCTGGATCCACCTTTCAGTTGCGCACACCTTCATTTGCATTGCACTGTTGCTCAGCCTGTTTTTGGTGGCGAAACTGCCTCCTGCTGAATATTGCAGAATGGCGCACTTTCCGAGTTGCGTATGCGCAACCCTATTGCGCATGGCACAACCCTTTTGAATATCCGGCCCACAGTGTTTATCTCATTGTTTAGAGCTAGGCTACAAAAGAGAAAATTTATCTCACTTTTGGGAACATTTAACTCATTAATTAGCGCCACACCATCACAATGATAATGGAACATATTTAAGCACTACACATTTACTCAGATAATAGAACACATAGTTAAGTACCACAATATTGCCCAGATTATTTTAACACATAGTTTAGCACCACACTGTCAAATAGATATACTAGAACATAATTAATTAAATAGTTATATTATAAAACCACACCATTCTATGATATTACATTATACTATAATATCTTTTATTAGATCACATCACATTACATCACATCATATATCAAACCATATCATATCTCATCACATCATATCATATGATATGATATGATATCATATGATATTGTGTTATATTATTTTATATTATGTTAAATTATATTATATTATATTATATTATATTATATTATATTATATTATATTATATTACTCTCCACTCCATGACAAGGATAATTTCACACAGTTAAGCACAACACTGTAACAAAGAGAAATGAACTCATTATTTTGAAGCACACTGAAACACAGACAATATAACCCATGACTGGGATAATTTGGCACAAAAATTAACACAACACTTTCACAGAGTCAAATTAACACATAGGCCCAGAGATTCAAAAGGGTTGCGCCATGTGCAATAGGGATGTGCCAGCGCAAGTCCAAAAATGCACCATTCTGCGATATTCAGCAGGAGGCAGATGTGCCCCCCAAATCACACTGTGCTAGAGTGCAATGATAATGAATGCATGCACAACTGAAGGGGGAGGCATTATTGACAGGCAATATTCAACAACATGTGCCATGTGCAATAGAGGAGCAAGAGGAAGTTGCGTGATAGCAGAAATGAGCCAAAATAAAAAGGAACAAGAGAGAGGCACAAGAACGCTGCAGGGAAGGCACATGTTGCTGAACCATAGTCAGACACACAGGCAACACACACTCAGGGCAGGACAGAGACAGAGCACCTGGAACCCCCAGGAACAGGGAAGGTGTGTGGAGCCAATGCCACAGTGCATTGCAAAAGGGGGAAGTGCAGTACATATAATATAATATAATATAATATAATATAATATAATATAATATAATATAATATAATATAATATGATATGATATGATATGATAATATATGATATGATATGATAGGATAGGCTAGGATATAGCATTCTATGATGGTTTTGATATGATATGATATGTGATGTGATGTAATATGATATAATATGATATGATACAATATAATATAATATGATATAATATAATATTACAATTAACATAATATAAAATAATATAATATAAAGTAACTTTATCATTAATTATGTGTTAATTTCTCTGTGACAGTGTGGGGCTAACTAATTTGTTAAATTTTCTCAAAAGTGAGATAAATTCTCTGTTGCAGCGTAGCTCTAAACATTGAGTTAAATGTTGTCTGTTACAGAGATTTGCTTGCCTGTGTTAAATTTTCTCTGTTACGGTGTGGTGATTAACATAATGTATTATAATATAAAATAATACAATATAATATAAGATATGATATGATATAATGTGGCATAGTGTGCTATGATTGATATGATATGATAATGATTGAGATGTGATGTAATATGAAATTATATGATGTAATATAATGCAATATAGTATAATATAATATAATACAATACATTATAATATAATATTTCAATGTAATGTAATATAACATATAACATAACATAATATAATATAACATAATATACATTATAAATGAGTGGTGTGGTGTTATAATATTATAACTATTAAATGAATAAACTATGTGTTAATTTGTCTCTGTGACACTGTCGTGTTAATTTATGTGCTAAATTATCTCAAACATGGATCATATTGTCTGTGTTGCAGTGTGGTTCAAAACAATGAGTTCATTGCTGTCTGTTACAGTGTTGTGCTTAACTGTGTGAAATTATCCTTGTCATGCAGTGGAAAGTAATACAATATAATATAATACAGCATAATATAATATAATGTAATATAACATAACATAATATCATATCATATCATATCATGTGATGTGATGTGGTGTGATGTGATGTGATGAGATGTGATATGATATCACGTGGTATATGATTTGATGTGATATGATATGATGTGATATGACATGATATAATATATAATATAATATAACATATGATATAGTATGCTATGATTAATATGATATAATATGTGATATGATGTGATGTAATATGATATGATATGGTATAATATAACATATAATATAATATAATATAATATAATATAATATAATATAATATAATATAATATAATGTAAAGTAACATATAACATAACATAATATGACATAATATAATATAATACATTATAAAATACTAGTGTGGTGTTATAATATTATAAAAATTAAATTAATAAACTATGGGCCGGATATTCAAACTGCACCCAAAAAGTGCGCAACAGCAGGAACAAGCGCAAGTCCACTGCGCCCATGCGCAAGAAGCACGATATTCAAAAACTGCACAGGCCAAGATGCGCCTGTGGCACATGAATGAATAGCACACCACCTGCATTATAGCACAACCAGGGACACCCCGTGGAGCAGGGCAGCAATGCAACAGCACAACCAGGGATGCAGGGGCCCACCACCCATGCCACAGATGGGCAGAGGAGCACACAGCAGAACAGACATTGTCCCCCACACCCCATGCACTGCACAACCGGGGGAGAGCTGGAATAACCACCGGCCCATGGATACCAGCAACCAACCCACAGCAGGGTCATGGTGCCCCAGCACATCCCCTGGCAAGCTGTGACTGGCACACAAGGAGGGCCGACCATCCTGTGCCACACCATCCCACCAATCCAGAGCACACCCTGCACCACGATCACCATACATCCTTCCCAGGAGTAGCACCCAGCAGTGCAGGACATGCCATGCATGCCACCACCCCCACTGTGACTATGCAACCCTGTGCACCATGTAGCCATGCAAGGCAGCCACACCATGTGCAACCTGCAGTGGGCAGCAGCAGACAGTGATGCAACAACAGCATACACAGTGCCACCCTGCACATTCCCCGAGGTACAGCTGAGAGACCAACCATGCATCAGCACAAGAGGTACCCCACATGGGACAGGGCTTGCCCTGGACCCCACCACCAGTGGTACAATACCCTGCACACCCTCCCAAGGACACATCCCATCCAAGCACTGGCCACAACAGCCAGCACAGACACAAACAGTGTTGCATGGAAGCATGCACCACACAGGATGTAACACCATGCATTGACAAACACCCACCCATACCCAAGGGCACACCAACACAGGGACACACTAGTGGGTCAACCAAGCCACTGGCATGTGGCCATGGCTGCCCTGTGCACATGGCCAGCACCCCTACATGGCACAGGTGTGCCAGCCACCCTGCGCAGGCACCATGAAGCTGTATGCCACCAGCATGCAGCCGGAGCACAAGTGACAAACAGTGGAGCACATCCCCTGCAACAGACACAAGCAACAGCATGGAGAAGGGACAACAACAGTGGAGGCCACAGTGCCACCAGAGGCAGATGTGCACCATACTGGTGATGGAAGGCAATTGTGCCAGGCATAGTGGTTGTCCAGCATGGACAGCCACCACTGACATGCCAGCAGACTGAGCATATCACAGACATGCAAGGGTGTCAGCTGCTCAGGTCATGGATGGTCTGACAGGGGTGCCATGCATAAAGTGCATGCACCATGGACCACTGCACAAAGGCATCCAGTGCACAGAGAACAACACACAAACCACAGACAGTGACTGATCCCCTTACCCACACCATAGGTGGTTCCCTTCCAGACACACACACACGCCCATGTGTGCACCATCCCTGATGCCATGCACACCACTGCAGCTGAGCACCTGTAGCCCACTGCAAATCAGAGGCCACCACAGTTGTCATAACAAAACAAATGTATTAAAACCAGGCAAGCAAAACAACTATTTTCAACTATGTACAATGGGGGAAGGGCCACATACCATGTGGGGGCGGGTAAGGGGCAGGGGTGAACATATAGGAGAGGGAAGAAGGGGTGTCAGGGTGGGTCCAGGGAAGTAGGTGTTTTCACAGGCATGGATGAGCTATCATCTGCCCCACTCGTCCTCCATGTGGTGCCGATGTGTCCGCCTCCTCACCCCGTGTCAGTCCATCCTTTGGATGAGCTCCAAGGGTCATCCTCACCACCTGTAACAGCTCCTGCAGTCCCCTCTTGATGGCCTGAAGTCACTGTCCACCTAGGACAAGGGAGCAGATTCAATACATGTGACTGTGCAGCCCCCTGCAGCCCACCCAATTGTGCATGGCATACAGCCATGTGCCACATCCCTGTGATGGTGTGTGACTGCCCACAGTGACCGTGTCCACAAGACCTGCCTACACAGGCACCCACAGCCATGCGGACCACTGCACACATCCACTGCCCATGTCCGCACAGCACCACCATGGCCGTACAGTGACTTGGCTATGCGGTGTGAAGGCAGTGGCACAGCCATGTACCTGGTGCATGCATGGATACATTGATGCACTCCCAGACATGCAGTGCCACTGGACAGTGCTGACTGTAACAAGTTGCATGCATGGCAGTGGTGTCAATGGATGGTGGAAATTCCCCACTGCCCACCCTGTTACACAGCATACAATAGTAATCATGGATGTAAAGCACTCACCATCATCACACTGGTCCCTGCACCTCTGTGGTCCTGCATCCCTCCCGGCCTGCTGGTCCTTTTGACAGCACCTCCTCTTCCTCACCCACCGGTGGTCCTCCAGCCATGTCACTGTACGGCCATGGTGGTGCTGTGGGGAACATGGGCAGTGGATGTGTGCAGTGGTCCACTTGGCTGTGGGTGCCTGGGTAGGCAGGTATTGTGGATGTGGTCACTGTGGGTGGTCACACACCTTCACAGGGGTGTGGCACATGGCTGTATGCCATGCACAATGGGGGGGCTGCAGGGGGCTGGACAGTCACACGTATTGACTTTGCTCCCTTGCCCTAGGTGGACAACACTGGATGACCCTGGAACAAGGCATACAGGAGCTGGCACAGGTGTCCCTGGTACTGCTGGAGTGGATGGAGTGGCATGTGGTCTGAAGGAGAAGCACCTGGAGCTGCCACAGGAGTGGAGAGCGGGGAAGAGAATAGGTCCTCCATGACCCCCGACACACCTAACCCCCCTGGACCCACTCTCACACCCCTTCTTCCCTCTACCATTTGTACACCCCTGCTCCATGCCTACCACCACCTGGTTTGTGGCCCTTTCCCCCCATCCTTGTTTATATCTGTACATATGTTTGAATGTTTATATTTTTTAATACACTCATTTTGTTATGACAACTATGGTGGTCTCTGATCTGCAGCGGGCTACAGGTGCTCAGCTGCAGTGGTGTGCATGGTGTCAGGAGTGGTGCAAGCATGGGCATGTGTGTGTGTGTCCAGAAGGGAACCGCCTATGGTGTGACCAGGGGGATCAGTCACTGTCTGTGGTTTGTGTGTTGTTCTCTGTGCACTGGATGCCTGTGTGCAGTGGTCCATGGTGCATGCACTGTGTGCATATCACCCCTGTCAGACCGTCTATGGCCTGTACAGCTGATACCCTTGCATGTCTGTGATATGCACTGTCTGCTGGTGTGTCAGTGGTGACTGTCCATGCTGGACAACCACTGTACCCAGCACAATGCCAGGTTGCCTCCTGTCACTAATGTAGTGCACGTCTGCCTCCAGTGGCACTGTGGCCTCCGCTGTTGTTGTCCCTCCTCCATGCTGTTGTGTGTGTCTGCTGCAGGGGAGGTGCTGCACTGTCTGTCATTTGTGCTCTGGCTGCATGCTGGTGTCATACAGCTTCATGGTGCCTGCACAGGGTGGCTGGCACACCTGTGCCATGTAGGGGTGATGGACGTGTGAACATGGCTGCCATGGCCACATGCCAGTGGCTTGATTGACCCTCTACTGTGTCCCTGTGTTAGTGTGCCCTTGGGTATGGGTGGCTGTTTGTCCATGCACTGTTTTTCATCCTGTGCGGTGCATGCTTCCATGCAACACATGCATGGTAAGGTGTGCAATGTAGCACAGAGTTTAGAGCATTGAGTTATAAGCCAAAATACCTCATAGTCCTAGGTTTGAATCCCACAAATACCAGATGTACAATGCCCCTGAACCAGCCACTGCACAAGTCAGAGTATCTGATTTTGCCTAATAGTCTGCATGTGAGCCCCACCTCTAATCTCACCACATGTCAGCCCTGCCTCCAATATCACCCCATGCAAGCCCCACCTCCAATATCACCCAATGTAAGCCCAGCCTTCAATATCACCCCATATAAGCCCTTCCTTCAACACACCCCATATAAGTCCCACCTCCAATATCACTCCAAGTAAGCCCCACCTCCATTGTAACCTCATATAAGCCCCTCCTCCAACAATGTGACTGTCATCTTGTTACTTGGTCCAAAAAGGTGAGTTCGCTGTCGCTGTTCATAATCACCTTTTCGGATGTAAAATCAGCATTAGGACTGATTAATAAAACAGCGGTCCCAGTCTTCATGCACGCAGGATGCAAAAGCTGATTTTGAAAATGTGGTGCAAAATACCCCCAAAATGGCCGTCTTACAAGCATGCGTTGCGCAGTTTCTATGCAGGCTCGTAACTTCACCAATTTTTAATATTTTCACTCCAGATTTTCAGTGTTGCCATTTTTTCACACCTCCTCATGAACAGTACAACTGTCATTTCTCACATCCTGTCAGAAATATGTTTTCACTCCTTGCCACAGAATGGCATGTCACAGTGCTTAATCAACTTTCAGGATGGATTAAGAAACTCACAGAGCCAGCTTTGATGAGGGGATTTATCATAAAGCTCATGTTAAACATTTGATTAGAAAATTCTGAAAAATGTGCTCATTATGAGTGTGCATTGTGCAGTTTCTACGCTTGCCTCATCAACCACTCTCTTTGCCTGGGGAAGGTTCCAACTGCCTGGAGAGTCACCACTGTCACCCCTATCTTTAAAGGTGGTGATAGGACTGTGGCTGGAAACTATCGACCGATCTCCATTCTCTCTCCTCTCTCCAAGGCCTTGGAAAAAGTGGTGGCCTCTCAAATCTCTGACTACCTCTCCACCTACAATGTCCTTTGTCCTGGGCAGCATGGCTTCCGGCGGGCCACAGTACCAACACAGCCCCTCCTAGAGTTCTCAACTTTCTCCCTCCTCCTTAGACACTGGTTCTGTGGCTGGTGCTGTCTTCATTGACCTCTCGAAGCTTTTCGACACTGTCTCCCACCCCTCCTTCACAGTGCCCTTAGTCTCTCTGGTTTTGCTGCTGGGCTATCTCCTGGTGCACCAGTTATCTGTCTGACCACTCACAGTGTGTAAAATTAATGGGACCTACTCAGACATCTGTCCCATCTTTCTGGTTCCCAGGGCTCCATTCTGGGCCCTTACTATTCTCCCTTTACCTTAACACCCTTCCACGCCTTGCTCGGGAACATTCTATTGTACGCTGATGATGCAGTCATCTTGCCTCAAATCATAACCCTATTGCCCTCCAGGACTCGCTGCAGAAGTCCTTCACTGAAGCAGAGGGCTGGTTCAAGGAACATAGATTGGTGATAAATCTTAAAAAAACCAAAACCATGTTTTTCACTCATCCCCAAAACAAGTCCTGCAACTTCAAACTCCTCATTCACTCTGGGTCCTCATTCCCACTCGAACAAGTTTGCTCCTATAAATACCTAGGGATCCATTTTGA
This sequence comes from Neoceratodus forsteri, assembly GCA_016271365.2. Classification (NCBI taxonomy): domain Eukaryota; kingdom Metazoa; phylum Chordata; order Ceratodontiformes; family Ceratodontidae; genus Neoceratodus; species Neoceratodus forsteri. The sequence continues at coordinate 89,625,121 of CM028133.1, read as the reverse complement.
CCCCTCCCTCTCCTTCCATGGACACATCACTGCCATAGCCATTGCCACTAATATCCGATTGGGCATCTTACATCGGTATAAACACTGCCTCCCCCGGAGGCTCTTCGACTCGCAGTCACCTCCTCTATCTTGTCCCTAGTGGACTATGGATTGCCGGTGTATGGTGCTGCTGATCAGACCGCACTCCATAAAATTCACACAACTCTGAATAAGGCCTGCAGGTTAATTACTGGAGCACCTAGGATGACACACACCTGTCTACTGTATGCTAAAGTGCTGGTACTTGATCTCGATGAGCGCCTCAAATATCTTACCTGTACCCTTACAAAAAAGACCCTCCTTGGGCTTTCCCCACCAGGATTGACCACCACCATACGCCTGTCCCACTAGTTCATACTTGGACCTCTGGAAAACCTCTCTTGTTATCCCTGGAGCTAGGACCTCTCATAGCCAAAGAGCCTTCAGCTTTAGGGCCCCTCCTGGTTCAACACTGCCCCCCTCATCTCCCGAGCTCCAACTATATCGTGCTTCAAAGCGTCCTTACGTAACCACCTTATTAACACCCGATGTTGTAACTGCCGCTAGTCAAGCCTTCACTCAATACTTATGACAAAGCTTATTACTAAGCTGCAGGGACAACATAACTCTGGTATTGTTTGCATCCATCCTACCTGTATCAGCTTGTTTGTATCTATGTCTTAATTTACTGTTATACTTATGTGTTGTACTGCTATACCGTGTATTTTGGTTTGTCTTACTGTGACAAGGTACCTTTGTAAATGAGCCTATGGCGCAAAGGTTTTCCAAACTGCTGTTTAAATAAATAAATAAATAAAATAAAAATGCTCATAACTGCCAGTTTTTCATATTTTCCCTCCTGATTTTCAACATTATCCTTTTCCACATCTCTTCATGAACAGTATACAGCCATCATTTTTCACAGTCTGCCCAAAACATGATTTTGCACCTCTGGCACAGAATGGCACATTTGCTGTTCAAACTCAACTTTCAGGACAGAGTAATGAAATGACTGTGACATTGTTCATGAGGTTTGGTCCCTGAATTGTCATGTTGAAAACTGGGTGGAAAAAATCCTAAAAATGCCTGAGTTACGTGCGTCCGTTGAACTGCGGCACCCATGGCACCTGTAACTTGAAAACAATGTGAGATACAGGTTTCATTGACCTTGTCCATGGAGAAGGTCTCACTTTCATGATTGCAATGACATTTGAATTGTTTTCATAGCTTCTACGGTTGCTGAGATATTGGCAAATTAGTGTTACAAGTGTTATTGCCCTGTAGGGCTGCAGTGTGGTGCTGTAGTTATGTTCAAGTGGGAGGGCAGAGCCTGGAGATCCTGCACTCCCACACATGCATATCATTTCTTAGGAATGGGCAGCTTTGTGGGAGCATGGGGCCCACCAACACATGCTATTTGCTAGTTATAGTACACTTTTTCAAAATGTGTGGCAATTCATTGCTAAAAAGTTAATGCATCAGTTAGGCTTAAACTGACAAAAGTCAGGAAATGAGATGTTAGGGTAGAGCCCCTAACCCCCAACCACCCCACCTCCCCATCCTCCACAGACAGACAGACGCTGGGGTGTGCCATGAGGTCATGAAGCCAAACTCTCATCCCATTTTCTTTTAATGTAGCATGTCAACCTGTTTATACTTGTAATGGGGTGAGAGTTGAGCCCGCTACCCAATGGCACACTCTGGTGTCTCTCGCTGTATGGAGAATTGTGGTGGTGATGGGTTAGGGGCTCTTAGCTGACATCTCATTTAACCAGAGAGTTGGGCCTTGCTACCCAATGGCACACTCTGGGGTCTCTCACTTTGTGGAGGATGGTGCTGGGTTACGGGCTCTACCTTGATGTCTCATTTCCCCACTTTTGTCTGTCTAACCCTAAGTGATGCATTAACAAAGTTTTTTGCAGTGCATATCAATTTTATATAGAAGGTGAAAATGGGGCACCCTCAAGTGTGTGGTGTCGACTAACTGCAGATGGGGAAGAGGACTGATTTAAAAAAAAGAATGCAGGCAATTATGGTGACTCCGATAATGAGCATACGAACATATGAACATATGAAATTTGCCAGCAGATAAAGGCCTAGAGGTCTATCAAGTCTGCTCGAATGTGCAGCTAGCACCCCTTATTCTGCAGCTGCCCCTTCCTTCCACCCTTCCCCTTCATTAACCCTCCCCCTTGTCCTGTCCCATCCTCATTTGAAGCAGTCCACTGTTCTACTGCATACCACTTCAGCAGGTAGCGCATTCCACCCAGCCACCACCTCCCTCCTGAACCTTCCTCGCTCCAGTCTTATATCATGGCCCCTGGTGGTCCTCTCCTCCCTTACTTTGAACAGCCCCTCTGTACCCATCTTCTTTATTCCTTTCATGTATTTAAAGGATTCAATCATGTCACCCCTGTCTCTCCTCTCCTCCAGTGAGTACATGTTCAACTCCTTCAACCTCCTCTTGTATGATAAGTCCCGAAGCCCCTTGATCATCTTTGTCACTCTGCGCTGCACCCCCTCCAGTAACTTAATGTCCCACTTCAGATACGGATGCCAGTACTGCACGCAGTACTCCAGGTATGGTCTAACTAATGACCTATACAATGGCAGAATCACCTCCTCCCTCCTAAAGGATATACCCCTTGCAATACAACCCAGCATTTTGTTGGCCTTTGCAGCTGCCTTCCAACACTGTGTCGAGTTGTTGATTGACCCTGTAACGAGCACACCCAGATCCTTCTCCTCCTCTGTCTGAGCTAGTTGCACTCCCCCTAGCTGGTAACTCCTCCTTGGGTTCTTCATCCCAAAATGCAGCACCTTGCACTTTTTGGCATTAAAGCCCAGTTGCCAGGTGTCTGACCAGGTTTCAAGCTTTTCCAGATCATCCTCCAACCCCTGCCATCCCCTAAGTCATCCATCACCATGCCTACCTTGGTATCATCAACAAACAGACTGATCTTGCTCTTGATGTCCCATGATATGTCTTCAATGAATATCCCAAACAACACTGGTCCCAACACTGAGCCCTGTGGAACACCGCTCGTCATTGCCTTTGGGTGTGAGAGCTCCCCACCCACCACCACCCTCTGTTGCCTTCCCTGCAGCCAGTTTCCTACCCATCTCACAAGCTTTGCACCCGTCCCTGTGCCTACTAACTTCCTTCCCAGCCTTCCATGTGGCACTGAGTTGAATGCCTTACTGAAGTCCAGATACAGGACATCCACTGCATGGCCCCTGTCCAGTTGCCTAGTTACCCATTCATAGAACTCGACCAGGTTGGTTTGGCAGGATCTGCCACATATGAAGCCATACTGTCTGCTGTCCTGTAGTCCTTTGGCCTCTAGGAGGGCCACCAGCCTCTCCTTCAGGATAGTCTCCATTCGCTTACCCATGATGGATGTGAGGCTCACTGGTCTGTAGTTTCCCGGTTCATCCTTGGGGCCAATCTTGTGGAGGGGCACCACATGAGCCATCCTCCGGCCCTGAGATACACACCCAAATGTAGTGAGGCATTAAATAGGTTTGCCAAAGGTCCTGCAAGGACCTCTGCCAGCTCCTTCAGTACCCTGGGGTGGATGCCATCTGGGCCTCATGCCTTGTCCACCCTCAGTGCCTTCAAACCCTCTTGAACTCTGCTCTCCATGATTTCCTCATCTGTCACCACTTCCCCACCTGCTTCTGCCATTTCTCCCACCTTGGGTGTCACTCCCCTCTTCTCTTTAGTAAATACTGAGCAGAAGTACTCATTTAGTGCTTCCGCCTTATCGCACCCTGCTTCCACCCAACCCCTCTCCTTCCTAATCCTTACTATGTGGTCCTTACAGCTCCTTTTCTCAGTGATGTACTTAAAGAAGTCCTTCTCCCCCTTCTTAATTCCTTGTTCCAGCCTGAGTTCCGTAGATGCTTTGGCTCCCCTTACTGCCCTTGTCACCTCCTTCGATTCTGTCAGAGAGACAGAGAGACAGAGACAGAGAAACAGAGACAGAGACAGAGAGAGACAGTGACAGAGAAAGAGAAACAGAGCCAGAGACAAAGAGACAGAGAGACAGAGACAGAGAGACAGAGAGACAGAGACAGAGACAGAGAGACAGAAAGGCAGAGTGACAGAGAAAGAGAGACAGCGAGACAGAGAAAGAGACAGAGACAGAGAGACAGAGGCAGAGAGAGAGACTGAGAGACAGAGACAGAGACAGAGACAGAGACAGAGAGACAGAGAATGAGAGACAGACACAGAGAGACAAAGACTGAGACAGACAGAGAGACAGAGACACAGAGAGACAGAGAAAGAGACAGAGAGACAGAAAGAAGAGAGACAGAGAGGCAGAGATACAGAGAGACAGAGACGGAGAGACAGAGGCAGAGACAGAGGCAGAGACAGAGGCAGAGAGAAAGAGACAGAGACAGAGAGATGGAGACAGAGAGACAGAGCGACAGAAAGACAGAGACAGAGAGACAGAGACAGAAACACAGAGACGGAGAAAAGAGACAGAGACAGAGAGACAGAGACAGAGAGAGAGAGAAATAGACAGACAGAGAGAGACAGAAACAGAGAGACAGAGAGACAGAGAGGCAGAGAGGCAGAGAGGCAGAGAGACAGAGACAGAGAGACAGAGACAGAGACAGAGACAGAGAAAGAGAGACAGAGACAGAGACAGAGAGAGAGAGACAGGAGACGGAGAGACAGAGACAGAGACAGATACAGAGACAGAGACAGAGAGACAGAGACAGAGGCAGAGACAGAGAGACAAAGACAGAGACAGAGAGACAGAGACAGAGAGACAGAGACCAAGAGACAGAGACAGAGACAGAGTGACAGAAACAGAGAAAGAGAGTGAGACAGAGACAGAGAGACAGAGAGACAGAGACTGAGAGACAGAGAGACTGAGACAGAGACAGAGACAGAGACAGAGACAGAGACAGAGAGACAGAGACAGAGAGAGAGAGACAGAGACAGAGACAGAGAGACAGAGAGGCAGAGAGGCAGAGAGACAGAGACAGATAGACTGAGAGACAGAGACAGAGAGACAGAGACAGAGACAGAGACAGAGACAGAGACAGACAGACAGACAGAGAGACAGAGACAGAGACAGAGAGACAGAGAGACATAGAAACATAGAAACATAGAATTTGATGGCAGATAAGGACCGCTTGGCCCACCCAGTCTGCCCATTTCCCTACCTACTGGATAAGCTGCAGATCCTAGTTAACCAGCAGCCTACTTCTTCCTACCCCCACCCCCCAGAATTGCCTTATGACTATCCCATGCATGCTTGAATTCCACCACTGATTTTGACTCCACAACCTCCTCCTCCGGAAGGCCATTCCATGCATCCACAACCCTCTCTGTGAAAAATACTTCTTAATTACCTCTGAGCTGCCCCTCTATCTTCAAATTGTGCCCTCTTGTTCTTGCACACCTCTTTTTTGAAAGATGCTACCCTCTTGGACTTTGTTGATTCCTTAGTACTGAAAGTTTCTATCATGTCCCCCTCCCTCCTTTCCTCGAGGCTATACATATTAAGCTCCTTAAGTCTCTTCATGTCCTCTGGTGCAGACCCTGCACCATTTTAGTTGCCCTCCTCTGGACAGCTTCCATCCTGTCTATGTCTTTGCGGGATTGGGTCTCCAGAACTGCACACAGTACTCCAGATGGGGTCTCACCAGCTGTCTGTACAGAGGATAATAACTTCCTGTTTTCTACTGGTGATGCCTCTCCTATGCATCCCAGTATCCCCCAGCCCTTCTTGCTGCCTTCTCACATGTGTGCCCACCTTTAGGTCATCTGATATGACTACCCCAGGTCTCTTTCCATTTTGTTGTTGTTAGTATCTCACCCCCATTGTGTACTCTTCCCTGGGTTTTGTTTCCCAGGTGCATTACCTTGCACTTCTTAGCATTGAATCTAAGCTGCCATACATTTGACCATTCCTCTAACCTTGCCAAGTCCCTTCTCATCCTTTCCACCTCACCCTGTGCATCAACTCTGTTGCAGATCTTAGTGTCATCTGCAAAGAGACATACTTTTCCTTCCAGTCCTTCTGCAATGTCGCTTATAAAGATATTGAAGAGGACTGGTCCTAATACTGAACCCTGCGGTACCCCGCTAGTAACCCTCCTTTCTTCTGAGTGGACTCCATTTACTATTGTTCTCTGTGTCCTATTCTCCAGCCAATTCTTTACCCAGGCTGTCATCTTGGGACCCACTCCCAGGCTGGCTAACTTATATATTAATCTTTTGTGTGGGACTGTGTCAAATGCCTTGCTAAAGTCTAGGTAGGCCATGTCCACAGCCCCTCCCTGATCTACTACTTTGGTCACCCAGTCAAAGAAATCTATCATATTCATCTGGCATGACCTTCCCGCTGTGAATCCATGCTGCCTAGGGTCCTGTGCCCTTCTGGCCTCTAGATACTGCGACAATTCTTTCCTTTAAGTGATTCCATCATTTTCCCTATCACTGAGGTTAAACTAACAGGTCTATAGTTTCCTGCTTCTGCCTTGCTCCACTTTTGTGAAGGGAATCACATCTGCCCTCCTCCAGTCCTCAGGTACCACCCCATCCTCCCATGATTTGTTAAAGAGGGTAGTCAGTGGTGTCACTAGTTCTACCCTTAGTTCTTTTAGAATTCTGGGATGAATCCCATCAGGCCCCATTGCTTTGTCCACCTTCAGTTTTAAGAGTTCTTTCAGAACCCTTTCTTCTGTAAATGGGCTGGTATCAACTTCTGTATCCAGAGTGTTACTACTGTTTGTTTTATGACCTCCCTCTTCCTTTGTAAATACTGAGCAAAAATATTTGTTTAGTATCTCTGCCTTTCATTCTCCCTCTGCCCACCTCCCTCCCTTTATTAAGCCTCACTATCCCTCCCTTGGTCTTCCTTTGCTCCTGATGTACCTACAAAAGGTTTTATTCCCTTCTTAACTGAGTTGGCTATCTTTTCCTCAGTTTGGGCCTTTGCTGTTCTGACTGCCTTCCCAGCCTCCTTTGCTTTAACTGATACAGTCTCTCGTCCTGCTCCTGCTGCATTCCTTGTACTTCCTGAATGCTTTCTTTTCTCTTGAACCTTCACTGCCACTTCCTTGAGAACCATAGTGGTTTCTTACATCATCTTGTTTTGTTTATTTGCTTCACAGAGGCTCGCTACCTCTGTGATGGCAGTTTTATTATTCCCCATTGTTCTTCCACCCCTCTTCCCGCCCATTTGCTAGTGCATTCCTTAGGCACTCACCCATTTTGGCAAAGTCAGCCCTCCTAAAGTCCAGTACTTTTGTCTTTGTATGGCTTGACTCTATTGCTGTGTTTATTGTGAACCATACTGTTCGATGGTCGCTAGTTCCCAGATGGCTACCCACTTCTACATCTGTGATCCTCTCTCCATCTCCATTTGAGAGTATCAAGTCTAATATTGCTCCCTCTCGAGTGGGCTCCAGTACTAGTTGTCTAAGGCATGCCCCTGTAGGGCATCTAGAATAACTGCGCTTCAAGTGGCAGCTGCAACTGCGCTCCAGTTAACATCTGCATATTCAGATCACCCATCAGCAATATCTCCCTTTTCGCCATTCTAAGCATACTTTCTATCATTTCCTTGTCCACTTCCTC